>JAUIMM010000748.1:2035000-2456725 GCA_031769625.1 Taudactylus pleione | reverse complement strand
GGCTTGAAGTAACAAATGTAGAGTGTATAGTGTCTTCTATCACCTTGTGCGAGAAATTTTGGAGCACCCCCCTCCCTAATCCATATATATTCATAATTAATGATTTAATTAACAGAAAAAGATATTTCCTAGTTTTTAAATAAACATATTTCACAGAAGAGCAATAAAGAAATACAGAAGAGTCAAGATACATTGGTCTACACAGGAAAAAAATACACACATTGTGCCCCACAGGGGAAAAAACACAACATGGTTCCCCTACACAGTGGCGTCACAAGGGGGGTGCGTGCCGCACCCTGGTGTCACCCGCCGAGGGTTGACACCAAAGTGTCGACTCCTCCTCAGTGACAGTAGCCGGGTGCTGCACTGTAGCAGTATGTGCAGCACTTGGCTCCTGACACAGTGAGGGAGCCAGCACTGCACACAGACTGGTCCCCCTTTAAAAAAACACACTTTGTCCCCCACAGGAAGAAAATCCCACACATTAGTCCCCACAGGAAAAATCGTACACATTGATTCATTGCCCCTCAGGATAAATATAAAACACATATTGAATAATTGCCCCCACAGGAAAAAAAAATATTCATTGCCCCCTGGCTCAGCAATGATGGCTGTAATGCGGTCGTGGATTACAGAGGACGCGGTGGGCATAATAACCCAACATATTGTTCCCTGTGGCTGTACTGCACCCTCGACGGGGTGGAGCCTCCGTTCAGGCACTCTACTAGAAAGGCCCTTGAGCTGGCCCAGAGTGCGAGAATATTTACTAACAAAATAAAAATGTGTAGTAAATCATAGCAGTCAGTTATTTCTTTTGTTCAACCTAAAACTAAATGTAATTTACCTATAGTGGCTGTAATATAGATATGCCCTTATATATTGTGGCTCAAGTTGTGTCACATAGCTCCTCTCGATACACCAGGGTCTGTGTGACTCGGCCGCACCAAACATACTATTCGCACAAAATATACATCTTATTTGCAACCCCACCGTAAAGGGGAACATCCACTAGCAGACATAGAAATGACTGCATGATTACGACATTGTAATCGTGCAGTCCTTTCATAGTCTGTGCTGTTCCTACACTGAATGAGCAGTCGTTCAGTGTAGGCACATCAATCATCCCCTAACATGCCCAACCTGCCCGATTCATGCACGATTCATGAGCAACTGAACGATAATGATATCGTTATAGTTCAATCGCACATAGAAATCGGCAAGTGGATGTGCGCCATAACAGTCCAGATTTTAAAGATACCTGGACTGTTAGGAACAAATTAGGAAACACTGTTCTAGTAGAAGCATCATGCACTAAACAGTCATGATCAAATTAAGCATATACTGTATGTAAATGAAAACCTTCAGAGGCAATGTGGGAGGAGCTACAAAATGCACATGACAGAAATAAAAGAACTCTATCAGTATGGAAAGACAGACACTTATGACCTCACTTGACGCTTAACCAAAATATATATCAACGTCAACTTGGTGGATAAATCCAGGCAGAAAATAAAGAGCAATAATAATGGCAATATGTCCCCAGCAGAATCAGCATTGCAGACATAGTATTAAGGTAAGAATATGATTGTTTGGAAAGCTATTATGAATCAGCTAAAGAAGCAAAGCAATCAGCAGATGGACAAGTGCTATAATAGAGGATGACAAAACTTCTTGTGTTTAGGCTGCTTTTAAACACCAGCGTTGGTGCGTCACTAAAGCATGCATGGTGTATTACTGCCTTAGCCCTGAGTCATATAACTCACAATAAAAGCTTATACTGTCATCTCATTGCTGTAAGAGGGAAAGAGTTACCATAGCTAATTGACAGGATATGACCTCAGAAAAAATATGGGGTCTATTTACTAAGCCTTGGATGGAGATAAAGTGTACGGAGATATAGTACCAGCTAATCAGCTCCCAACTGTAATTTTTCAAACACAGGGCCTGATTCACTACGGAATGCAATTCTGCTCTTACGCATGTACTGCAGTTGCTAATATCAGTGGTGCTATTTAAATGTGTGCATTCACATTGCATACACAGCTTGACATAAGGACGCCCACTACCCCTTACTCACATCCGTATACTAGGGCAACATAGCGAAACAATCGGTAACTTCGGACCCAGACGCACAGTTAAGGAAGCCCAGACCGCACTCAGGAATTGCTAACTTCTGCGCACGCTATGAGACCTTAGGAGGCGTCTGGTATCGCAGTGGATAAATTATGCACGCCCCTGCAACGGCATTGGAACGCACTGGCACACCTACGTTCACACGCCCCCCCCCACATCACCACCCACAAAAGGCGCTTCTTGTCAATCACTGTGTCATGTATTGAGACCCCTGGAGGGAAATAGTATTTCACATACTTCTATTTCTAGTCTACCTACTTGTAAAGTACCATTGAAGTATAAATTAAATTTTGCACAAGCAAGGTTGGCAGAATACCAAAGATACTACATGCATAGAGTTGGATGAAATACACTAATTGTAAGACACAATTTATGTTAAAAGATAACAGAATTGTATTCCAGGCCACTATACCAAACAACAATGTCCGGGATGGCACAGAAGAGAGAAAAACCCATATTCTCTGAAAGTGGGCAGAGTATGCTCTTCATGCATATAAGTCCCCTCTAGATTGTAAGCTCATATGAGCAGGGCCCCCATCCCTTTGCCTTGTCTACAAAACTATGTTGTTTATTGTAATTATGTATCTATGTGAATTTATATACTCTCTGTATTAGTCTGTACTCATGTATTCTGTTGTCAGTTTTATTAAGCAATTACATCTGCCCTTGTCCCCATTCTGGTGTGCAGCCTTATTGTTAAGCGCAGGCTGCTCCACTCAAGACAGTGACAATGAGAGTGCCAGAAAGGGAGTGTGTATAATGTAGTTGTGGGGGAGAGCTTGTCAGGACGCTACTGCCAGCTGTGTGTGGAGATGGAGACCCATAGTGAACAGCTGGTAAACTGCGCTTAACGATCAGGCTGCACACCAGAGTGAGGACAACAGCAGATGTCTGTCTGTCTTCCATCTTACCACAAGGTATAGGTGAGAAAATCGCTCACACATCGTTGACTGTATTTACACATGGTGTGCAGCAGCCTTGTTCAGCATACACAACTGGAGGGACTTTATTATATTACCCACCCTTGGGTTTTACTATACACATATTGTCCATTGCTGTGTTGTACAAATGTTTAGGATTGGCTGGACATACTGTATATACAGGTTTTATTAAGTTACTGGCTCGTTTAGTGCAGGTGATTAATAATTTTTGCTTACATTTACTGTACTTACCCTCCTAGACACCTATACAATATATTAGCAATCTATGTAACCTTTAACCCTAGAGGTCATATTGAGGCTGCTGATTATAATCATACTGTATTCTGTGTAGGTTTTATATGTGTCCACTACTCATTGAGTGCAATTATTTATCTCGTTTGAAGGTGTCCACCTTGACACCTAATACTTTAGCATCTGTTCTCAAGAATTACAGGTGCATATTTGTGGCACCTACACCTGAATATACACCATACTGTTTTCTTATCATGCTTTTTTCTGTAATTTCATATGCATATACTGCCTGCCATGTAGTGTGCTGGGGACAGGATATATTAGGAGTAATCCTTATTGAATTTTGATAACTTTGCAATCATTATTTCACCTTGGTATATGATTTGCTTATCATGAAATTGTTTTAATTTCTCTGAATAAGAATTATTTCAGTTATTAAGATTTTGTACACAGATACTGGCCCACTCTCATGCTGGAGAACTGTGACCAATTTTTAGTGATGTATTTCTATGTTTGCTCTCTATAGTGTTTTATGATCAATATATGGATATTTTGCTTAACTTAAGCATTAAGTTTTATTCATTTAAGGTAGGGTGAGTGTCCCAGCCAAGAGAGTACTTTTCCTAGAACATATCACTATTTTACTCTCATGGGAGCACCTCCAGTTGGACTACTTTCATTACACAACTTGCATAACTTTTATAACAAAACTTTGGATACACCTACCTATACACTCTCATTAAGTACACACACCAGTGCTCAACGTAGCCCCTTTTCCCTGGAACATTTAATGATCATTATAATATATTATACAATTAAGTGTGCAGGCTATTTCCTGCTGTTTATGTAGAATAGCTCTAGCTCTTTCATCTAGAGAACAGGAGGCTAGTTGTATGTTTCAAAAAGCCCATAAAGCTTCTGAAGGGAAGTTTAGCACAGGGGCGGCTCAAGTCAAGGGCTGTCAGGGCCATTGTCCGGAGCACCGTAGCTTGGATGGGCCCCATCCAACTGCCATTTGAACCTCTGGGCTCATCTTCTAGGCCAGACGTGGCCTGGGACCACCCTCTCTGCTGCTCCCAGCCCACCCCTTGATCCATGACTGCCCTCTCTGCCTCTCATAGGCTGCCATGCAGCCCCCCTTGCAGAGGAGAAATACGTGCTCTGACCGAGGCATCCCCAGGCCTGCGGGAGGGCATCTGTAGCCTGGCACTCACTTGTCCCATGTACCTCCATTCTGCCCCTGCTCCCTGGGGCCTTCTTGCAGGAGGGGCTGGCTCTGGTTGGGAAAAGACGGGAACACCCTCTCAAATAAAGGGGCACACGCTTATGGCTGCTGGTGGACAATAGCAGGGCCGCCATCAGGGGGGGACTGCCGGGACTCCAGTCCCGGAGGGGCCAGGTGGTAGGCTGGCAGCAGTGCGGAATACCTTGGGCGGCAGCCAGAGAGAAAAAAGAGCATCGACAATGGCAGCCAATCAAGTGTGGCCGCTCCTAATTAGCTGCCATTCTGCGAGCTGTGATTGTCTCACAGGCAGCGCCAAATTTCAAATGCTGGTGATGCTCTTTCTTCTCCCTTGCTGCCGCCCGGTGCATTCCACATCGCTGCCACCTGGGCTCCTCCATCTCTCCGGAAATGTCACCGGCAGAAGAAATCAGGTATGATGACCCTGCCCTGTGCCCCCCCTCTAGTCCAGCCAGCCTTCCCTGTACTGTTCCTCCCCAGTCTAGCCAGCCTTCCCTGCGCCCCCCAGTCCAATCAGCCTGCCTTCCCTGCCACCCCGTACAGCCAGGCTTCCCTGCACCCCGCCCCCCCCTGGGTCCAGCTAGCCTGCATTCCCTGCCCCCCCCCAAGTCTAGCCGGCATTCCCTGTCCTTTGCCCCCCTAGACCAACCAGCTTTTCCTGCTTTTTGCCACCCCAGTCCACCCTTCATAGCTCAGGGAATACATAGGATTGACCGTTGGTTGGGATGCCAGGGGTCAGAAATCCAACAGCGGCATCCCAATATCCACGATCCCAACAGGGGTCTGGTAAGTAGCCTAACCCTCCTCCGGTGGTGCCTAAACCTAACCTCTTTCTGGTGGTGCCTAACCCTAATCTCCTCCTGGTGGTGCCTAAACCTAACCCCCCCTTCTCGCACCCTAAACCTAACCGTCCCCAGGTGGTGCCTAACCCTAACCTCCCCCCAAATGGTGCCTAACCTAACCCCCCTCCCCGGTCGGTGCCTAACTCAAACCCACCCCAGTAGTACCTAAACCTATCCCCACCATCCCAGGCCTAACCCTAACCCGCATACTTACCATTGGGATACCGACATCGATATCTTGATCTCTTCGGGATGGGGGCAACTGCATTCTGTCGGGATTCCGGTGACAGTATATTGACGTCCAGCATCCTGTCCGCCGGCATCTTAACCGCATCCCATTGGCCAGTACCCCCCATGTCCAGCCTTCCCTGCCCTGTGCCCTCCCATTAATGCCCAGCCTTCACTGCCCAGTGCCACCCCACCCCCTTCCTCCACTATGTCCAGCCCATCCTGTCCTGCACTTGCCCTTCCTTCTGACTTTTTATGTGGGTCTGGCTATTTCAATGTATTTTATGTGGATCTGGGGCTTTTTCAATGTATTTTATGTAGTTACAGCTTTTCTTTTATTTATATTTAGAAAGAGAGACGTTGCTTTCCCTATATATTTAGTATAGATTCTGGTTTTCTGTGTGTATGAATTTACAGCAGTTTTCTCTCATATATTTCTATGTTTGCATAGTTTCATATATAATATGATAGATTGATGTTATAATAACAACCGCCCCCATAGCCCAAACTTTGGGAAATGTTAAACTTGTTTACGCACCAATTGATGCCCCACCCCCTAAGCAGCCCCACCCACATTATCCATAGCTCTGACCACTTCTGCCCCATACCCCCTGGGGGGGAGGGGGGGCTGCTTATTTTGTCAGTACAGGGCCCCACAACTTCTGATGGCAGCCCTGAGCAACGGGTTAATTACGGTAAGGAATGTGACACTTGTGTTACCATGTCTGCATTTTGAGTTACTCGCACAGAAAGATATATGCAACCAAAAGTCTAGTATACAGACACAGGGTAAAGGTGGGACAATCATTATCAGTCTCTGTGCAGGTGCAACATTTGTCTCCTGTAACAAACATACGCAACTGGGTGGTTAAAACTGATGTCAGCAGTATGTGTAAGGTAGACAGGGGTTGCTTTCTGCGTCCTAAATTAGGATGTTTCAAATGTCTAAACTGTGTGACCTGCCGTTTAACCTCCCAGTTGCGCAGGTTTCGTCCTCTGGTGTAATGTTGTTTTATGTTGTTGTACCTTGATGAAGGGGCTGGAATAAAGGCTCCGAAACGTTGGTGATATTCATCACATCTCCTGTGTTGATTTTGGAGGACAGAGTGCCGCCTGTGTGGACTTATATATATATTTCATTATTGTCATTATTATAATTTTTATTGTTTACTGTTTCCTATTTTTTATTTTTATTCTTATTTATACATTATTTATCATGTTATATTTCAATCTATATAAGTGTTTATGCTGAACACATCCGCTTCTGATGGATATGTTCTAATACTTTTGGTAAAGCTGCCGTTATTTGAATTCTCTCTATTGCCTGATAAATCTAAAAGAATTTCCTCTGAGTGTGGAATAGAAATTACTTATATTCCTAACACCTGACTCCACCAATTAGGAGAGAATAAATAGTTATCATCAGCCCTCTATCTGGATGCACCTGCTTCTTGAAAAAGTCATTTAATACGGAGAAACGCGTTGAAGGCACAGGTGCTATCCTGCTGCTCTGTGCTACAATTGCTCTGACTATCCTGACTGCCCCCTGGATAGACTGTTTACATCAGAAACCTTGCCAGCGTGAAGCCTCTCGTCCCTTTGGGAACTTATCCAGCTCAGCCCGCTCACCCTCCTGCTTGTCGTGCTGTTAGCCACCTGCGAGCGAGGTTCCGCCATTTAGCGGGAGGACCAGCTGGCATACACCTGGTGTCAGCGGCACTATTGGCTCCGGCTTACCGGCATAGACTACCTTTAGAGCAGCACGTCCATCTGCTCTTACACTGGATGCGAGCCTGCAGCTCCCCAGTGAGATACTAATGACAGAGTGAGGTATCCGGATCAATTCCCGATTACCGCTGGCTAACACACTCTCCACTTTCTTGCATTTATGGATAGAGATCAAGGCCTTCATTCAGAGGCGGCCGTACGGTCTACGACTGCACGGCCACCTCGATGTTTGTCAAGTCCGCATGCGCACGAGGGAGCCGGCTCCTTCGTGCGCATGCGTGAGACCTGCTACGACCGACAGCGCCGGTCGTAGCGGGTCTCTTTCCAAAGGGGGCGAGCTGTCGATGTTGATTGACAGCTCACCCCGTTTGGAAGGCGGGCCGGGGGGGTGGCAGCCCAAACGGAGGCCTACCGTTTGGGGGAGGCCCCACTGACATCACTAGTGATCTCAGTGGAGAGCTTCCGGCTCTGACAGAGCCAGAAGCTCTCCGGGGCTTACGACAACTGAGACCCTACCCTAGGGTCTCGTCGTAAGCCCCGATGGTCGCGATGGTCTCTGACCATCGCGACCATCACCCTAGCGGTCGTTAGAGCTGTGGGTGTAAACCCACAGCCTAACGACCGAAACAGAGGCGGGCGGTCAGGATGCAAGCAGCCGCCCAGTTTCTGAGCGACCGCTTGCATCCTCCGACCGCCTCTGAATGAGGCCCTAAGTGTGGACCGTGGATTTTCACTTATCTTCGACTTGTGAGTATATCTCATTATTTAAACCAAGTGGACAAGAGTCCAGAGACTGTTTTTAAACAACACTGTCACAGCTATATACAATTCAATAAATTGGAATATAACGTTTGAGGCTGAATTTGAGACACATGCTCTCAGATTGATAAAAGAGACTCTGCTACTTTGTTTATATTGAACGTTTCTACAAAACAAGGCAACACTGTGTCATTCATGTATTTTCAAACACCTTGGAACATCAAGTAAATGCTGATTTTTAGTATGCTTCCAGATTAATACGAAAGACTGTGCCATCTTAACTGGCCCAATCAGTTCAAGCACTGTCTCTTTGAAGGTTTTGTTTGTGTTTTCAATTATATTTTATATATTTTTTATTATTTTTATTTTTAGATGTTTATTTTTATTATTATTCTATCACTTATATGTATATCATTCCATTAATATAATAGATTCATATAATCCTGGGAGTAATATACAACGTGGATATAATTTTATATGCAATAAATTATTCTTATTTTGATATATTTATCTTGTATTTTTGAGCGCCACTAAGCACTGCACATATTTTTTGTATCCCAAAAAAAAAAATCATACCTGCAGAATACTTCTCCAGATAAAAACAATCAACAAATAATTTTTACTACCCTCCATTTTGAGCAAGGGGAGTATAAAGAATTTCCACTTTTAAAAGCAGCATTAATTTAAGTGTAACGAGGAATCGTTGAATGTAAAGCTAGATCTGATAATAGTAAAAATAAAAAAAAGGATGATGTGCTTGAATATCTACTTAAACACCTGAAATTAGCAGCTCACAAAAGTAGAATCTGCACATACTGTACTAAACTGGCAGAACAAGGAAAAACACACAAGGGGCTTTATTAAATAAGACGCTGCTTTCTGGCGGGTTCCAGGTGAATATTTCAAACGGTACCCACATTTAGTGTACATACGTTATACTGACTGCGGGTGTCATTTTCCATTTTTTTCCTGCAACTCGCCGGGATGAACTTAGTAAATAAAGCCCAGGGAGTGCTTGGGTTTTATTCGACAGAAGTCTGTTTCTCATAACAAAAATGTTCTGCATAAGTCTGCATTCAACAGAAGTCTGTATTCCAAAACAATACCATAACGGCAGTCTCTGTATCCCATAACAAATATATTTCGAAACACAATAAACCCATGAATGTATCTATTAAAATCTAAAAATGACTGCAGTGACATATATTATTGTATAGGATGTGTTGAACAGGGATGGTCGATGATGTCGACAGGGACACTGGAATGCCTTCGCTGTTATCACGACACATTTGTAATGCTGGTAGCCACATTTTAAAAGGGACGGCATTACAAGTTTAAACATATTGCTTTTCCAGCATATTTAAACTTAGAATACTGTCCCCTTTAAAATGCAGTTACCAGCATTAGAAATGTGTCGCAATAACTGCGCCAGCATTCAACGATTGTCGACCTTATGATTGTCAAACAATTGTATCAAACCCATTGTGCTGTTCTGAATATCATAATATACAACTTAGTAGTATATAGATATACTGTAATTATAACAGCAAACTGGCAGCTGGATGTTAGTCAAAATAAACGGTCATTTAAGTTCCAACGTATTCCAGAGCACACGTTCCTCCCAAGTAATAGCTGTCAAAGCATATATAGTATTCAGCGTTCAAAAATAGGAAAGTTGCAATGAACCTTTCACGCAGTTGGTGCTTGTAGCTCTTATTTTCCTTAGAGCTCAGCAGTAATTCCGTATAACAAGTTAGTTGTAGTTCCAGTATTGAACAGAGCAGCCAGATGAGTACAACAGATCCAGTGTGAATCAGTTGTATATTAGCAGCAGTCTTCTCTGGCAGTGCTGGGGGAAAGGGGGTGAGTGATCACATTGATCACGCCCCCCTTGTATTTGCCCTGCCACCATGTCCATCCCAACCCTCACTCTATATGCAGTTCCACTCCCCATCTCTGCAGCTCTGTGTGTCTGCGTCACCCCCCCCCACACACACAAACTCCCATACTTACTACATTCCCAGTGGCCGGCCGGATTCACCACCTGTGCTAGGTCTGTCCCATCTCTCTAGCAGTGGAAGATGTTGGTGTGCGCGCCCCGGCTCCTGGTGCTCATGACAGGACAGACCTTACACAATTATTATATAGATAGTTTATGTGACTGCAGTAATTTTTTAGGATTTTAACAGATGGATATATTCATGTGTTTATTGTGTCTCAATAATTAATTTTGATATAGGAAACTGGGCCTGGTTCTGTGTTGCAGGGCCGAGCTGGTATGCCTATGAACTACGTCGTTCACAGTCATATCTGGTGTACACACATACGCTGATATATCACTGCTACCGATATATCGTTTGTCGTTCGATTGAAAGATATATCTAGTAGTGTGTATTAGA
The DNA here is from genome assembly GCA_031769625.1 of Taudactylus pleione. Classification (NCBI taxonomy): domain Eukaryota; kingdom Metazoa; phylum Chordata; class Amphibia; order Anura; family Myobatrachidae; genus Taudactylus; species Taudactylus pleione. The sequence goes on along the minus strand of JAUIMM010000748.1, from coordinate 2,446,221 downwards.
GATGTGCGCGGACCCCCGTGTTTTGGTTTTGGATCTGTATCTACCTTGTGTTTTGGATCTGTATTTGGTTTTGGCAAAACCACCCTTGCTTGTTTTGGTTTTGGTTTTGGATCTGGATATTTTTCAAAAAAATCATAGAAACAGCTAAAATCACATAATTTGGGCCTTTTTTGTTCCTACAGTAATATTAACTTCAATAACATATATTTCCATTATATATTTCCACATATATTATTTCTTATTATTCCAATTCCCCATTCCCTCTCTCTGACCATCACCTTCTCTCTTTTAACTTATCCCTCTCTCCTCCCCCTCCTCTACCTCCTAAGGCCACTTTCACTAGGAGTAACATTGATGCTATCGACACAGTTTCTTTTTCTTTCCTACTTGACTCGCTTCTGTCCCTTTTGCTCTCTCTCTCCTGCCCTGAACAAGCTGCTTCCCCATACAATGCCTCCCTTACTTCTGCTCTTGACTCTGTTGCTCCGTCAATCACTACTCATCCTCGCAGATCCACACCTCAACCCTGGCATTCCAAATGCACCAGATATCTGCAAAAGTGTTCACGAACCGCCGAGCGACAGTGGAGAAGGTCACACTCTAAGGCAGATTTTCTCCATTTCAAATTTATGCTCTCATCATACAGTGCTGCCCTTTCCCTCTCTAAACAGTCATATTTCAAGCACCTCATCTCCTCCCAGTCCTCAAATCCCCAGTGTCTCTTCACCACCCTGAACTCCCTCCTCTGTCCACCCCCTCCTCGCCTACCCTCCTTGCTCTCTGCCCTTGACTTTGCTACCTACTTTACATCTAAAATTTACTCCATACGTCAGGATATCATTTCCCACCAGTCCCCCAGCACTACACCTCCTCCTTTTCTGGATCATCCCTCCCCTTCCATTTTACCTACACTAACATCCTTCTCCCCTGTATCGGGAGTGGAAGTCATGACCCTTATCCAGTCCCCCCCTTCCACCTCCCCCTTGAGCCTATCCCTTCACGTCTGCTCCGCTACCTCTCTCCTTGTGTCTGTTCCCATCTTTGCCCACCTCCTCAATCTCTCCCTCTCTTCTGGCACTGTTCCTTCTTCATTCAAACATGCCCTTGTTTCCCCCATTCTCAAAAAACCTACCCTTGAGCCTAACACTCTTGCCAACTACCGACCCATCTCTCTCTTCCCTTATGCATCCAAACTCCTTGAGCATATTGTTTACAACTGCCTTACCACCTTTCTTTCCTCTCACTCCCTCCTTGACCCCTTTCAGTCTGGCTTCCGTTCTCTCCACTCCACTGAAACTGCCCTCACTAAAGTCAGCAACGACCTCCATATTGCCAAATCCACTACTCTCTGCTCATTCTTCCTTCACTCCCTTGGGCTACGTGACACTGCTCTCTCCTGGCTGTCCTCCTACCTCTCTGACCGATCCTTCTCTGTCTCCTCTCATGGCTTTTCTTACCCCCCACATCCTCTCACAGTATGTGTTCCCCAAGATTCTGTTCTTGGACCACTCCTTTTCTCCCTCTATACATCATCTCTAGGTGAACTCATCAGCTCTTTTGACCTCCATTACCATCTCTATGCTGATGATACTCAGATCTACCTTTCCTCCCCTGAAATCTCTCCCTCTCTCCTCACTCGTATCTCCAACTATCTCTCTGCTATCTCTTCCTGGATGTCCCAGCGTTTTCTTAAACTTAATATGCCTAAGATTGAGATGATCATCTTCCCACCCTCCCACATTACCTCACTTTCCACTAATTCTTTATCAATTGATGGAACAACTATCTCCTCTAGCCCCAAAGTGCGCTGTCTTGGAGTTACCCTGGATTCATCCCTCTCCTTCAAACCACATATCCAGAACCTCTCACAGTCCTGTCATTTCCATCTCAAAAATATTTCCAGGATCAGACCCAGGATGCTACTAAGACCCTAATACACTCACTGGTCATCTCCAGATTGGATTACTGTAACCTTCTCTTATCTGGCCTCCCCAACTTCCATCTCTCTCCTCTCCAGTCTGTCCTCAATGCTGCCACTTGACTCATCTTTCTCTCCAAATGCTCTACATCTGCCTCCCCTCCTTTACAATCCCTCCACTGGCTCCCCTTCCCCTTCAGAACCCAGTTCAAGGTTCTCACACTTGCTTACAAAGCCCTCACACACTCTTCTCCCATTTACATCTCTGACCTCATCTCCCTTCACTCTCCTGTCTGCCCTCTTTGTTCAACAAATGCACGCTGCCTCTCCTGCCAACTGATTACTTCCTCCCACTCCCGCCTCCAAGACTTTACCCATGCTGCTCCCCACCTTAGGAACTCTCTCTCTTTCCCCATCAGACTCTCCACCTCTCTACAATCCTTCAAAACAGACTCTCAAGACCTCACTACTTCATCAATACTTTCCAGCTCTCATTCTAACTTGCTGCTATATGCTCCCTCCTCCCGGTCTTCCCCATCTGTATCATGCCTGTATGTCTGCCCCTCCCCTTGAGAATGTAAGCTCTTGCAAGCAGGGCCCTCTACCCTCTTGTGCTTCTCCTTACTTTATTTTCATTTACTTCTTACCCACCACTAGGACACCTAACACTTGGTTGCTTATGCTCTTTTGCTTATTTGGGTGTTATGGCCACCAATGTATCAATGTATATTATCCATGCCCTTGTCCTGCATTGTATTGTACCACTTGTGATGCCATATAATTAAATGATAATAATAATTTCCAGTCATTTCTAGTCAATTTTGACCACCTCACAGCTCACAATATTGATTTCATCCAGTTTAGGCCAAAAGGTTGCATCCAACTAGTGGCTGACTAAGCTAAGCAACAGCAGTGGATGGCACTTACATGTGGCAGTTCAGCTTTCAACATGTCACAGAGTGGCACTGCAGTGATCGACAGGATGGCAGTTTCAGAAACTATAAAAATTTTAAATTACAGGTAGCAATGCCCCAAACAGCACATAATGCAAAGAAAAGAGGTGTAAGATGGAATTGTCCTTGGGCCCTCCCACCCACCTTTAAGTATACAGGACATGCACAATTTAATAAACCAATCAGTTCAGCGACAGGGACTGCCACTTGTGGCTGAAATGATTGGTTTGTTTGGGCCCCCACAAAACAAGCACAGTGTATATTGGCAGAAATGATCCAAGCTGCCAATGCACAGTGGACATTTTGGGGGAAGTAACCTCCTACGCTGATCGCTGACAAGGTTCCCGGCTGCGCTGAAAACTCTTTCGGAGTACAGTACTGGAGGATGGGCAACTTAAATAAAGCAAAGCCAGCTTGTGTAAGGGCCTCCAAATTGCCTCTTTTTCCTGCCAGTAGTGAAACAGACATTCTGACATGCCTATTTGGATGTTATCCCTAAAATAGTCATCAACCATCCTCTGAATGGTGACCGTATCAGAGGAAGTCACGGTAGACATGTCAGTAATTGTAGGCAGTTCTTTCAGATTTGACCAGATGTCATCATCATGTTTTGCTGAATGATCTGCATCACCACCAGCAGTGGGTCTCTTACTAAAATGTAGTTTTTTCCTGGCAGCCTCAGAAACTGAAGGAGGAGATAATGCGATGTCATGTGCTGCTTCAGCTGCCAAGTTTTTCGCCAACAGCTCTTTGCATCTTTTCAGATTTATGTCCATCTGAAAAAAAGACACAATGTATGACTTAAAACTAGGATCAAGTATAGTCGCCAATATATAGTGATCTGATTTCAAGAGATTGATGACCCTTGGATCCTGGCGAAGTGAATCAAGGGCTTGATTCACAAGTTCGAAATACTTAGTGGAATCGAACCATTTCAGCTCCTCCTTCAGTTTTTCCAGCTGTTTTTGCAAAAGTCTGATGAGGGGAATGACCTGACTCAAGCTGGCAGTGTCACTCTGAACTAACTTCACATGTGGCAAGTTCAAAGGGTTTGAGAACCTTGCACAGCATGGAAATTATTCTCCACTGTGCTTGAGTAAGGTGTATTCCCACACCATGGCCTATGTCATAGGCTGTTGTGTAGTCCTGGATGGCCTTTTGCTGCTCCTCCATCCGCTGAAGCATATAGAGGGTAGAATTCCACCAAGTTACTACCTCTTGCTTCCGCTGATGGCAGGGCAAATTCAACAGTACATGCTGGTGCTGCAATCTTCGACATGCACTCGTTGAATATCGAAAATGTCCCGAAATCTTTTGGGCCACCTGTTGTATATCCTGTACGTCCGTATTATTTTTCTAAAAATGCTGCACCACCAAATTAATTGTGTGAGCAAACATAGGACGTGCTGGAATTTGCCCAGATGTAATTCTCTCACAATATTGGTGGCATTGTCAGATATCACAAATCCCGAGGAGAGTGCAAGCGGGGTAAGCAATTTTGCAGTGATAAGATGATAAGAGTTTTTCCACAGTATGCCTATTAGTGAAACTGGTGATGCACAGAGTAGCCTGTCTCTGAATGAGCTGACATTTGTTAGATGATGCTGCTGTTGCTGTTTGCACCACTGTAGGCAAAACAGCTATTAAATGGGCTGTCACAGTCATGTAATCCTTAGTCTGCCCTGTTCCGCTTGTCCACATATCAGTGGTCAAGTGGACAGTGGGTACAACGGCATTTCGGAGGACATTAATAAGGTTTTTTTAATGTCCTTGTACAGACTGGGAATTGCTGTTCTAGCAAAGTGGAATCTAGAAGGGACCTGGTAGCGGGGACACTCAATTAACTGTCTAAAACCCACTGCATTAATGGCGGACACTGGATGCACATCTAATACCAGCATAGCTGTTATGGTGTCAGTAATCCACTGTGCAGCTGGGTGACTATTGTCAATCTTGCTCCCCCTTGCAAAGGATTGTTTGACAGTCAATTCTTTTGTTAAAGTTCTACAAGTAGTCTTCCTCCTGGTCCCCTTCTGGGATAAAGATCCAATCACAGCAACAGCAGCAGCAGAAACAGGCATAGCAGTCAAGGATCCTTCTGAGGAATCACGGATAGGAGATGAGTCAGTCATTCTTCTTTGGAAATTGGATGCAGTACTACTTCCAATAAAAATTGAGGATGTTGATGATGCAGGTGTTGATGGTGGAGATCGCAGGCACTTGGATGTAGCATGGATGTAGAGAGTAGGTAGCAGGTAGGTGACACTGGACTGCTCGTTGTTACAATTTTGTTAGCCAAACTGTCTATATTTTGCAAACACTTTTGATGAATGCGCTGCAAGTGATGCAAGAGAGAAGAGGTTCGTAGATGGTTAGGTTCCTTTGCTTTGCAAAGGCTATAGATGGCTTGACAGTTGTTGTCCGGATTTGGGTGGAAATAATTCCACACATGAGAGGTGGATTTTTTTTGTCTTTTGCCCCGGCATGACAATGGGCTTTTTCATACCATGGGCAACAACTGTTGCCTGATTTGCACAAACAACATCCTACTCAGCATCAACATCCTCATCAGCAACATCCTCATCATCCTAGTTAGCGGCAGCACCAATTACTACAGGAATATCATTCTCATTTTCCTGGCGCAATTCCACAGAAGCATCCTTGATTTCTACGTAAGCAATATGTTGACTGCCCTTCCCCGTATTTATAGAGGGAACACAAATGTTGGAAGGAGGATCCTCTTTAAGTACACTATTTGAAAGGTCAGGCTCACACATGGCAACTGTGGACACACTTGCACTCTCCTCAAGGATTTATGATTTTTCGGAGCACACCGTTTTTTCCAGTGTCTTACTCGTCTTAACAATTTAAATTTTTTTTATACATCTACTACAAGCAGAAGGGCTTAAATCATCACAACTAGAACCACCAGTCATAAATAAAGACCAAGGCCTTATCCATTCCTTGCCACTTCGTGTAGTGAATGGCATATTGCCAATTTTTTGTTTCTCTAAAGCTAGCTTAGCTGTAGATTTTTTTTTTCTTTAACAGGGTAAAAGTTGATTTTACATGGCCTGACTTAAGCTCTGGGGCAACGGCCTTCATAGATGATGTTGACGGCCTTGCATCGGCATCTGCTGCCAGCAGCTACAAGACTGGTATGTGGTTCCTGCTCTCCGGTCATGTGACTGTCCTCCATTCTCACTGCGGTCCTGCAGGAGTGTCACCAAGCAATTATAGCGCAACTAAGTTGCAGCTAACGCACACAAAAAAAACCTTTTTAAACTGAGGAAGAGCACCCCTGAACGAGGCAGCAGCCCCTTGCTAAATGACACAAGCAGCATCCCGGCACAGTTGCTAAGTGTGGCTAACGTGCACACACACAGAAAAAAAAACACTTCTATTAATTTTTTATATATTTTTTACATTGGGGGGGACAGCACCTCTGAATGAGGCAGCAGCCCCTTGATAAACGACAGAGGAAGCACCCCTGGCACAGCTACGTTGCTGATAAGTCTGGCTAACACAAATACACACACAGAAAAAAAAACACTTTTATAATTTTTAAAAAAAAATTACACTGGGGGGAGAGCACCCCTGCAGCAGCCCCTTGATTAATGAAACAGGCAACACGCTTGGCACAGCTATGTTGTTGATAAGTGCGACTAATGCACACACACACACAGAGAAAAAAACACTTTTTTATTTTTATTGTTTTCACACTGGGGGTGAAGAGCACCCTTTAACGGACAAGCCAGCCGGCCCTTTACTAATGGGACACAGGCGCACACTTGGCGCTGCTCCTTTGTTGATGCACGTGCAGCCACAGTGCACACAATTCACAAACACAGAAAATATTTTTTATTTTGTTTGGAGTGCACTTTGGGGGTTACAGCACCCTTTAACGGTCAAGCCAGCCGGCCCTTTACTTATGACACAGGCGCACGCTTGGCACTACATTGTTGATGCACGTGCGGCTACTGTGCACACAATTCACAAACACAGAAAAAATATTATTATTTTCTGCACTTGGGGGGAGCACCCCAGATGGACAGAGCTCCCCCTGGAGAACACAGCAGCACCCCTTTATGGACTGTAGTGACACAGGAGCCACTGAAGCCCCCCTCTTCTTCTGTCTGCAGCACAGCTCCTATAGACAACAACACAGCCTTTATGGACAACAGCACAGCCAGCCCCTATGGACAATAGCAGCCAGCCCCTATGACAACAGCAGCCAGTCCCTATGCACAGCAACAGCACAGCTGCTATGGACAACAACAGCACAGCCCCTACCTAGCTTCCTTTTCACTCTCCACAGCGCTGTAACCTTTATAGGATCCAAAACCCCGTGAGAATCCGACAGCAGGAGGATGGCGTTTTACCTTGTTTTGAGATCTGAGCATGGTGGGAAAACCTGAACCGGACTCAGTTCTCATCCCGGATCCTGAAGTTCGGGTTCTCGGAGAACCGGACCCGCTCATCTCTAGTGTGAATGTACCAAGCTTTTGGGGTAGATTTATTATAGCTCTTGTACATACTTACCGAGTTCTTGCTGCACCTTCCTGGGAGGGGATCTGGCTGCTGTCATCTTCAGGGGGCGGAGTCTGACTATAGTCGTCATTAGGCCCGCCCCCTTTACAGGAAATGCCCGCAATTCGTGGGTCCTTGAGGAGGGGGTGGGGCTAAATGCGGCGATTCGCGTGAATTAGCTCCTCCCTACTGACACACAAATTGCTTGGAAAGTCTCCCCGTCCTGCCCACTTTACTAGGAAGTTGGCGGGATACTATTGAATAGCTGGGGGGAGATGCAAGAAACGGATTTCTGTGCTGGGATAGTTCTGCAAGGAAGAAAAATTCCTCAACCTAGAATGGAAATACTCTAAGCTGGTTATAAGACATTTTTGGAAGCTAATTTGTGCCAAGGGAAGTGTTACTGATGATTACTGACTGACATATTACCTAAACTCCTGCACATGCCGCATCCACTTACATTGGTATCACTAGAAAGTATACTCCTCTGCAGTAAAAGGATGCATACTGCAATACTATTATGATATGATTTATTATTATTATGACATGTATTTATATTATTGCAGTTAATTTATTTTATCACTACATAAATGTTAAGCTATCTTAGGTGCTTGTCATCTACAGAGAAAGTACAGTACATTCATCTTCATCTTTTTTAAGTACAGTACAGAACATTTTTTTGAACAGCTTAAACTACATCACAAAACAGCTTTGACCAGTGACTGTATACTGCCATCTGGTGGCAATCATCAGTTATACACACATTCTAAGGCCAAAACAACTATTGAGATGTTAATGAGACTATCAATAAATATCTTGGAACTGCAGTGTAAGTATGTCAAATGTTTATTTACTGGCACTCTGAAAGAAAAGCAAAGGCAAAACTGTTCAACTTGTAATGGAATTGATGCACACTGCCGAGGTCCATTTTATGGGTGTGGATGGGTCAGGGGTGTGTGTCTAACATGTACAATACTATTTACTAACCTGTGGTTTCATCAAAAGACAGGTTTTCATGCCCTGTGATGTGTATGTGCAGTTTCTAAACCACACAATTTATTAAAGACAACACCAAATGAATCTGAACTGCCCAATCTAAAACTGCCATCCCGTTTTTGTCACATTAGAATGTATTTAGATCATTATTATTACCAGTTATTTATATAGCGCACACATATTCCGCAGCGTTTTACAGAGAATATTTGGATTCACATCAGTCCCTGCCCCAGTGGAGCTTACAATCTATGCTCCCTACCACATGCTTACATACCTGCACACTAGGGGTAATTTATGTTTGGAGCCAATTAACCTACCAGTATATTTTGTAGTGTGGGAGGAAATCTGAGTATCCGGAGGAAACCCACGCAAGCACAGGGAGAATATACAAACTCCATCCAGTTAGGGCCATGATGGGAATCGAACTCACGACCTCAGTGCTGTGAGGCAGTAACGCTAACCATTACACCGTCTGTGCTGCCCATGAAGTATTTCAAGTGACAGTTTACCAATTACAGGTAAAAGACAGCTTCTGATTGGCTGATTGACTAATAAGTAGCCAAATTCACTGGAACATAATTAACTTTGTGCCTGGTAGTCCTAGGTAGTAGTCATTTGGTATAGAGTTTCTTGCCGTTGGATTATGTCAAACCACGATTTTAAGTAAATTTTTACTAGGGAGACCACATTTGTTTATAAATTAAGGGGGTCAGAGTATTCTATTACTCTCTTTCACACCAGCCAGGTGTTTCAGAAGGGATTTACAGGACGGGTACTCTCAGAACAGGACAGAATCTCCCCCTAAGTGTGTGTTTTATGGTGATATATACATGATTAATATACCAAAGTACTGTATTTGCATATGCTTTGTATGACTGCAAGTAAAATTGAGTCGAATGCAAGTAAAATTTGAGTCACATGTCCCACTTTGAGAATCTGAAAGGGATAGCATGTCATAAAGAACTACAAAAAGGACCAAAAATTATTGTGGTTATCAATTTTTCATTCAATTGTCTTCTCGAATCAGGGTCATCTGGCATCAAAATGAAGAGATTGAAAAAACAAAAGAATGCAAGAGTGAGAAATCCATTAGCATTTATTGACTTTAATAAAGGATCTGCTGACAGTGCAGGGAAGACTATCAATGTCATTATAAAATACTGTAGTCATTAATTCTTAGTTATGTTTATTTCATAATCTATTATACTTGATGAAATAAATGGTTATCGGCATTTTGGTTTATTTTGTTAAAAGGAAAATATATGCCACGTATAAATAGCATTTGATTTTGCTATTCATTTTTATTAATTCTCAAGAAATATTATGGATGTTAATAATTCTGTAAAGTGACCTTTACATTTGCATGTATAAATATCAGTGGTGGGATTATATTGTTTACTTTGCTGATATAAAATGTATCAAATATTTTAGTGAACAATTTCAGACTCGGATTAAGTTGCTAGTAGCTTAGTTTTCATCCTATAATATTACTTTACATATCTCACGTTTTACCCTTATTAACCACAGTCACTAATGGTGAACTAATAGTTTCCACTAGAAGAAGCACAATTGTACATGCTGAGATGTCATCGGGAGGATACAGCAATTGTAGTTGTGGCTTGCCTGGAGGCAATGGAAATCATGTCAATGTATGAAATGCACACCCGTAAATCTAATGCCAGCTCTGTTTACATCTAAATATGAAGATCAGTAAAATGATATTGTGTCCGGGAGTCTAAATTGCTGTGGTGAGCTCACTGTGACTTTGCATCAGAAGCAGTTGTGTCTGAAAAGATGGGAGAGACTGGGATGGTGTCAATGGCTTTGGAAGATTGTTATTCTCGGTGACAGACAAGGGTAATTATCTGCAATCCACTAGCAGTTTCAGGCCTAATTTCATTACTGTTGTACAATCCTTCCCAAGTCGCTAGTCTATCAATGTCTTGCAGAAAGGATTAGCTGGCATTTTCTTGGTCTTGAAATGAATCTCAACTGTCATGCCCTTGATAGATAGTGCGTGGCAGAGACACAACCACAGGTACAGTCATTGCAGACTCTTTTCAAGCTGTTAACCCCTCTGCAGCTAATTAAGATGTGCCTCAAATCCTACCAAATGGTTTTAATAACTGACCACTCCTCATACTGAGAATGAAATTAAAATATTCACACCTGCTCTGCAGAAAATTTCAGGACTTGTTTTGTTTTCATTTTAAGGAAAGACATGAAAATGTGTATTAGTTTGAATGCTAGAGCATTGCCAGATCTATTATCCTTAGAGGCGGAAGCAGTATGGGGCAGTAGAGGAATAACTGTGTTGAGACAGGTCTATTGCGATAATGTTCTAAAATCATTTACCCAATTACGTAGTGAATTCAATCTTCCCCATACACTATTCTTCAGCTATTTACAGCATAGACACGCTTTAAATACACAATTTGCGGGTGCACTTCTTATGTTACAGGATTCTGTGCTCAAGTTGTTCCTATTGTCCCTAAATGCTCGTAGAACTTTCTCATGCCTTTACTCCTTTATTATGAATGCTCACCATCCATCTAACCATCCAAGTCTTAAACAAAAGTGGGAAAAGGAGGTAGGCCCAATGTGTGATAAGTACTGGTCTCTGGCCCTTGGTAGTCAAAGAGAATCCATGACAGCTTTTAGATTCCAGCAAATTCAATTATTTATACTACACAGGACTTACCTCACTTCTGTACGTCTCCTTCAATTTGGGGGGCGTGCTGATGATATTTGTCCTAAATGTGGGTGTTCCCAAGGGGAGGCAATCGGGAAGCCGACTGCCTAAATACCGGCAGCCGGCTTCCCGACTGTCTTATCCCGGCATGGGTGAAATGCCGGGCGTCTAGATGTAGACGCCCGCATTTCCCCGACGCCGGGACACCGGCACCCGGCATCATGATCGTAGTGATGCCGGGCACCACGAGCGGACAGCCGCGGGGGGGAGGGTTAGGTTTAGGGCTCCCGGGGGGGACTTAGGGTTAGGCACCCCCCCGGGAGGGTTAGGGTTAGGCACCCCCGAGGGGGACTTAGGGTTAGGCACCCCCCCGGGGGACTTAGGTTTAGGCAGCGGGGAAGGGGGTGGTTAGGGTTAGGCACTTAGAGGGGGGATTAGGGTTAGGCACTTGGGGGGGAAGTTAGGGTTAGGCACCCCTAAGGAGGGTTAGGGGGGTTAGGTTAGGTTAGGTTAGTGGATACTTACCTATCCACGATCGGCATTTCCAGCACTGTCGGGCTTCCGCTGCGTCGCACTCTGCTCCTGTCGGGCTGCCGCTGACGGGAATCGGACCGCCGGCCATGCAGCCGGCGGTATTTCATACCAATTCCTTCCCAAGGGACCTTTTGGCATCTCCTTTGGTCCTGCCCAAAGGTGAACAGTTTCTGGGGCCAGGTAATTGAAGTGATTGCATAATTAAATATACCCCAATCTGCTTTGACTCCGGCAGTTTGTACTCTTGGTACAGTACTTTGGCCGAGGATGTTTTTGATAGGTACACTAGACAATACATTCTTAATTTATGTACCTTGGCCAAAGTTTGTATAGCGAGAGTGTGGATGGCTACTACGGGTCCTTTGTTTCAAGCGTGGGTTTCTCTAGTTAATACCACAATATCTCATGAGTGGTATTTATATGCTACTCGTAAAGCTGAATCCAAGTTTGACCAAATTTGGCAGAGATGGTTACAATCTACATATGCTAAGTTGCCGCCAGATCAGCATATTTTACCTAGACTCTAAATTTTATGTTATGTTTATTGATTGGGAGTCAGACTATAGTTAGATCTTGCTTGATGCTGCGTACAGTATGTATGATTATTTAATGCATATTGGGAATGGAGGTTTCTACATTCTGTGCCCTAGCATTTAAGTGCTAATGCTCTAGCGCACAGGTTCTCAAACTCGGTCCTCAGGACAATAAACAGTGCATGTTTTCCAGGTTTCCACACAGAATCATAAGTGAAATAATTAGCTCCACCTGTGAATCTTTTAGAATGTGTCAGCGAGTAATGAATACACCTGTCCACCTGCTGGGTTACCTGCAAAACGTGACCTGTGTGGGGTCCTGAGGACTGAGGGCCTGATTCAGACCCGCTCGCGAGCGCTGATCGCTCGCAAGTGGGTCGATGGTGCCCTAGTGCGCATGCGCACGACGAAGGCTGCTCCGTCGTGCGCATACGCGAGACCTGGCTAGCGACGGGGAAGCCGTCGCTCCGGGTCTCGCACCAAAGGGGGCGTGCTGTCGATGGTGAGTGACAGCACGCCCCCTTTGGTGGGCGTGGCTGCCAGACGGAGGCGTTCCCATGGGAACGCCTACCGTCTGGGTCCAGCCCCACTGACATCACTAGTGGGAGTGATTTTGGCTCTGATAGACCCAAAATCACTCCAGGGCTTGCGGTCACCGAGACCCTACTGCAGGGTCTCGTCGCAAGCCCGATGGTCGCGATGGTCTTGACCATCACGACCATCTTTTTGGCCGCTCGCATATGCTGTATGGAGGCCGCTCCAAGTTTAGGTAGGAGGGCCCTGATTCAGAGCGAGCGCTCTGGTCAGAGCGTCGGGCTCTGAATCAGGCCCTGAGTTTGAGAACCACTGCTCTACAGTAATATATATTGTATATTCTGTACTAGATGATGTTGATACTATTCTGCACTGAGTCTATTCTCTTTTTCATATACTTATATATGTTTATATATGCTATAGTTTTTTTTTATTTCTTTATGCTCTGCAGTTTGCGAATGTGACATTTCTGTTAGCTATTCTATATATTTGCGATGAATATGTTTTACGCTTTTGATGTGTGATAATTATTGGGGTTTTTTTGTTTGCTGTTTTATTGTTATATTGTATTGTTTAATTGGAAAACATTTTCAATAAAAAATACTCAATTTAAAAAAAATGTGTATTAGTTTAAGCAGTAAGAAAACAACATTAACCAAAATCACCAACATAGATAGTAAAATCGTAGGAGACAAACTATACTAAAGGTACCACCAGATGTACTCCTCGGACTGCAGGACGACCAGGAACTGACAGGCATGATAAATTGTGATGCAGATCAGACTTTACAATCAGGTAACACCTGGGTGACCATGGAGCTTGATATTCGTTATATCATCATTATATTATATCATCATCCTTATATTATGTATTCCCGAATATCAAAGTTTCAGAGTTATATAGGTTATTAGTGTTTGGCTTATTAGCGTGTCAGAAATGTTCAAATTACAGAATCCTAGTAAAAAAAGGGGTTTTACGCAGGCAGTTTTGAAGACATTATATACAGTATGTGCAGGACCGGTGCTAGGGTGTTCGGCGTCCCCCTGCAAACTATAAATTTGAGCCCTCTCTCCCATTTTCAATAAGAAAGGGGCATGGCCACACAATAGTACCCCCAATTCAAATATCACCACACAATAGCACAATCCTATTCACATTACACCACACATAGTGCCCCTGATTCACATTACACCACATAGTTATGCCCCTTATTCACGTTGCGACACACAGTAGTGCCCCTTATACACAATGCTCACAGTAGTGCCCTTTATACCCAATTTCCACAGTAGTACCCCTTATACACATAATGCCCACAGTAGTAGTGCCCCTTATACAATACCACAGTAGTAGTGCCCCTTATACAATACCCACAGTATTTATGCCCCTTACACAATGCCCACAGTAGTAGTGCCACTTAAACATAATGCCCAGAGTAGTAGTGCCACTTATGCAATGCTCACAGTAGTAGTGCTTATTACACAATGCCCACAGTGGTAGTGCCTCTTACACAATGCCCACAGTAGTAGTGCCTATTACACAATGCCCACAGTGGTAGTGCCTCTTACACAATGCCCACAGTAGTAGTGCCCCTTACACCTAGTGACACAGAAACACACTCAACACTGAACTTACCTGAAGCCCCACTCCTGCACCCACCATCGCCCGACAACTCCTCGCGCTCGTCACGATGGGAGACATCATGACATCTCTCCCTACACACACTGTGGAGCCTGTAAGCCAGAGCTCAGGAGTGAGCTCCAACCTCCGGCTGCAGGGAAGGAGCCATCGGGTGCCCGCTGGTAACAAAATGTCAGGGGGTACCAGGCAAATGGAGAAGGTGGCGGCGCCTCTTTAGCCAGGTGCCCCCTTGCTGCACAGTACCAGCTGACATCATCGCGCCGTCTCTGAGTATGTGTGATAATCACCGTTTACGCAGGAAACCTCTAAAGATTCTGTTACTTTACATATCTAACCATGTACATGTACTGCCATTAACACAATTTGTCGAGGGAATGTCCACTTTTTACCAAGAGTAAAATGCTCATAGCCAGAGTGGTATATCCACAGGCTTTGTTAGTCAGCAAAAATAAAAGCAACATTTCTTTAAGATTGTTTTCATTTTTGTTGTAGGAAAGGTCTATGTGCAAACATTGCTCTTCAGTCTGGAAGTCATGGGGCCTATTCATTTTGTTCATTATCAGGGGCCGGGTACCCTCACTAAATAAGTATCTAACTCGCTGCGAGCACCAGAGAAATTCAACATTGCTCCGGTGCAGCGACAGCTGATCCAAAGATCAGCTATCCCCGCAAATTCTTTCAGCGCTACAATAGTAACGGTGAAACTTAGCACTGCTGAGTCTGACTCACCAGTGCTACTGCGAATGTGTGAACTTGGCTTCACAAATGCGCAAATTCCGGCAAAAAGGAGCTGTCTAGTGATGCAACCAGGACTCCTTCCCATTAGTAAAGACAAAGGTTCCTGCAGTCAAGCTCTGAAATGTGGTATTTTCGGAGCTTGAAGAATTTAGGTCTCTATACTAGAGTATGGGGACAGCAGGTCACATCATGGCTGAAAGGTTAGCACCTAATTTATACAAAAGTAGGTGAAAATGTTAACCTGCAATGGTTTCACCCATTGATGGACAAATCTGCTTGTGCTGCGCACGGGCTGTGGACCAATCAGGTAAGGAGGTGGGGCTTAATTGCACATTAGGGCTAATCTTCATTCGCCCTATGCCATTGGCAACTAAAAAAACAATCACTGTGCCTCTGCCATCAATGGTGTAGAGCCAACCAGAAAAGGACCAGCCCTGGACTATGCCACAAATATAGCACTGCAGAGGTGAAACAAAATATGGTGTCACTGTCGCTGGCATGAAAAGAATCAAATAATACAAAAGAGCACCATAAACTAGTATAAATCTTTCGGACGGGACATCATATCCTGTCACAGGCAGTAAATCATGGAAAAGGATTTAGTTTGATACTAGTGCATAGATCAGCAATATTACAGGAAAGAAAATCAATTAGCATAATTACAATTATAATTACATTTCCTTTCATTAAATCAGCCTCAGAATTTAAATAGCAGTTTTATGTATCTGTTAAAGTATTTTTCATATTATCTGACGAGTCTGTCACCAGATACACTAAACAGTACATTTGAAAGCAGTCTGAACAAAACACTGTTGGAACATTTTAAATATTTGACTTTTGCCAAGTGCACATTTAGGGGTATATTTACTAAGAGGTGGTTTTGCATTTTGCAAACTGCAGATTTAATAAAGCCCAAGCCAACGGAAAACTGCTGAGGATCCAAAGTTTACAATACAATTAATTATCAATTCACCATCAATGTTTTTAATATTACAAGTGTAGAAACCCTGGATTTACTAAGCAGCGGTTTTAGAAACTGTCGCAACACCACCACCAAACCCACCCAAATAAATGACCTGCCTCAGATGGGCAAGTTTGTAGAAAGCACTGCACAGATTCCTCAGATCTGTGCAGGCTTTTGCGCCTAAAATTTAGGAAAAATTCAAACATTTTAAAAATAAAACAAGAAAAGAAAAACCTGCTAGAGGACCACAAAATTGATAACCAGCCTTAGGCCGTTAAGCCTAGGCTGGTAGTGAAAATATCAGGAGAGGGAGGAATGGTGTGGGGTCCTCCCGATTCTTCACTAACTATGGTGACACTAGGCATGATTCAGAGGTGCACGCTTTCACCGCTGTGGCTGTGTCTTTTTGTGGAGCCACAGCAGTGGTAATATGAAATTATAGTGTCAGCCTTCCTTTTGTGTACAGCGTATGCCGGGATGTGCAAGCTCTGAGATGCCCACTTTGAGTGCCCATGCACACTGCAATACCATCAGTGGTTCTGGAAAATCCACCATTGGGGTACCATAGTATGCACCATTGACACTTGCACCAGCCCTATTATGACAGGTGCAGTGTCACTGACAAGCCCCCAACATAACATGCCCATGCTGTCACAAGTCGCCGGCACGCCTTGTTGCATTCTTGTCTGCCTGTGGTTGCTCCTCTCCCTGGACATCCTGTTCTCCAGCCACACATCCGGACAGTTCCTTCTGTTGCTGTGCAATGTACACGCCATACTGGGAAGTTGCCCACAGCTACTTGAGACTGAGACGACGGACTTCTGCACATGGTCTTGGGAATACTGGCTGATGCGTTCCCTCCACTTGGACTATCCTCAATCACCTGCCTTGCAAAATTATTGGTTCCTTACCTTTTATTAGTCTGCTGGTTTAACAATGGCTTGCCAGCTATAGTGTGTCTGTACGTGTTCTTCCGGTTCCTACCAGTCGTGTTTCTGCCCATCTGTGCCTGTTCCTGTGTTTACCTCTGCATCGTTGTACCTCTTACCCGCATTCTAATTACACCATCTAGAGTTTGTCAGTACAACGGAGCAGCGGTATTCTCCGGTCTGACCTGTGGCCTTGCCACTCATGCGGCTACAGTACTCCACCTGGTGACGTCCCTGCTGCTCGGATCACCTTGGCCCTCAAGGCTGCACCTTGCTGCTGAAATCCATACCTCAGCCCTCAAGGCTGCACCTTGGCCCTTAAGGCCGCTCCTTGCTCCCGAAGACACACCTCAGCCCTCAAGGCCGCAACTCAACTCTCAAGACCTCACCTTGGCCATCAAGGCCGCACCTTTCTGGTAAAGTGGCTCCCCAGCCCTCTTGGCCACACCTCGACCCCCAAGGTTGCATCTAGCAGCATAAGTAACACCTCTACCCTCAAGGCCGCACCTTGCTGCCAAAGTGGTACCCTGGCCCTCTTGGCTGCACCTTGACCCCAAGCTGGCACCTAGCAGCATAAGTAACACCTTGGCTCTCAAAGCCACACCTCTGCTCCCAAAGTCGCTCCTTGGCTCCCAAAGCAGCACCCCAGCTCCTGAGCTCCATCTTCCGGCTACCGCAGTGTACACTACGACTACTCTCCCATAGTTCTGAGGAGCAGACGGCCAGATGGACGGCAGCAGGATCGGGGCTTAAGGTAAGTATTGTGGGTTTTTTTGCATAGGGGACACTACTAATGCGGGCATTACTATTGGGAGCATTACTAATGGGGCACTACTAAAGGGGATATTACTAATGGGGACACTACTACAGGGGGCACTCTTAATGGCAGCACTACCACTGGGGACACAACCATGGGTGCATTACCACTGGGGGCATTACTAATTGGGGCACTACTACAGGTGGCATTACTATTTGGTGGCACTACTACTGGGGACATTACTACTGAGGGACACTACTACAGGAGGCATTACTACAGGGGGCACTACTACAGGGTAAGTCTACTAATGGGGGCACTACTACTGTGTGGCATTACTACAAGGGCACTACTACGGGGGGATGTAGTCTGGAAGCTGATGGTCTAAATGCCGACCGCTGGCTTCCAGACTCTCTAATCCCGGCATAGTACTAATGACAGGTGTCGAAAACTCGATGCCTGTCATTAACCATACACCGAAAGACTGACGCCTGGCGTACCGAATGAAGGTAAGCCGGGTGTGGACAGCAGCGGGGGGGAGGGTTAGGTTTAGGGCTCCCGGGTGGATTTATGGGTAGGCACCCCCCAGGAGGGTTAGGTTAGGCTAGGGAAAGGGGGGGTTAGGGTTAGGTACCCCCAGGGGACTTAGGTTTAGGCTAGAGGAAGGGGGGGTTAGGTTTAGGCACTTAGAGATTAGGGTTAGGCACTTGTGGGGGAGGTTAGGGTTAGGCACCCCTAAAGGAGGGTTAGGGGGTAGAATTAGGTTAGCGATACTTACCTTAGGTACAATCGGGATCTTCACCATTGCCGGGCTGTCGCTGTCGGTAATACCTACTACACCCCTACAGAGGGCATTACTACTGGGGCCACTACTAATGGGGGCATTGCAAAGGGGGCACTGCATAAGGGTAACCACTCCTGGGGGCACTGCATAAGGGTCACCACTGCTGTAGGCTCTGCCTAAGGGGCACTACCACTGTGGGCACTGCATAAGGGGCACTACTGTGATACCCCTAGAGGGTACAGTTCAGTTGATATGTTATATAATACATGGTTAAAAAATATATGTCCGCATGTTAAAACAATAATTCATGTATTTACACTGTAATAAATAGCTGCAGAGGCAAGTTGATTTATTGAAATACATGTTATGTTGAAGTGGCCAGTTACACTCATGTGACCCCCTCGCAAAGGAAAACCTGGTGCTGCCCACCCTCACTGGACTAAGAGGCAATGGGGGGGCACGCACCCAGGTCAAGATACTGTGACTGTTAAAAGGGGAGGCTGCTTCTCAGCCTGCCCAACGGAGTTCAGGGGACAGAGCGGCGCGTGAGGGTAGTGGGAAAGTGGACCTGCACGCGACCGCGGCTTTAAGAGGGAGACTCACGGGGGCCGCTGGGAGTGTGTTGCCTGAGGTGAAGGAGACGGGACTTACCGGAGCGTGTTGTGAGAAAACCTTTGCCGGGATCAGTGTGAGCAGCGAGGATCGTAGCTGACAGCAGGAGGTCCGAGTGCGGAGCAGCCAGAGAACTCCACAGACACTGCCGGGAGGAAGCAGCGTCAACAGGGGCCGCCCCTGAGCCTTTCCCCTTCTTGGTGACGGACAGCTGGGCCAGAGAGTGCCGAGAGCTAAGGCGTGAATGCCATTGAACTGAGCAGGACGGAGGCGGAGCAGTGAGGGAGGAGCAGTGAGTAATAAATCCAAGTAACTGTCGTTAACCTTTCTTCATGCTGAGTTAAGCCATTTGAATGTGACAGTTATATGCATGTTTACCATTAACCCGTTACTTCCACAGTTGGATCCGGATTCCAGAGTTCCAGCCATAATAAAAAAATGGATCAAAGTGTATCTTTATTCTGTTAAAAGAGTGTCCATTCTTGGTAATGTAATTGTTTTACTGAATGTCGGTGTGAACAATTGCCTTTATAGTATAAAAAAGCTGCTAAATAAATACTTCTTGTAAGTGTACCCTATTGCCTGTATCTACTACTTACCATCAGAATGGTTCCAGGACTATCCAGAGCTGGGGAACTGGTAAGAAACTATAACGTGACATCACACTCATAACAGATTTTAGCATTGACTCTCGGGTGGGTGTTACACTACCACTACAGTGAGCATTGCATAAGGGGCACTACTGCTGTGGGCCTTATGTGTAACAGGTACTACTGCTGTGAACATTGTATAAGGGACACTACTACTACTGTGGACATTATGTGTATTAGTGGCACTACTACTGTGGTGTAATGTGAATCAGAGGCAGATTGTGCTGCTGTGTGGCATAATTAAATTGGGGATACTATTGTGAAACCATGCCCCTTTTTGCAACGCGCGCCTACAGCATGAGCAATCCCTTTATTAAATAAGCGCCTGTGTGTGTGTGGAGGGGGGGTTGAGTCCCACCAACTCTCTAGGACTATGCACTACTCCTCCTGGCCGGAGAGTGATTAGTGTCAATCTGAAAGAAGTGCAGTGCTGCAGCTACACACTACACATTACGGAAAGAGAGTGAGTACAGCAGAACCCCGCATACTACTCTAACCTAGCAGCACCTATACATAACAGGGCACCTCCTGCCCTACCTCCTGCACACTGCACCCACTTAGAACAGTGCCAACCACTGCAGATATAAGCCCTATGAGACTCAATAGTACTGCCCCTATAATATTATAATAAAATAGTCCACAGGACTGGAGAACTAATGTAATGGAGTAAAGGCTGAGTGACAATTACAATTAAATTCACACAGTTAATTCCGCATGTAACAGCAGTCAGATAGTGCTGCGCTCAAGTTTTACCTCAGGAGATACATGTATACAGTGCGGCACAGGCAGCAGCAGCCAACTGGAGATAAAAATAAAGGCTCTGCAGAGGGAGATTTATCCAGCAACAAAATTGTTATTATTAAGAATAAGATAATTAGCATAGAGCCCAGCTGTCTATTGGCCCATGGTCCATACTTAAATTGCACAAAGCTGAACTATAACTTTCCTCTGACTATAAACAATTAGCTACAGTTGCAGGGAATTAACACAGAAACTTCCTTGGAACAGTTTAAATTACTTGGATATTGAATAGCGAATAGACTCAGTATCGCTTATAGCCAGTGGCGTATCTAGGGGGGGTCGAGCAGGGCATGTGCCCTGGGCACCATCGGCCACTGCCCAGGACACTGGTTTCAAGTCAGTGTAGTGCGGAAACGACACAGTGACAAACACCGCCGCCGATGCCGGGTAGTACACTCGTACTACCAAGCAGCAGTGTAATTGTTTTGGCAGCCAATGAGAGTCAGACAGACTCTCATTGGCTGCTGCATCCAAGGCCCGAGCCAGGCTGGAGCTCACTCATGAGCTCTACCTTCTGGCTCCCACAGTGGGTGATGGGAGAGACGATTTTTCACAATATTAAACACAAAGTCCTGCACAAAATTAGAGGGATCTGTGCGGTGCATGAAAACAGCAGCAGAGTTACAGCAGATTCTCATTGTATTTTTTGTGGGTCTTTTTTTTCTGGACTTTAAGGTTAATGGCTGTACACATGTAGATGTCTCAGCGTGTTCTGCCATCGTGCTGTGAGTTTATGTGGTTGTACTGAATAAATGCGGCATCAGCTATTGTAAATGTTTTTTTGTTTTAATTTCCTCCTGCATGAACAGCAGATGAATAAAATATTCAGAAATTAATAAAAAAAACTCTTCTGCAAAAAATTTGAATCATTTATAATTATATACTGTATGGTTGATACATTTTGGCAGTGTAATATGGCACCAAGGGGTATATTTACTAAAGTGCGGGATTTTAGAAGTGGAGATGTTGCTCATAGCTACCAAAAAGGGTGTGCAGCAGACAGAACCGGCCCTAGCCAAATTAATGCCCCCCCTCCCCTCCCCCCTGTGGGATCCTGAAAAGGAGTGTGGCCTCACAGAAGTGGGCGTGGTCTTGCTGTGTTTTGGCTTCTTTCCACCTTGTGCTGTGCTCCCATCCCATGCAGCCTCATTCCCCCCTTATGTCTCTCCTGCCCCAGCCCAACATCTTCTTTCTTGTGCAAAAATATTTATAATAAAACATTTACCTTTCTTCTTCAACTGTATGCTTCTTCTGTCTTCTCCACGGCACTCCTTTTCAGGGTCTTGATGTTCCTCTCTCTGTGTGTTAGGTTCCTCTTCAGCTCTCTGCCATTACAGAGAATCTTCTCTCATTAGTGCAGAGCGTCTGACATTCTACAGGGCACATTCCTCAAAGCACAGCACTCCAGGCTCTCCCCTCACAGCACCCATCTCTCCTCACTGCACAGCACCCTTCACCCATCACAGCACAGCACAACTCTCCCAGCACCCCTCGTCCAGCAAAGCACCTCTCACCCAGCACAGCACCCATCATCCAGCACAGCACCCCTTATAGAGAAGCCCTCTGTTCTCTCCTAGCACAGCATTTCTCACCCAGCAGCACAGGAAACAGCAACTCCAATCACCCCTCTCCTGGCCATCATACAGTACCAGCACCCCTTACAGCAGTCAGCTCAGCAACCCTCACTACATGCTAAGCTGATTTTAGCCAAAACATTTTATAAAACTTGCTTTTTAAAGCTGTCTGGCTGCCTGCATGTCCTCCCCTGCAGTTGTTTTGAATCCTGACTGCGCTTTGTGGGGATGGCTGGCAGGCTGCAGAGAGTCAGTGTGAGCTCAGCCTGCTGGACTCCACAAAGGCCCATGGGAGGAGCTGCTGTGGCTGGGCATGCGCAGCAGCCCTCCTCCAGCGGCCATTTTTGTTACTGCCCGCTGCCCCCACTGTCTCTTCTTCCTGCTCCCGCTGCTGCCAGCTGTATGAGCTGCCCGATCGGAGCTGAGCAGAAAACTCTAATCGCGGTATGCTAGCCAGAGCAGAGCCGCTGTGCAGGTCAAATGCCCAATCTCTGCAAACGCTGCTGGCCCTAGGGCCATCTCGCCACTGCCTGCTGTTTGCTGCCCGACCAAAACTGTCAGGTAAGCTCCGATCGTGGACACTATGAAGCCTCAGTAACCAGAGTCTCTGTCTAGCTGGCCGGCATCCAGCAGGTGCACGTGCCTGCTCCAAGTCAGTACTAGGCTTGGAATGCTCCTGGGCATTCCAAATACCCTAGGCATTTGCCTAGTTTGCCTATGCCTAGGGCCACTCTGGCAGCAGACATCAAAGATATCAGTAGTGCCCATAGACTTGTATAGATTTGCGATGTGACAGTATGTAGCAAGCTTTGAAAAGCAAAACTTTCTGATGTTTCTGCACGATTAGCAACTGCAGAAGCCTATGGATTTCTTTACGCAAAAAGCCTCAGAGATTGCGATTGGGCATGTGCAGGTCGATGGCTGCGCATGTGCAATAGGACTCCAGGGTCATAAACCTGGAAGTCTTCTTCTGCATGCGCGGGTCTCCAGGAAAATGGCGTCCGCATCTTATCCTGGGGACATGTCTACTGTGCATGCACAAGTCACCGGGAGAATGGCCCCCGCCATTTGCCCTGTGACTTTTGCTGCTCTGCAGAGTTGGTTCGGCGCTGTAGAGCAGCACTCTGGAGACTGCAGAGAGGTAAGTACCCCGGGAGTTTTATGGTAAGGCACCACCAAGGGAGGGTTAAGGTTAGTGGGGGAGAGGGGATGGTTAAGATACTTACCTTCCTTTGTCGGGATCTCCTCCCATTGGGGATCCAAGGCCGAGATTTGAACCGGCGGTAAAAACAGCTGCCGGAATTTCAATCCCATTCCCCAGAGACAAACCGAGTCCCGGTCTTCCCACAAGTTGGATCTCGGATCTAAAAACTGTATCTCGCGTGTTTTCAATTACATGTAAATCCCTCCCTTGTGATTTCAGGTGCCAAATTAGTCAGAATTGACTGGAAATTAATGGAAAGTCATGTTATTGATGGTGATAATACTATAGTAATAAAACAGGTACTAGTTACATGATCTTAGCTGTTTTTAGCAATTTCTTAAAAGAAATCCAAAACCAAACCAAAACACTTGAGTGTGGTTTTACCAAGAGCAAAAACAAAAACCTTTGAGGATGGTTTTGCCAAAACAAACAAAAACAAAAAACGGGGGTCCGCGCACATCTCTAATTCTAACTACCTCAAGTATTGCTTCCTTTTCCTATAAGGAATCCAGAAACAGTTGTCAGCAAGTCCGCAACAAAGCACTATTGCATGTTTAACACAATGAAGCATAAACGCAGTGAGTACAGGGTTAACAATATTTCAAGAAAACATTTAAAGACAATTTGACAAATGTTTACTACTGTAGCAACTCTTAGTGACACATTATGTATTGTTGCCAATTATCACTAATTTTCTCGTACAGCCCCAGATCAAAAGATTGCCACTAAAAATGTCCCAATTTTGAAATAAAATTACTAATTGTATATGGTGAAATGACAGCTCAGTGGTTAGCATTGTTGATCTACAGAGCTGGGGCTTTGGGTCGTGTTCTGCTCAGGGTGTTATGTTTGTTCAGTTTGTATATTCTCTGTGCTTGTGTGGGTTTACTTGGTGCTCCAGTTTCATCCCCGTGTGCAGGGCCGGATTACTAATGGGGCGGGTGGAGCTGCAGCTCCAAGCCCACTATGAAAATAGGCCCACAGTATCCCCGGCAGTGCACTGCAGACAGCGCTGACAGGAAAAAAAAATCCGTTTACAGTGCCTGCACTGTACTGAATCCGACAGCACGCTGTCTGCACTGCAGTGTGTGAGGATCCGTACAGTACTTCCTAAACACGGGCGGATGATTCACCCCTCTCCCATGCCAACATCGGCAGTCTGAAGCTCCGCCCCCAGACAGCTTAAATTCCGCCCCTAGACACCCAACTATCCTTCTTGCAGTCAAAGCTCCGCCTCCTTACTCCCGAAGCTCCGCCCCCAGGTCCTGCTTAAGCAACCCAGCCTGTGTCCCCTGGTTCACTAGAAGCTAGAGTCCCCGCTGAAGCCCTGCCCTTTCACCCCCTCACCAGCCATTCCTGGAAACTGGCTTGACAACTGGGAGCTGGCCCTGAAAATTATGAGATTAGGGTGGAGCGCAGAGGCTGAACTGACTTGCACAGGATGGAAGATAGTTGTCACCAGCTGAAAAACAGCATGCATAACCAGGTCAGTTCAATGTCTGCCAGCTATAATGTATTGTATGTGTTTATTTATGTATATATATGTGTGTGAGTGTATGTATGCATGGGTACATATGTGTACATGTATGTACAGAATATACTGTATGTATAAATGTATGTGTAAATATATATATATGGGGCTGCTGCCAGGGCTGCCAAGAGTCGGGCCGTGTGAAGGGAGTGTGCTCTAATAGCAGTAGGCATGGCCATACCCCATTAAGAAAAAATAAAATAAAAAAAAATTGTTGGCGCTGCGCACTGGGGGTGCTGTGAGCCCCTTACCCCAGCGCATGTCCGGCGGGGGGATGGGGCGGGCGCGCGCTCACAGGATGTTGGCTCACACCCACAGGCAGAGGAGACTGGCAAGCAATCTCCCTTTTGTAGCCCAGCACACAGCAGCGTGTGCTGGGCTGCTCAGCAGTCAGGAAGGAGGGGGGCGGTGTCGTACTCGGGTACCTGCCCCCTTTCCTCCCCTTGGCGCCCCTGGGTGCTACATCACCTTCAGGCAGCTATGTTGGCCTCCTACTCTGGCTCTGCTTCACTAAAGCAGTGTATATCTGTGTTGACACGCTGGCTGCGATGCACACAGTATGGAGCAGTGGTGTTTCTAGAGAGGAGGGGGCCCACGTGCAGTCTCCAACACAGGCCCCCTAATCTCCGTCCAGTGGCCAGCTGCGCACTGAGTGGTGCGCGACCAGCGCCGCACTTATAGACTCTGGGCCTGATTCAGACCTGGTCGCTCTGACACAGCGCTTGCTCTGAATCAGGGCCGGGTTTTTTTTTTTTTTAGAACTGCCTCCTGGCCGCTCGCATAGCTGTGGGTGCCCACCCACAGCTACAGCGAGCGGCCATGATGATGGTCGCGATGGTCAAGACCATTGCGACCATTGGGCTTGCGACGAGACCCTTGTGATAGGGTTTCGTTCATCGCAAGCCCCAGAGAGCTTTCGGCTCTAACAGAGCCGGAAGCTCTCCACTGACATCACTCGTGATGTCAGTGGGGCCGCTCCCAAACGGCAAACGTTCCCTCAGGAATGCCTCCGTTTGGGCAGCCACCCCTCCGGCCCACCCACCAAGCGGGGCGAGCTGTCACTCCACATCGACAGCTCGCCCCCTTTGGTGCAAGATCCGGAGCGACGGATTGCCCGTCGCTAGCCGGGTCTCTCGCATGCGCACGACGGAGCCGGCTCCGTCGTGCACATGCGCTGTGGGCCACCATCGACCCGGTTGCGAGCGCTCAGCGCTTGCGACCGGGTCTGAATCAGGCCCTCTGGGCACTAGAGTGTACCCAGAGTCTATAGCGCATACACAGGTCACCGGGAAAATGGCCGTGGCACGGACTCCAGAGCCGACATGGGACTCCGGAGAGGTTCGTTTTATGGGTGCAGGGTATGCGGTGCGGCCCGCACACCCTGCCCCCATTATAGATATTACCCTGGCATGGAGGGAGGTAGGAGTGAAGGATGGGGGAGATAGGAGGATGCAGGGCTGTGCTGTATTATAGATATAGGGCCTAATTCATGGTCAGATGCAGATGAGGGATTCCACACAGTTTTTCGATCAGAAAACTGCGGATTCACAGGATCCATTCTGCATATGTGCAGAACAAGTTCTGCGATATCGCTCACAGATCCCCCAAGGGATCTGATTTACATGCTGCGGCATTTGGGAAGGTGGAGTGTGGGCATGGCGGTCACTGTAACACTCTCTGCTTTATATGCTTTATATATATATATATATATATATATATACACAGTCAGGTGCATTAATATTGGGAGATTGACAGAATTTTCATATTTTGGCCTCTATTCACCACCACAATGGCTTTGAAATGAAACAAACAAGATGTGCTTTAACTGCAGACTTTCAGATTTAATTTGAGGGTAATTACATTCAAATCAGGTGAACGGTGTAGGAATTACAACGGTTTCTATATGTGCCTCCCACTTTTTAAGGGGCCAATAGTAATGGGACAAACTAAACAATCCTAAATCTAACTTTCACTTTTTAATACTTTTTTAGCAAATTCTCTGCAGGCAATTACAGCCTGAAGTCTTGAATGCATAGACATCACCAGACGCTGGGTTTCATCCCTGGTGATGCTCTGCCAGGCCTCTACTGCAAATGTCTTCAGTTCCTGCTTGTTCTTGGGGCATTTTCCCTTCAGCTTTGTCTTCATCAAGTGAAATGCATGCTCAATCGGATTCAGGTCAGGGGCCATTGCATAACATTCCACTTTTTAGCCTTAAAAAAGTCTTTGGTTGCTTTTGCAGTATGCTTCGGGTCATTGTCCATCTGCATTGTGAAGTGCCGTCCAATGAGTTCTGAAGCATTTGACTGAATAAGAGCATATAATATTGCCCGAAACACTTCAGAATTCATTTTGCTGCTTTTGTCAGCAGTCACATCATCAATAAATACAAGGGAACCAGTTCCATTGGCAGCCATACATGCCCACACCATGATACTGCGGTGGTGTTTTGGATCATGAGCAGTTACTTTCCTTTTCCATAATCTTCTCTTCCCATCACTCTGGTACAAGTTGATCTTTGTCTCATCTGTCCATAGGATGTTGTTCCAAAACTGTAATGGCTTTTTTAGATGTTTGGCAAACTCTAATCTGGTCTTCCTGTTTTTGTGGCTCACCAATGGTTTACATCTTGTGGTGAACCCTCTATATTCACTCTTGTGAAGTCTTCTCTTGATTGTTGACTTTGACACATATACACCTACCTCCTGGAGAGTGTTCTTGATTTGGCCAACTGTAGTGAAGGGGTTTTTTTTCAACAGGGAAATAATTCTTCTGTCATCTACCACAGTTGTTTTCCGTGGTCTTCCCGGTCTTTTGGTGTTGCTGAGCTCTCCGGTGCATTCTTTCTTTTTAAGAATGTTCCAAACAGTTGATTTGGCCACATTAATGTTTTTGCTATCTCTCTGATGGGTTTGTTTTGATTTTTCAGCCTAATGATGGCTTGCTTCACTGATAGTGACAGCTCCTTGGATCTCATATTGAGAGTCAACAGCAACTGATTCCAAATGCAAATGTCACACCTAGACTGAACTCCAGACCTTTTACCTGCTTAATTGATAATGAAATAACGAGGGAATAGCCCACACATGTCCATGAAATAGCTTTTGAGTTGATAGTCCCATTACTTTTGGCCCCTTAACAAGTGGGAGGCACATAAAGAAACCGTTGTAATTCCTACACCGTTCACCTGATTTGGATGTAATTACCCTCAAATTAAATCTGAAAGTCTGCAGTTAAAGCTCATCTTGTTTGTTGCATTTCATAGCCATTGTGGTGGTGAGTAGAGGCCAAAATATGAAAATTCAGTCAATGTCCCAATATTTATGCACCTGACTGCATATATATATAATATAATATATATATTCTTAGTGTGTATTGTATACCTTGACAAAGGGTCATCACGGCCCCGAACGTTGGATTTATGTGAATACATATCGTTAACTACTACAAACCCATAGTGCCGCTGTTTTTCTTATCGGATGCTACAGTTTCATGGAGGGCACCCGGGTCCAGTTTCCCATTCGGTGGAGTGCCGGGCTATTCGTTCAGTATATATATATATATATATATATATATATATATATATATAAAAAATATAATTCCTCTGTCTCTCACACAAGCACATCTAATAAAAAAGATCATATAACTGCTCCTGCAGGTAATAGTATAATTGATTTTGAATTTCTTCTCAGAGTGCGGATGTACAAAAGTATTCCCCATCTCCAAATATGCATCCGTGACACCTTACACACCCTTTCTTGCATGATAGAAAATTTGTATTTTCCCCCACCTTCCAGGGAGAGAGATTTTTATGGGCCACCACATCACCAATATTTTGATGACGTCCGCAGCAAGGTAACAACCTCAAATCTACCAGGTTGTTATCCTGCTACAGACGCAGTAAAAGTTAACCATTGTCACCATGGTCCATCGTTGCCATTATTTTTTTAAAACAACAGCTAAATAGACAGTTCATTTATTAATTTACTGCAGTGGTTAGGAATATGGGATGGACACTTATAAAATATGCCAATATCAGTGAACAATTTAGATATATTTTCTTTTCTTGTTAATCTAAACTATTGTAGCAGTCCAGGAAAGGTAGACCATACAGTTCACACTCTTTCACAATATTTTTTTCTTGTAATAGTGGAACTATTAAGTGGGTGAAGTTAAATGCCACCTATGCCCTCCATGGAGATAGTCACACACACTGTGTAGACCACATCCACACACTATGCATGCCCCACATCATTAGTCCCACTGCCACAGCGCTTGTCACACTCCCCCTGCAGCGGCACACAATAGGCCCTTCATAAATTTCAGCTCCAGGCCCATGTGGACCTTAATCTGGCACTGCCCGTGTGTGCTTATAAAATGTAGACTGTACGCTCCACTGGGACAGTGAATGATAAAGCAGTCTCTATAAACTGATGTGTAATTTGTGCTATATTAATAAAGACTAATAATAATATTCTGTATATTGATTGTAATTCTCACTTTTTTACTCTTTCTCTTCGAATTATAAATATTTATTACTTCTACGGGATAATTAAGTCCAGTGAACATGTTATGGGAATTGTAGTGTTTTTCTGGTAGCCAACATTGTGAGTGTCATGCTTGAATATGCCTGCTTACCAGCTGTGTCCCCAGAAATTATTTTAAAATGATGGCAACAATGTATTATGCTTCTGTAGAAATTACTATTGAATTATAAACATAATTTACGTAAATATACTCCGCAATAACTTTCCACCTATAAATTCTGGAATACTTGAGCAAAGAAGACACAAATTATATAAACTCATATATGATATACATAATCCAAACACCATTATAATCAACATGAACCAATATAAAAAGAAAGGTAATTAAATAATCAATCAAATATACAGAACAAAAGAGATACAACTAAAGAAAAATACTTTCTATAATACCAAAAGAAATTGATATTAAAACACACAAAAGAAACACCTACCCTAATAACAATAATTCACAGATATGCACCTAACCAAAATGACAGTAAATAAAACACTTGTTACAATATCAAACCTAATATATTAGAATAATGAAAGCAAGCAATAAGAAACCCCCAACTATAATATAATGATGAAAGCAAGAAATAATAAAACCCACTATATTAAAATCTTGTACAGATACTAAAAGTAATTAGAGTTATAGTAGAGCAAATACATGTTTTCCCATTCTAGAAGTTATCAACTGAGCATCTTTATTATATTAACTAATAGGGGTGAGCGGGTTCGGATTTCTGAAATCCAAACCCCCCCGAGCCCCCCCGATCCGAGGCCAATCCGAGTCAGGCTCGACTTTTCCCGCTTGATTCGGATCTGAAATCGAGGCAAAACATCATCATCCCGCCTTCTGGGTCTCGCGGGTTTTGGATCCTATATAAGGTACCCGCGTCGGCGCCATTTTCTCACTCGGCTGTGGACAGTGAAGAGGGAGGGTGGGAGTTAGGGCTGGCTGGGCTGTGTAGTGTAGTGTAGTGCAGTGTAGTGTTGTGCTGTGCTGTGCTGTGCTGCGCTGTGCTGCTGTTGTCCATAGGGGATGTGTCCACTCCTCCAAAGTCCATAGGGGCTGGCTGGACTGTGTTGTGCAGTCAGTTGTCCATAGGGGCTGTGTCCACTCCAAAGTCCTGTGCAGTGTCCCAGTCCTAAAGGGGTGCTGTAGTGTTGTCCAGGGGATGCTCTGTCCATCAGGGGTGCTCCCCCCAAGTGGAAAAAAAAAAAAATTCTGTGTTTGTGAATTGTGTGCACAGTAGCCGCACGTGCATCAACAAAGTAGTGCCAAGCGTGCGCCTGTGTCATAAGTGAAGGGCCAGCTGGCTTGACCGTTAAAGGGTGCTGAAACCCCCAAAGTGCACATCAAACAAAATAAAAAATATTTTCTGTGTTTGTGAATTGTGTGCACTGTGGCTGCACGTGCATCAACAAAGGAGCAGCGCCAAGCGTGCGCCTGTGTCCCATTAGTAAAGGGCCGGCTGGCTTGTCCGTTAAAGGGTGCTGTAACCCCCAAAGTACACTCCAAACAAAATAAAAAAATATTTTCTGTGTTTGTGAATTGTGTGCACTGTGGCTGCACATGCATCAACAAAGGAGCAGTGCCAAGCGTGCACCTGTGTCCCATAAGTAAAGGGCCGGCTGGCTTGTCTGTTAAAGGGTGCTGTAACCCCCAAAGTACACTCCAAACAAAATAAAAAAATATTTTCTGTGTTTGTGAATTGTGTGCACTGTGGCTGCACGTGCATCAACAAAGGAGCAGTGCCAAGCGTGCGCCTGTGTCCCATAAGTAAAGGGCCGGCTGGCTCATTTCTTAAAAGGTGGTGTAACCCACAAAGTGCACTAGTCTCCAACAAAAATAAAAAATTATTTTCTGTGTTTGTGTGCGCCTTAGCCGCACGTATATATCAATATAACATAGATGGAGGACCAAACTTTCTCTGATAAAAATAAAATAGGGAAAGATCAAGAACCATTTCCTCCTAGTGCTGTTACTGCTGCTGGGAGTTGTTCATCATCCCAGAGAGGAAGTAGCAACACCACTACTTTTACTAAACAATTGACCCTCCAACAGTCCTTAGCGAGGAGGATGAAGTACGACAGCAGTCATCCTGAAGCAAAACGTATAACTGAGGCCTTGACTGCTATGTTGGTGTTAGACGTGCATCCGGTATCCGCCATTAGTCCAGTGGGATTTAGACAATTGATGGAGGTAGTGTGTCCCCGGTTCCAAATCCCGTCTAGATTCCACCTGCATCCTCAAAGCAGCAGCGACAAGCGTGCGTCTGTCTGTTAAAGGGTGGTGTAACCCCCAAAGTGCGCTCCAACCAAAATAAAATAATCTTTTTTTCTGTGTTTGTGTGTGAAATGTATGCGCAGTAGCCGCACCTGCATTCTCAATGCAGCAGCGACAAGCGTGCGTCTGTCTGTTAAAGGGTGGTGTAACCCTCAAAATGTGCTCCACAAAAAATAAAAAATTCTTCTTTTTTTTTCTGTCTTTGTGAATTGTGTGCACTGTAGCTGCACGTGCATCAACAAAGGAGCAGAACCAAGCGTGCGCCTGTGTCCCATAAGTCTGTTAAAGGGTGGTGTAACCCCCAAAGTGCTCCAAAAAATTAAAAACTATTTTTTTTCTGTGTTTGTGACTTGTGTGCGATGTAGCCACATGTGCATCGACACAGTAGCAGCGCCAAGCGTGTGCCTGTGTCATAAGTCAAGGGCCGGTTTGGACATCTGGTCCGGACTGAAGGACGCGCCAACAATTTCTGACAAGTCTACTGTCACTGCATATGATACTGTCCTCAAAGCAGCAGCGACAAGCTTGCGTCTGTCTGTTATAGGGTGGTGTAACCCTCAAAGTGTGCTCCACAAACAATAACAAAATTCTTCTTTTTTTTTCTGTCTTTGTGAATTGTGTGGGCTGTAGCCGCACCTGCATCCTCAAAGCAGCAGCAACAAGCGTGCGTCTGTCTGTTAAAGGGTGGTGTACCCCTCAAAGTGCGCTCCACAAACAATAGAAAAATTCTTCTTTTTTTTCTGTCTTTGTGAATTGTGTGGGCTGTAGCCGCACCTGCATCCCCAAAGCATCAGCGACAAGCGTGTGTCTGTCTGTTAAAAGGTGGTGTAACCCCCAAAGTGCGCTCCACAAAAAATAAAAAATTCTTCTTTTTTTTCTGTCTTTGTGAAATGTGTGGGCTGTAGCCGCACCTGCATCCTCAAAGCAGCAGCGACAAGCGTGCGTCTGTCTGTTAAAGGGTGGTGTAACCCCCAAAGTGCGCTCCAACCAAAATAAAATAATCTTCTTTTTTTCTGTGTTTGTGTGTGAAATGTATGCGCAGTAGCCGCACCTGCAACCTCAAAGCAGCAGCGACAAGCGTGCATCTGCTTGTTAAAGGATTACATCGGTGACAGCATCCAAGTTGGCATGTCAGACAGTCCGTACATGTACTCGCAGGAAATAGAGGCAATTTGGAGGCCCCTGTAGAAACTGGCTCTATTTTACCTGAGTTGCCCCCCCTCCAGTGTGTACTCCGAAAGAGTGTTTAGTGCAGCCGGGAACCTTGTCAGCGAAAGGCGTAGGAGGTTGCTTCCACAAAATGTGGAGAGGATGATGTTCATAAAAATGAATTATCAACTCTTCCAGGGAGACCAGCCTCCATACTGTACAGAGGGACCTGTGGTGGTGGATTCCAGCGGGGACGAATTAATACTCTGTGAGGATGAGGATGTACACAACACTGAAGAGGGTGAGGAATCGGTGAATAAGGAGGATGAGGACGACATCTTGCCTCCGTAGAGCCAGTTTGTGCAGGGACAGATTAATTGCCAGCTTGTTTTGTGGGGGCCCAAACGAACCAGTCATTTCAGCCACAGTCATGTGGCAGGCCCTGGTGCTGAAATGATTGGTTTGTTAAAGTGTGCATGTCCTGTTTATACAACATAAGGGTGGGTGGGAGGTCCCAAAGACAATTCCATCTTGCACCTCTTTTTTTTCTTTGCATTATGTACTGTTTGGGGCCTAGTTTTTCAAACTGCCATCCTGTCTGCCACTGCAGTGTCACTCCTAGATGGGCCACGTGTTTGTGCCGCCCACTCGTGTCGCTTAGCATAGTCATCCAGCTACCTCGGTGCAACCTTTTGGACATAAAAACACTATTGTGAGGTGTGAGGTGGTCAGAATAGACTGGAAATGAGTGGAAATTAAGGTTATTGAGGTTAATAATAGCATAGGAGCAGAAAACCCCACAAATTCTGTGATTTTAGCTGTTTTTATGCTTTTTTTAAAAAAAATACAGATCCAAAACACAAAAGCCAGAACCCAAAACACGGAAGGGTGGTTTTGGCAAAACCAATCCAGATCCAAAATACGAAGAAAGATCCAGATCCAAAACCAAAACACAAAACACGAAAAGTGGCCGGTGCACACCCCTATTAACTAATTGTGCTGCTGTTCTGTATGCCCACAGCAAGGACATTGATTCATGTACAAAGTGTTTTTCATGAATCGGACCAATTAACCAATCGGGAAGTCATGTGGCATATATTGGTTATGCATGGACTATAGCACCACCTCCTGACAAAGTCCTATGATGACGAAAAGCGTTGATTTTGTTTAGACCAGTGGCACATGCGCAGTAGGCTGGAATCCAAACAGAGGCTTGGAATGGAATAAGCTGTGGAAGTCCTGCGAGATTAGGCTGCGTCTCCAGTGTGGGGAGTAAGCTACAAAAGCGTGCTATATGCACTTTTTTAAAGCTGTGCACATTGTATGTGTGTTTTTATTAGTTGCTTGTATGAATTAAACCTGTTTGGAAGGTACTTTCATCATTGTCTGCCCCATTGTATACAACTTTACAGATTAAAAGCACAGGAGAAAAAACAATTTGTGGTAAGCTGCACTGCTTATATATGGATGATATTGATGCTGCGTGGAGAATATAAGAGGCCGCAGTATTAGAGGTGTACAATATAATATAATTTGTGACATATATATATGTGTGTGTGTGTGTGTGTGTGTGTGTGTGTGTGTGTGTGTGTGTGTGTGTGTGTGTGTGTGTGTGTGTGTGTGTGTGTGTGTGTGTGTGTTTCTCACTTGTGTATGAGGGCAGAGACAGTAATGATGTCAAGAATATTTGCCAAAAGAATTCTGTATTTTTCAAGCATTGTGTGTTGAGGTGCAGTGTATATTTCTGTTGTAACTGTGTGCGGTGGTATCTCCATCATCTGCACCCCAAAGCAGTTCTTGCAAAGGAATGTGACAGCTGTATTAGCATTAGATGTCCAATATCCTTCATCTATGCATTTGATTTTAGATGATTAGTTGAGGTCATGTGTCCACACTACCAGAACAGCAATTCGTCACCTGTACCAGGACATTAAAAAAAATTATTCTTGGCCTAGAAAATGCCATTGTTCTGTCTATCCATTTAACTACAGATATGTGGACAAGTGGTATTGGTCAAACTAAAGATTACATGACTGTGACAGCCCACTGGTTGGGTGTATTACCTTCAGCAGCAGCAGTATCTAACACACTACACCAGCTCATTAACAGGCTGGCTACTCTCTGTATCACCAGCTTCACTAAGGGACACTCCTGTGTCAACCTGTTGGAAAAACGCAGGAATGTGATAGCATAATGGCTTACCCTGCAAAGACTCTTGCCTGCTCATTGCATATTCATTTGGACTAATCCTGTATACTTCAGCCTTTATTACTCCTCTGAGAGTTCCACTTCACCTCCACTACTCTTCTAAGCATGACTGTTCCAAGCTTGCTTCTGGGACTCTGTTCATTGAACCAATTGAACTATGGTGTTTGTTGTGCTGACGGTCCTCTCACTGAGCTTTGGGGTTTGTGCTGAGTTTCCAGAGAAGTGGCCGACTCTGGGTGCTGGGGACTGGGTACTGGATCTTCATCCTGCTCTGAGGGTGTAGGCTCCAGGCACCTAGCACTGGTAGTCGGGTTGTACCACTTTCATTAGATTACAGCCAAGCTATTGGTTATCTCAGTTACCCCTTGCCCAGTTCCTGAGTTCTCAAGTATTGGTTCCAGCTCCATAGTCCTGAGGGTGAGAGCTAGGTTTGAGTTCCTCTCAAGTAGTTCATGTGCTGTAATATATCGGTATAGCGTACAACACTGAATAAGGCCTTATATCACTATGCACAACATTACTGTACTACCTCCCCACACCACATTACTGCAATATATCACTGCACTACCTCCCCCACTACATTACTACACTACCTCCCCTCACTGCATACCTGCATTACCTCTCCACACTACATAACTGCACTTTCTCTCCACACAACATCACTACACTACCTCCCCTCACTGCATACCTGCACTGCCTCTCCAAACTACATAACTGCACTTTCTCTACACACAACATCACTACACTACCTCCCCTCACTGCATACCTGCACTGCCTCTCCACACTACATAACTGCACTTTCTCTCCACACAACATCACTACACTACCTCCCCACACTGAATAACTACACTACCTTTCCACACTGCATAACTGTACTACCTCTCCACACTACATAACTGCAGTACTTCTCCACACTACATAACTGTACTACCTCACCACACTATATAACATCTCTTCCTTTCCTCACTGCATAACTGCACTTCCTCTCCACACTGCATTACTGCACTTTCTCTAAACACTTCATACAGGAGCTGCACTTCCTCTCCACACTATATAACTGCACTACCTCCCCACACTACATCACTACACTACATCACTGCACTACTTTACTTCACTAACCCTCCCATAATGTTAGAATACAACCTTCACAGGCATTTATCTTTATGAAGGATTTTTATGTCTCTTTGCTCTGATCTCTGTTCAAAAAGCAGTCCCAGAGGCAGGAGAGGGAGGCACCCTCAGACAGGATAGGGGGTAAGGAGAGGTGGACCTGAGGATGGGGATGGGAAGCAGAAGAGGGAGACAGCTGGGTAAAGCAGCAGGAAGGGGGTTGGCTTGGTCCGTGGTTGGGAGGGACTATTCTGGGCTAGAGACGAGCGGTTCGGTTCTTCTGAAAATTGAACACACCCGAACTTTGAGGTTCGGAGTCGAACCAAGTCCCGACTCTGATTATTTTTGGGGTTCCGAGTAGTAGAGCTAGATACATCCCTGGGTCATTCTAAACACAGCCCTCTGTGCAAAGTATCCTTCTCTAGATTTCCCAGGGTGCACACCCTAATGAAATATGCCGTGCATGCCAATGCGTACTTCTCACTCTGCATCAGCCATACAAACTACACACAGATAGGGATCTAACTGGAATTGAACCCATAACACAAACACTGTAAGGCAGCAGCCAATGTACCACCATGTTGCCATCTACATGAAAAATGTATGCTAATAATTTTGTTTCTGTGTCCTCTTCCTAGGCAGATAATCTACAAAGTCACCTGAATATTTGGCTTGCTCTTTTTAATAAAACAAAGTGCCGCATCACCAGTCTGCTCCCTATTTCTATCGTCTTACAGACATGAAGTCAGGTGTCAGTATAGCATAAGATTTTGCCCAATAATCAAATTTCTTCATTGTCATAAGCTCCTGAAATGCTTACACATATTTTTTGTGTATTGTACAGTTAGAGGTTCTTTAAGTTAATAAGAAACACCTAGGTTCCCTTTTAATGCACCATTCCATATCACACCTTAGGATAAACTTTTAAAAGTTTGTGCAGCACATTTTGTTTCCTGGTATGTGCTGACCTATTATTCCATTCTAAACATACATGGGGTAATAATTTCATAATGTGCTGTTGACAGCTGAAGATCAAATAGGTCCTGACTTTTCACAAGCTGCAAGCGACTATCACCTTGTGAATTAAATGCACACAGCACAATCAAATTACGCTATGTGCTAAGAATCTCAATAAACTTTTTTTCTTTTTCTTCTTTCACCAAAACCCTACTGACTGTGTAAAAATAGATTTATTCACAGCTGCCCCTTTCCTTATATAGCTCCAGAAAAGTCTCCTAAAAGATTGCAGATACAGTATATTTTCTAAGTTTTACTGCTGCAAAAAATAAATAAATGATCATTTCTTTGCAGGGATCAGAAGATCATTCCTGTGCTTGGGGCATGTACTAAAGTTGACTGTTTATGTACAACTGTAGTGAAATGAAAACAGCAAAAGACATACAGAGTGCATAGTATAGATCCATATGGCCACAGTGCCAGGCACACACCTTTGGAAGTGTTTAATGATTCTTCAAGACACTAACGAGATTAAAAACGCATTTCCTTTCCTCAAGAACTGCACATCAGCATATTCATATTTCATATCAGACATCTGCCATTGATTGTATTAAATTTAACTAAAATTAGATGATGCTCTCAAAATGAAAGAGGCCTGTGCCAAATCACCATCAGCAGAAGTTTGCTGGGGTGTTTAAGACCTAATATGTAATTAGGAGCAATTTTTTAAGCTCAGAAATGATCTGCTCTTATTAATCACATAGAGAAACAGGGACCATTGCCAAAGCTCTTCGCGAATTATCCATCTTCCTACGGCAGGAACCTTTTAAATATAGATTTCTTCCCCACTCTGTATGAGAGTTGATAATAGAATAAACCTTTTTAATGTAACAATACATAAAAGATGCTTTATTACTCTATCCGTATTATAGCATAAACAATGTTAAAATGACAAGCAGTGATGGTGGCTACATTAACAGGACATTCCAGGTGGCCCTACTTAGAGGAGTCTGTACTGCTGCCAATGCTCCTAATGTGTGGCTTATCAGAAAATAATAGCTGTGCAAGTAGTAATTAAAGGGGTTCTGCACCTAAAATATATCTTCACCTGTCTTATCCAGTGCAAGATTAAGACTCCACGCAGCTATAGGCAATATATTGCATTTGGACCCCTTATTATCCCCTCCATTTGTCACAACAGGAGCAAAACAAAAAGGATTTTGGTAATTTAATCAGTGCTCTCTGTGGCCGAGGCAAGAGTCTAGGTTTCATAATCAATGATCCGGCTGTACTCCTCCCTCTTTATGAAGTACTCTATTTTAATATTACAGATAAGTAGCTCTCAGCAACAATCCTCAACCACTCCCAACAAGACATGTTTTGAGGCAGGGCCGAAACTAGGATTTTTGTCACCTGGGGCAAGATAGTAATTTGCCCCCCCCCTGGTAATTCCCCATAGTAATCCCCCCTGTAGCAGTGCCCATATAGTAATGCCCCTATAGTAGTGCCCATATAGTAATGCCGCAGTAGGAGTGCCCATAAAGTAATGCCCATGTGGTAATGTCCATATGGTAATGCCATATGGTAATGCCCCCAAAATAATGCTCCTGTAGTAGTGCCCCCATAGTAATGCCCCTGTAGTACTGCCCATATGGTAATGCTCCAGTCGTAGTGCCCATATAGTAATGCCCCCATAGTAATACCCCCATAGTAATGCCCCTGTAGTAGTGCCCATATGGCAATGCCCCCATAGTAATGCCCCTGTAGTAGTGCCCATATGGTAATGCCCCATAGTAAGGCCCCTAAAGCGCTGCTTACACAAAAAAACAATACTTACCTTAAATCCCGCTCCTGAGTCCGCCAACGTCCAGTCCGCCTGGCTGCTCCTTGGAACTATGGGAGAGAAACGTCATGACGGAGGACAGGAGTTGAGAAGTACTTTTTATAGAACAAATAGAATTACATTATAGCATTACATTATTCTCAAACTTATCACAGCTGTGATTTTGCATGGAACGCAGCTGCAAAAATATGCTAATAGTTCCAAAGTTTACCATTGCATAAGGAAGCTCACTGCTGCCTTCTCTTCTGCGTACAACATTGTGGACCAGTGTAAATAAATATCAGTAACATCAATGCACATCGACCAGCAATGCAGGCTTTGCAGCAGGTCTGACCTGTCTCAAATACAGCAGCTCTCCTCCTGTGTATGCAATTGCAATGGCTAAGTTATGCATGCCCATACGGCGTTTACATGGTAAGATACACCTGCGTTTTTCTGTCCACCCATCCCCCCTTACCTCCCCCAAACGTTGGCTACCAGTAACCCATCTTGCGAATGGGTTCTCTGTGCGTGCCGAATTGCAAGACAATTAATGCGTGCGTGCAGTGCGGTTTATATGCATGTGCAATGGCAAACAATCACTTGTTCTGAACAATAATCACCATTGCATGCATCTCGGAATCAGGTCCTCAGTCCTCAAAGGAACCTTAAATGTCCAGGTTTTAAAGATGGTTAAACACAAATGGTTAAATCAGGATGCAACAAATACCGGGTACCAGTCCGCCATGGTGACTAAAATTTCAGCCCAGGGTCGGGATACTCTAACATAGTGCGCCACTTACTGCCAGACACCGCATTTGTACTAATCGCAAATGCATTAACATATGCGATCAGTACAGCAAAGGTCAGCTCTTCCTATAAGAGCTGTCCTTTGCGATCCACGCAGCCCCACTGACTTACGGGTTTATGACCCGGGAGTCCATCTGTGCATGCACAAAGTGACGCGGCGGCCGTGGGGAATGCAGGGAGGGATCTGATCGGATTTCTCATACCAGCGTGATGCGGTAGAAGCCCATAGGCTTCTATAGGGTAACGCCAGCAAAAGCTGGCGTTACCCTCCACATCGGAACCCCGGCGGCCACACATTAGTGCATATGGAAAATGCGGTAAAACTCCGGAAACAGGGTTTTTTATTGTATTTTCCATTTAGTGCATGTCACCCCAGGAGACTACAATATACTGTGCTCTATAGTATTGACCCTGTGAATGACAAAAGGGAGGTCTCCACACTTCATGTAGTGATAGACAGTCATGCTGAATGAGAACCCACCCCATTTCTGTTTTACCTACCTTTGCCAAACCCAGTCCCGGTACTATGGTTGACTGATCCCAGCTGTCACTAAAGACACTGTAAGCCAAGAGTAGGAGATCCTTTTAGCTGGTCTGACCGATTACTCTGCAAGTCTATCACCGTCCACAGCTGGTGAGCTGCCAAGAGATGCACACTGCACAGGATACATAGGTAATTTAACTGTTTTGGGGAGGGCAGAGTGGTGGGTCTTGGGACCTAACCCTATGTAGCTGGATTGTGGGTGGCGTTGGTTTGCACTGTGTGCGTGGTATTACTGGAGAGGTCCTGGGATGGTACATGATGCCGCTCAACAGCAGTATTCCAGGCCTGGCAGGTGCAGTACCAGTTTGCAATCCGCGCATTTGTTGAGAATAAGAAAATGATGTATAGTCTCACTGTGGATACCTTGGTAGTTAAAAGCAGTCAGAGAATTGTAAAACTACATAAGGTAATGAGCAGGTCATGGTGTGTTCTGTGCCAAGATTTTGCATATAGCCAGCAATGTGTATAAATTACACATTGTGTGTAATGGACCACACTGATTTTTCATCCAGCCTATTTGGCAAATAAGATATGCTCCCCCTATTTGGCTTCATGTATACATCTTTCCCCAAAATATTATTATTAATTGAAGGTACTACTGTGGTATAACTGAATTGGGGAACACTCAAGCATGGATATCTTTAAAACCCAGGGGTCTATTTACTAAGCAGTGTTAGGAGACAAAGGGATAAGAAAGTGATAAGGTGCCAGCCAATCAGCTCCCAACTGTCATTTTTCAAACACAGCCTGTGAGATGACAGTTGGGAGCTGATTGGCTGGCACCTTATCACTTTCTTATCACTTTTCACTCTGTCTCCTAACACTGATTTAGTAAATAGACCCCCTATAGTGTTAGGGTGCCTTGGGGACAGAGGGCCTGATTCAGAGCCGCTCGTAAGCGGCAGCTCGTTCGCTCCGAGCGATGTTTGCCCAACTGCGCATGCGTACGGATTGTTATACGCATGCGCGAACCAGTCAGTGCGGTCGAAATTCATGTGCTCGCAAAATAGCGAATGCCTGCTAATTTGAGTGACAGAA
Source organism: Taudactylus pleione (assembly GCA_031769625.1). Lineage (NCBI taxonomy): Eukaryota > Metazoa > Chordata > Amphibia > Anura > Myobatrachidae > Taudactylus > Taudactylus pleione. The sequence goes on along the minus strand of JAUIMM010000748.1, from coordinate 2,404,898 downwards.
TGAGGCGTTTGTGGGTGGTAACAGGGGAAGGTGTTTGAAAACGGGAAGTGGAAATCCGATCGCAGGCGTGCTTAAAGGTCAAAACGGGCGTTTTAAGGGAGTGCATAATTAATCCAGCAGCGTCATTGACTACGTCACTTGGTTTTTTTTAACTCAGAACTGCTCGCAAAATAGTGGTTGAAAAAACCAACCACAAGAATAGCGAGCAGTTCATACGCTGGTCGATGTACTCGATTAATCTAATAAATAGCGGACATGATGTATGGTGCGAGCGGCCAGGGGGCGTATTTTTCAAAATTACGTTCGCATGTTTTGCTCGCTCGTTCAGACTTAGAGGCGTGAACAGACCGCAAAGTGCGAACGGTTCATTTGAATAGCCACCCCTTTTTAGAAAACGAACGACCGCAAATAGCGAGCGGCTCTGAATGAGGGCCAGAGTTTGGAAACACTGCATTATAGGATATAATAAGCTTCCAAGACTGACAAGCATCGACATTCTGTAATTGGTCAAGGCAATATTTCTAGAAGGGGTTTTTCAAATGCTATAGTCTGCCTCATACAATATGCAATTTACAGTATGTAATACTTCAGACTTATAAAGGGCCAGTGATCACAGTAAGCCGCTCGATGCGGCAGTTGAACCAGCCCACCTGAGCTGAATTTTTTTTCCAGATGTAAGCACTATTCAATAATTCAAGTTCCCTGCTCTACAGTATAGATGTACAAAATCAATAGCACAGATGAATATCTAATAATATAGATTTAATATCCATATAGAGCACATAATAAATACATAATATATAAAAGATTACATAAGTATATAAAAAACATTTTTATAAGTATAAAAACATATATCATTTCATTAGATACAGTGTAATGTGTCTTTAAGATCTCAATTAGCATTCAACAGATTAACTTGTAAATAAGACAGTGGATTTGGCAGGGTTAATACCCAGAGAGAACACTCTATTATGGAGTTATCAGTCCGGTCCAGCTCACTCCACCGATTGAGAGAAAGTTCTTTAGAATAGTGCAAATGTGGGCAAAAATAGATGGAGTCCGTCTATTTTTTCTACCAGCCCGAGCTCTGTAGAGCCTGTCCTGGTTCTTAAAATATAGGGGGAAAAATGCATAGGGGTCCCCTGTATTTTAAAAACCAGCACAGGGCTAAGCTGAGCCGGTCCTGGTTGTGGAAATACAGGGGACAAAATTAGTCAAATGCTAGTCTCAAAGATTAAGCCATGCACGTCTAACTACACACGGCCGGTACAGTGAATGTGTATTTTCCATAACCAGCACCAGACTCCTTCTAGTGGGGGTGTAATTCCACAGCCAGGGGAACCCTTTCACCGGGTCCCCTGGCCAAAGCATTACATCTGACCACTAGTCAGCCCAGGCCGGGGATCCCTGGAGAGGTGGGGACCCCCCAATGAAAGGGCCCCCCCTCTCCAGGGCACTTCAGGCCTGGGCTGATAGCCCGGGGCTATCCCCGGCACCCCTGGCCGGTGAGTGCCGGGTTGATTGTGTAAATGTGTGGAGCAAAAATAATACTAATATTGACTTTTGCTGGAGAACTACAGGCCCCAGCAAGCCTCCCCCCGCATGAACCATAAGTACCAGCATGCGGGGCAATAAAGGCCCGCTGGTACCTGTAGGTCACATGCAAAAGTAATATTAAATACGCAGACACAGAAGCCTTCATGGATCTCAGTAATCTGTGAAGGCTTCTGTATACCTCACACCTTTTAATGCTAGTCGCATTAAAAGGTCTTAGTTTACATTGGCAAATACTCACACAGATTAGCGTAGTGTAATAGCCTAGAACCCAAAAGTTTGCAGGCTATTACATTAGCGAGTACCGGCACCAGTTTACACCTTCTAAACATGCGAGAAGGTGCAAGTTGTTTTTTACTGAACACTCGCTCTCCGTTACATTTGGCCCATGGTGTGCCTTGATCATTTTAGCATCTTGGTCAGTGTGCTGCAAGAAAATGTTGAAAAACCCTGCATCATCAACAGCCTCATGTTTTTATGTCTAAACAGTACAGGATGTATTTTGCTTTAATATAATAACATTGCATGTGTAAAATACTTAAAATAATAAATCAATAAATGGTGGTATGAATCCGTTTACAAAATATGGCTGAAATGTATCAGGAAGTCATGTGAGGTGATAGAGAAGGAAATAACGTGACTAAATTTGTGTGTACGCAAACCAAGTAAAAAAGATCCCTACCACTTATGTAATATGACTCATGTTTAAAACTTCCCATGATAAAATTGTTGTTTAAAAGATATGTGTACACAATTTCGCCTATCAGGTGTAGTCAGCTCTGCCATTGCTGCGCTGGATCCTCTGCTTTTCGCCAACAACACGGAAAGGGGCAAACAATGAGTTCTATTATCACAACTCACCAAATATGCGCAATGGTTAGCACTCTATATTTATAAGAAAAGTTAATTTTAATTTTGAAATAAAGCACTTTTCCAAAGTACAGTACAGTAGGTGACATAAGAAAAATACAATGTACAAAAAGTGCAGAATGAAAATATATTAGATACTGTACATATGTTTTGGAATTAGAAAAGTGTCATCATATGTGTTCCTGTTTAAATCACTTCCTCTTAAACATTAACAAGTGTTTGAGTACTCCCACTTTTGGAATAATGTCCCAGATTTGTAGTTTAGTGCATCCTATTTGTTTTATGTATAAAGACACAAAACCAAACAGAAAGTTAAAGCTAGAAAAGGTCAGTTTTGTTCAGCAGTTTAAAATCAAATAGCCACAATAAAATCCAGCAAATAAAGATTTTCTTTCATTATTAAAGGAATTGTGTCAATTTAGATTTACTTTGTAGAAATAATAACAATTAAAAAAAACAGGAATATATTCTATAAATATTCAAGCTTTACTGTTTATGTCCATGATATTGTTTACTACATATAGAAACCCCATTAAAATGCCATTGAAATTAAGGAGCCCTTGTTATTTTTTCCCCTCAAATCAAAACAGATTAAATTAGTCTGTATTGATGTGTGATCAAAATAAAGGCGTCCCCTCTACACCAGCCATTGTTGGAAACCATTTATTATTGACTGAAAAGGAAGATTTTACTTCACATTGGACTATGGGAGATCAAGAAAGACAGATAAAGACAGAAAAAAAATATTTCCCATTGAATATAAAGTGGAGAATTAAGGTTTGAGGTGTCTTATTCAGACATATTTTATTTGTGTCTGTGTAATTTTTTTTCCTACTATTTAGAGACTTCAGTCTATTACACTGAGATTGCGACTATGTTGTCAGTATTCTTTATTACTTTATTACTCTGGCTCCCATAATAATTGTATTGTAATGAAACTTTGGCCAGAGGTGAAGTGCTCTATCGCCCGGCTCCATAGCAACATTTGTGGTAGGACCTGGAAATATTCCTCCAGCTTCCTGGGCCCACTCTCTGCTCTCAGAAGAGTGGTGGTCTTTTTGTAGTGCGAGTGGGTCCTGCCCTATAATTCAGAATAGCAAAGTACTGGCATTTAATTAAAATAAGCAGGTCTTATCCCTGCATTTCAAAAGAGCAGATAAGTGGCCTTCTTGGTTAGTGTGAGCTGGTCTTGTCCCTGCATTTCATAAGAGCAGAGTGGTGGCCATTTTGGTGAGTGTGAGCGAGGTCTGCCCCTGCACTTCATAAGAGCAGAGTAGTGGCCTTCCTGGTGAGTGTGAGCAGGTCTTATCCCTGCATTTCACAAAAGCAGAGTAGTGACCTTCTTGGTAAGTGTGAGCTGGTCTTGTCACTGGATTACATAAGCAAAGTGGTGGCCTTTTCGGTGAGTGTGAGTGGATCCTGCCCCTGCACTTATGACCTGCTAGAATTATAGGTGAATCCTCACCCACGTTTATGGGGGTGTGATACAAAAGCTCGACATGGAAAAGGTAGACACAACAAAAATAGACAGTACAGAATGTCGACAGGTATAAAAGGTCGACATGGGGGTGGTTGACACTTGTTTTTTTTTTCAAACCCTAATCTTCACTCTAACCCTTATCTTGGTGATTAACCCTAACCGTCCCTCCTAGTATCTAACCCTAACCCATCGGTAAGTGCCTAACCCTAAACCTAAGTCTACAAATAGAAAAAAACATATGTCAACCATTTCTGTGTCAAAAATTTCCATGCCGACAGTTTCAACATGTCGACCTTTTGTACCTGTCGACCTTCTGTACTGTCGACTTTTTGTCATGTTGATCTTCTGGTGCCAACCAAATCATTGTCGACCAGGGGCATATCTAGGCACACCCTGCACCCATTTATTCAATACTTACCCCTACGGAGTCCCGCGTTGATGGTAGCATTGCGGTACAAATCACCTGGAAAATGGCCACCACAGCCATTTTCCCGGCATCTTGTGCATGTGCAGTAGGGAAATCACCAGGAAAATGGCTGCTGTGCCATTTCCCCGGTAACCTGCGCATGCACAGTAGACTCTGGCACAGACTAGTGCCCAGACTCTACTGCTGCGCTCAAGTGTGCTGCCGGCCACCGGGTAGAGAGGAGGGGGCGCAAGACGGAGACTGCACACGGGCCCCCTCCTCTCTTAATACTCCCTTGTTGTCTACCTTTTCATTGTTGACTTTTTGTAAGGAACCCATTTATGCATTTCTAAGCAGGGTGAATTTCAGGCCCGTGATTTCTTGCAGTATATTGCTTAATGAGTAATACATTAATTTACCAACACTTTTAAAACAGCAATTGCTGAATACTGAAGAATGTCAACTGAGATTCTATTCCAATGCTTTAAATATTTACAATTTAACTTCTGCATTCTGTCAATACAGCTTTTACATTCAGGATGCTTTATCCACAAGCACCAGCATGCCCGGCATCCAGGGCCCAATGGAACGTGTACTGTCACATAGAAGATATAAAAAAAAAAACACAGATACCATAGAAAAAATAATTTATTTAAAATAAATACTCCCTCAATCCCTCGCTCACCACTTTAACACACAACTCCACTGGGGTCCTCTTCTTTCTTCTTACTTTTAATAAAAAGGGAAAAAAAGAAAAAACATATTAACACCACGTCATGCTGTGTATATTAGAGATTACATTACTATGCATTACTATAGTTGGGGATATTACTGGGCATGGTATACTATAAATAAAAATCAATCCTACAGTGGAACATAGGGCCTGATTCAGAGCCGAACGCTCTGACCAGAGCGCTCGCTCTGAATCAGGGCCCTCCTCAATGAAAATGGAGCGACCTCCTGGAAGCTCGCATAGCTGTGGGTGACCACCCATAGCTTATGCGAGCGTCCATGATGATAGTCGCGATGGTCAAGACCATCGCGACCATCGGGCTTGCGACGGAGACCCTGCAATAGGGTCTCGCTGCCGCAAGCCCTGGAGTGATTTTGGCTCTATCAGAGCCAAAGTCACTCCCACTGACATCACTAGTGATGTCAGTGGGGCCGGCTTCAGACGGTAGGCATTCCCATGGGAACGCCTCCGTCTGGCAGCCACGCCCCCGGCACGCCCACCAAAGGGGGCGTGCTGTCAATCAACATCGACAGCATGCCCCCTTTGGTGCGAGACCCGGAGCGACGTAGAGCCCGTCGCTATCCGGGTCTCGTGCATGCGCACGACGGAGCTCCCTCCGTCGTACGCATGCGCAGTGGGGCAACATCGACCCGCTTGCGAGCGTCCTGCGTTCGCGAGCGGGTCTGAATGACCCCCATAGTCTTTTGGTCAAAACATTACACATTAGATCGGCAAAATGTGAATCGAGATATTGTGACAGGAACTTAACAGAGCAGTGTATGAATGAAAGCCTTCAAACAACAATGAACTGTAGCAGTTTTGTAAGGGCTAAAATTCCTGAAATATTTTGTAATAGACTGTTAAGTGTCATATAGGAAAGGACTACAACTTATTGCGGGTTGGGTACGGGATGCCGGAGCTTGGGATCCCGGCGGTCAAAATCCCGATGCCAGCATCCCGACAGGATTAGGATACCGACCCTTGTCAGTCAGTATTCTAACCCTCCCCATCTACCTACCCTAACCCTCCCTCCCCGGGGCCTGAACCTAACCACCCACCTAGTGCCTAAACCTAACCTCCCCGAAACCCTAAACCTAACCTTCCCCCCTTAGTGCTTAAACCTAACCCTCCCCCTAGTGCCCAACCCTACCCCTAACCCCAATTCCCGACACTGGGATTCTGACAGGAGTCGGGATTCAGGCGTCAGCATTCTAAGCGGCCAGCATCCTGACTGTCGGGATACTGACCATATCCTGTTATTGCTGCTACAGTACTTTAGGAGAAATGGCTTCTTACTATTTTTGTTAAATATACGATGACAAAGTAAAAATTGTTATACTGTAGCTCATCTTCCACTTGAATGAATTTGAATGTATCAAATAAGAAATACAAGGATTGTTCCCTAATTTGCAGTAGATGCATTCTTTATATACTAGAGGCTGGGTTTTTCTTCTGATACATTTGGAGAGCTTTCTTCCTTTCAGCTGGGACACTTTGATGAATGACCTTGTATGTGGCTGCAAAGGACAGAATATTAAATAATTGATGAGTTACAATGTGCTTTAGCAGGCTCCTTAATATATAGCCCATCCATTGTGTGGTTTTAGATGAGCCTGCATGCTCTTGGGATGTACAAGCTTCCAACAGAAGACTTCCCTTTGTTTGTGCTGAAACATGATTCTATGATACGCCTTTGCTCCTGAAATTCAAATCCCACAGATCTTTCTTCTGCCGGTGTGAGTTCTGACGTGACACTGCTGAGATAATTTAGGAATTTGTTAGCACAAAGCCCCTGTTACTGTGAAAACAGTCCGTGGGCATCTTTTGAGTCGGGAACAAAAGCTGAGCTCTGGCTTTTGTTTCACACAGTACTGCCTGTTTGTTGTCATTCAAATCAACGGCCTATTCTGGATTAATTATTAGTAATTACTCCATTAAAAAAGAGTGAGTCTGTCTACCCAAATGAACCCCCTCTCCATTGATTTGTGAGCTGTGGTGTTGAGCATAAAATAACTCAACAGCTTGAGCATAAACCCCACACCAACAGGATATTGGATGATGCCATTGTAAGAGATCCATGTGTCTATTACTACAGTAATAGTACAGTAATGATGTCAGTCTTCACAGTCATGACTGGAATCTGTTGTGTTCAAGACTCAGACCTAGAGAACTTCAATCTGTATGCTGAATTAATGTTAAGAGGTATTTATTTCATGATCAGTTATCTCTACTTTGAGTTGCCTGTATGGAGTATGGAACAGTTATAAGTATTACAGAACATTAGACCAAAAACATGTTTATTGACATAAAAATTATATATAGCTATACATAAATAAGTATACTGTATTATATTGTTTTTACATTTGCTATGCAAGTGAATGTAAGCTAGGGGTGTGCACCGGCCACTTTTCGTGTTTTGTGTTTTGGTTTTGGATCTGGATCTTTCTTCGTGTTTTGGATCTGGATTGGTTTTGCCAAAACCACCCTTCCGTGTTTTGGGTTCTGGGTTTTGTGTTTTGGATCTGTATTTTTTTGAAAAAAAGCATAAAAACAGCTAAAATCACAGAATTTGTAGGTTTTTCTGCTCCTATGCTATTATTAACCTCAATAACCTTAATTTCCACTCATTTCCAGTCTATTCTGAACACCTCACACCTCACAATAGTGTTTTTATGTCCAAAAGGTTGCACCGAGGTAGCTGGATGACTATGCTAAGCGACACGAGTGGGCGGCACAAACACGTGACCCATCTAGGAGTGACACTGCAGTGGCAGGCAGGATGGCAGTTAGAAAAACTAGGCCCCAAACTGTACATAATGCAAAGAAAAAAAGAGGTGCAAGATGGAATTGTCCTTGGGCCCTCCCACCCACCCTTATGTTGTATAAACAGGACATGCACACTTTAACAAATCAATCATTTCAGCGCCAGGGTCTGCCACACAACTGTGGCTGAAATGATTGGTTCGTTTGGGCCCCCACAAAACAAGCTGGCAATTAATGTGTCCCTGCACAAACTGGCTCTACGGAGGCAAGATGTCATCCTCATCCTCCTCATCCACCGATTCCTCACCCTCTTCAGTGTGTACATCCTCATCCTCACAAAGTATTAACTCGTCCCCACTTGAATCCACCACCACAGGTCCCTCTGTACCTTCTGGAGGCTGGTCTCCCTGGAAGAGCTGATAATTCATTTTGATGAACATCATCTTCTCCACATTCTGTGGAAGCAACCTCCTACGCCTTTCGCTGACAAGGTTCCCGGCTGCACTAAACACTCTTTCGGAGTACACACTGGAGGGGGGGCAACTCAGGTAAAATAGAGCCAGTTTGTACAGGGGCCTCCAAATTGCCTCTTTTTCCTGCCAGTACAGGTATGGACTGTCTGACATGCCTACTTGGATGCTGTCACCGATGTAATCCTCCACCATTCTGTCAATGGTGACAGTATCATATGCAGTGACAGTAGACATGTCAGAAATTGTTGCCAGGTCCTTCAGTCCGGACCAGATGTCCAAACTTGGTCCTGCCTGCCCTGCATCACCGCCAGCGGGTTGCTTAGGATACCTAAGTTTTTTCCTGGCAGCCCCAGTTGCGGGAGAAAATGAAGAAGGAGCCGTTGACGTGTCACGTTCCGCTTCAGCTGACAGTGTGTTCAGCAGCAGGTCTTTGCACCTCTGCAGGCTTGTGTCGGCCGGAAAGAGAGACACCACATAGGCTTTAAACCTAGGATCGAGCACGGTGGCCAAAATGTAGTGGTCTGATTTCAACAGATTGACCACCCTGGAATCCTGGCAAAGCGAATGAAGGGCTTCATCCACAAGTCCCACATGCCGAGCGGAATCGCTCCGTCTTAGCTCCTCCTTCACTTTCTCCAGCTGCTTCTGCAAAAGCCTGATGAGGGGAATGACCTGACTCAAGCTGGCAGTGTCTGAACTGACTTCACGTGTGGCAAGTTCGAAGGGCTGAAGAACCTTGCACAACATGGAAATCATTCTCCACTGCGCTTGAGTCAGGTGCATACCCCCTCCTTTGCCTATGTCATAGGTGGATGTATAGGCTTGTATGGCCTTTTGCTGCTCCTCCATCCTCTGAAGCATATAGAGGGTTGAGTTCCACCGCGTCACAACCTCTTGCTTCAGGTGATGGCGGGGCAGGTTCAAGAGTGTTTGCTGGCGCTCCAGTCTTCGGCACGCAGTCGCTGAATGGCGAAAGTGGCCAGAAATTTTTCGGGCCACCCAAAGTGTCTCCTGCACGCCCCTGTCGCTTTTCAGAAAATTCTGCACCACCAAGTTTATTGTGTGAGCAAAACATGGGACGTGCTGGAATTTGCCCAGATGTAATGCCCGCACAATATTGGTGGCGTTGTCAGATATCACAAATCCCCAGGAGAGTCTAAGTGGGGTAAGCCACTGGGCGATGATTTCCCTCAGTTTCTCTAAGAGGTTGTCGGCGGTGTGCCTCTTACTGAAACCGGTGATACACAGCGTAGCCTGCCTTGTAACGAGCTGGCGTTTCTGAGATGCTGCTACTGGTGACGCTGCTGCTGTTGCTGCGTAAGGTGATACATCTACCCAGTGGGCTGTCACAGTCATATAGTCCTTAGTCTGCCCTGTTCCACTTGTCCACATGTCCGTGGTTAAGTGGACATTGTGTACAACGGCATTTTTCAGGACACTGAGGACACTTTTTCTGACGTTTCTGTACAGTCTCGGTATCGCCTGCCTAGTGAAGTGGAATCTAGACGGGATTTGGAACCGGGGACACACTACCTCCATCAATTGTCTAAATCCCACTGCACTAATGGCGGATACCGGACGCACGTCTAACACCAACATAGCAGTCAAGGCCTCAGTTATACGTTTTGCTTCAGGATGACTGCTGTCGTACTTCATCCTCCTCGCTAAGGACTGTTGGAGGGTCAATTGTTTAGTAAAAGTAGTGGTGTTCCTACTTCCTCTCTGGGATGATGAACGACTCCCAGCAGCAGCAGCAACAGCAGCAGCGGCAGCAGTAGGCGTAGCAATGCAGGATCCTCCGGAGGAATCCCGGATAGGAGAGTCAGTCATGCCAGTGATATGGCCTGCAGGACTACTTCCGATCCTGACTAAGGAGGAAATTGACGAGGAGGGAGTTGACGGTGTGGTTTGCAGGCGCTTGGATACAACAGGACAACGGGATTTAGGTGTCCCTGGACTGCTTACGGTCTGAGCCAAAGTTTCTGAACTTGACAGTAACTTTTTATGAACGCGCTGCAGGTGCCGTATAAGGGAGGATGTTCCTAGGTGGTTGACGTCCCTACCCCTACTTATTTCACCTTTACATATGGTACATATGGCAAGACAGTTGTTGTCCGGATTTGGATAGAAATATTGCCAGACCAAAGAGGTGGAATGTTTGGTCTTCTGCCCAGGCATGACCGTGATGGGCTTTTTCATCCCACGGACAACAACTGTCTCCCCCGGAGCCTGATTTAAACAAACCACATCACCATCAGAATCCTCCTCGCCAACTTCCTCCTCAGCGCCAGCTACACCAGTATCCTCATCCTGTTGTACTTCAACAGTGACATCTTCAATTTGCATATCAGCAAGTGGACTGTGGGTGCTCCTTTCAGCACTTGCAGGGGGCGTGCAAATGGTGGAAAGAGCCACCTCTTCCCGTCCAGTGCTGGGAAGGTCAGGCATCGCAACCACCACCACACTTGGACTCTCTTTGGGGATTTGTGATATCTTCTTAGAAAGCACAGTTCTTCGCTGTGCTTTTGCCAGCTTAACTCTTTTGATTTTTTTAGTGGGAGGAGTGCTTCCATCGTCATGTGAAGCTGAACCACTAGTCATGAACATACTAGGGATCGACCTTAGCCGTTCCTTGCCACTCCGTGTCGTAAATGGCATATTGGCAAGTTTACGTTTCTCTTCAGCTGATTTAAATGTCTTTTTCAAGGTCATTTTCCTGAACTTTGCCATTTGGGATTGTATGTGCCCTCTACTATGACATTGGGCATCGGCCTTGGCAGACGACGTTGATGGCATGTTATCGTCTATGTCATGACTAGTGGCAGCAGCTTCAGCACTAGGAGGAAGTGGTTCTTGATCTTTCTCTATTTTATTTTTATCGGAGAAAGTTTGGTCCTCCATTTATGTTATATCGATTTGATATATACGTGCGGCTAAACACAGAAAATACATTTTTTTTTGGTTCGGACTGGAGTGTACTTTGTGGGTTACAGCACCCTTTAACGGTCAAGCCAGCCGGCCCTTTACTTATGACACAGGCGCACTCTTGGCACTACTTTGTTGATGCACGTGCGGCTACTGCGCACACAATTCACAAACACAGAAAATAATTTTTTTTTGGTTTGGACTGGAGTGTACTTTGGGGGTTACAGCACCCTTTAACGGTCAAGCCAGCCGGCCCTTTACTTATGACACAGGCGCACGCTTGGCACTACTTTGTTGATGCACGTGCGGCTACTGCGCACACAATACACAAACACAGAAAATAATTTTTTTTTGGTTTGGACTGGAGTGTACTTTCGGGGGTTACAGCACCCTTTAACGGTCAAGCCAGCCGGCCCTTTACTTATGACACAGGCGCACGCTTGGCACTACTTTGTTGATGCACGTGCGGCTACTGCGCACACAATTCACAAACACAGAAAATAATTTTTTTTTAGGTTTGGACTGGAGTGTACTTTCGGGGGTTACAGCACCCTTAACGGTCAAGCCAGCCGGCCCTTTACTTATGACACAGGCGCACGCTTGGCACTACTTTGTTGATGCACGTGCGGCTACTGCGCACACAATTCACAAACACAGAAAATAATTTTTTTTTTGGTTTGGACTGGAGTGTACTTTCGGGGGTTACAGCACCCTTAACGGTCAAGCCAGCCGGCCCTTTACTTATGACACAGGCGCACGCTTGGCACTACTTTGTTGATGCACGTGCGGCTACTGCGCACACAATTCACAAACACAGAAAATAATTTTTTTTTTGGTTTGGACTGGAGTGTACTTTCGGGAGTTACAGCACCCTTAACGGTCAAGCCAGCCGGCCCTTTACTTATGACACAGGCGCACGCTTGGCACTACTTTGTTGATGCACGTGCGGCTACTGCGCACACAATTCACAAACACAGAAAATAATTTTTTTTTGGTTTGGACTGGAGTGTACTTTCAGGGGTTACAGCACCCTTTAACGGTCAAGCCAGCCGGCCCTTTACTTATGACACAGGCGCACGCTTGGCACTACTTTGTTGATGCACGTGCGGCTACTGCGCACACAATTCACAAACACAGAAAATAATTTTTTTTTGGTTTGGACTGGAGTGTACTTTCGGGGGTTACAGCACCCTTTAACGGTCAAGCCAGCCGGCCCTTTACTTATGACACAGGCGCACTCTTGGCACTACTTTGTTGATGCACGTGCGGCTACTGCGCACACAATTCACAAACACAGAAAATAATTTTTTTTTAGGTTTGGACTGGAGTGTACTTTCGGGGTTTACAGCACCCTTTAACGGTCAAGCCAGCCGGCCCTTTACTTATGACACAGGCGCACGCTTGGCACTACTTTGTTGATGCACGTGCGGCTACTGCGCACACAATTCACAAACACAGAAAATAATTTTTTTTTGGTTTGGACTGGAGTGTACTTTCGGGGGTTACAGCACCCTTTAACGGTCAAGCCAGCCGGCCCTTTACTTATGACACAGGGGCACTCTTGGCACTACTTTGTTGATGCACGTGCGGCTACTGCGCACACAATTCACAAACACAGAAAATAATTTTTTTTTAGGTTTGGACTGGAGTGTACTTTCGGGGGTTACAGCACCCTTAACGGTCAAGCCAGCCGGCCCTTTACTTATGACACAGGCGCACGCTTGGCACTACTTTGTTGATGCACGTGCGGCTACTGCGCACACAATTAACAAACACAGAAAATAATTTTTTTTTGGTTTGGACTGGAGTGTACTTTCGGGGGTTACAGCACCCTTTAACGGTCAAGCCAGCCGGCCCTTTACTTATGACACAGGCGCACGCTTGGCACTACTTTGTTGATGCACGTGCGGCTACTGCGCACACAATTCACAAACACAGAAAATAATTTTTTTTTAGGTTTGGACTGGAGTGTACTTTCGGGGGTTACAGCACCCTTAACGGTCAAGCCAGCCGGCCCTTTACTTATGACACAGGCGCACGCTTGGCACTACTTTGTTGATGCACGTGCGGCTACTGCGCACACAATTCACAAACACAGAAAATATATTATTTTTTTAGCACTTGGGGGGAGCACCCCTGATGGACAGAGCACCCCCTGGACAACACTACAGCACCCCTTTAGGACTGGGACACTGCACAGGACTTTGGAACTGACTGCACAACACAGTCCAGCCAGCCCCTATGGACTTTGAAGTAGTGGACACAGCCCCTATTAACAACAGCAGCACAGCACAACACAGCCAGCCCCTATGGACTTTGAAGTAGTGGACAACAGCAGCACTACACTACACTACACTACACAGCACTAACTCCCACCCTCCCTCTTCACTGTCCACAGCCGAGTGAGAAAATGGCGCCGACGCGGGTACCTTATATAGGATCCAAAACCCGCGAGACTCGGAAGGCGGGATGATGACGTTTTGCCTCGATGTCAGATCCGAGTCAGGCGGGAAAAGTCGAGCCTGACTCGGATCGGACTCGGATCGGGGGGGCTCGGGGGGGTTCGGATTTCAGAAATCCGAACCCGCTCACCCCTAATGTAAGCTATAGACATTAATACTTTTAATAGCTATAATCAGCTATTTTAGGCTTGGGAGAGGCGTTAGCATTACTGCCAGGAGTTCTGCTGTGTACAGGAAAGAATATTCCTCCAGATCTCAACTTTGTCTCAAATATCCTTCAGTTCTTCAGATTCACATTTATTCGTGAACAATGGGCCTGATTCATTACGGATCGCTATTGCGAGTGCAGCTGCGATTACGCATGCAGGTCTACTGTGAAAATATGGTAATGACTGCAATCGCAAAGCTATTATAGAGACGCCCAAAGCCAGCCCACTACCACTTTCGTACATCCTTAATACCTTGCAATCCTGCTTATACATTGGGAACATCGAGTCATGCACAATTTCAACAGGTCTGTCCTTACTCAAAAATTGCTAACCTCATCGCATGCAGTGAGTACTCAAGCTACATATGCCATAACAGTGGCTAATAAAGTGTATGAAAATAAAGCACAAACCAATCAGCTCCTAACTGTCAATTTACAGGCTGTGTTTGAAAAATTGCAGTTAGGAGATGATTGGTTGGTATGTTATCTCCATCCACTTTATCTTTCTCCAAGGCTTAGTATATAGCCCCCTTATTGTAATGTTATTCCTTGTGAATGTATTTTCGGGGAAAATATATCAAGCCTTCTAAAGAGTGGAGAAAAGGACCAGTGTAGAAGTTGCCAATAGCAACCAATCAGCTCCTACAGTAGCTATCATTTATCAAGTACAGTCCATAAAATGACAGTTACAAGCTGATTTGTTTCTATGCGTAACTTATTCTGGTGATAAAGCAGCAAACTGCACGTGCATTGTACTGATGGGACCCATACTGCCAGCCAGGAACAACTGCAGGCACATTGGTGACCAAGGGGTCTATTTACTAAGCTTTGTTAGGAGATAAAGAGAACGGAGATAATGTACCAGCCAATCAGCTCCTAACTGTCATTTTTCAAACACAGCCTGTGACATGGCAGGAGCTGATTGGCTGGTACCTTATCTCCATTTTATTTATCTCCTAACAAAGCTTAGTAAATAGACCCCCAAGCGCCTAACTGCACATACATTGTACAGTGCTGATGGGACCTATACTGCCAGACAGGAAGAACTGCAGGCACATTTGTGACCAAGGGGTCTATTTACTAAGCATTGTTAGGAGAAGTGAAAAGTGAACAGTGAAATGAGATAAGGTGCCAGCCAATCAGCTCCCAACTGTCATTTTTCAAACACAGCCTGTGAGATGGCAGTTAGGAGCTGATTGGCTGGCACCTTATAACTTTTCACTTCTCCTAACACTGCTTAGTAAATAGACCCCCAAGCATCTCACTGCACATGCATTGTACTGATGGGACCCATAACTGTCAGCCAGAAAGAAATGCAGGCACATTGGTGACCAAGCGGCAAGTCGCACATACATTGTACTGATGGAACCCATACTGCCTGCGAGGAAGAACTGTAGGCATATCTCTGACCAAGCATTTAACTGCACATATATTTTTCTGACGGGGCACATAATGCCAGCCAGGAACAACTGCAGACACATTGGTGAACAAGCGTCTAACTGCGCATACATTGTACTAATGGCACCCATGCTGCCAGCCTGGATGAACTGCAGGCATATTGATGACCAAGCGGAAAACCGCACATACATTGTACTAATGGCACCCATACTGCCAGCCAGGAAGACTTGCAAACAAATTTGTGACCAAGTGGCAAACCACACATACATTGTATTGATGAGACCCATACTGCAAGGCAGGGATAACTGCAGGCACATTGGTGACCAAGCGGGAAACCACACGTACATTGTAATGATTGGACCCATACTGCCAGCCAAGAAAAACTGCAAGCACATTTGTGACCAAGCAGCATACCCCACATACATTGTACAGATGGGACCCATACTGCCAGCCAGGAAGAACTGCAGACAAATTGTAGATAAACTCAACCTTTTAAGTATATCTGGAGTAGGGATGGGACATCAAAGCCTTAACATTGGTGGCAGGTACATTTCAGCACAAAACAATGATGTTTTGGGCTAACACATTAGTGGCTTATGAAATATGACTTAATTTTTTAAAATATATGTTTTTGTTAGTACACATCCATGGTGACACACTGGCTACAAAACAGAACAGAGTGCTAAATACTAAGCTGGAAATATATCAAACCTTCTAAAGAGCGAAGAGGTGGACCAGTGGTGAAGTAACACATGGCAACCAATAAGCTTCTACCTATCATTTTATAGAATATACTTTACAAATGCCATCTAGAAGCTGATTAGTTGCTATAGACAACTTCTCTTGCCCACTCTTTGGAAATGTTATACATTTCCACCAGTCCAGTAGGTCATTCACACTGATATTCAGCAGGATCATGTTGATGGGGGTCTGCACACTTGGCACAGACAAGCAGCACCAGAATATTGTGCAGGAATCACAGCAGCACAATGCAGCTGGGACACACAGCTGCTGAGTTGTCCTGCTGAGCCTGGCAGCCACTGATAAGCTGTCCTCTAGACTAACTTTATACAGTCGCTGTCATTTTGCATGTCTCTGTTGGATTGCACAGGACCAGAAACAACTGCAACCCTTGACATGCTCTACACATTTTATATTCAACATGAATGATTAATAATAAAAATAACCCATTGTTAGGATTGGCTTAGAGATCCACATGATGCTGAGGGAGGGAGATGTGTATACAGATCAATGCAAATGCATACTGTTACAAAATATTGACCAATAACCGATAACCATTGTTCTGTGCTAAGCATCGATGTTGGAATCCCATTCCTTATCTTGAGATGAAGGAAAGACAGCTTCCATGGTTGTACTTTGCAGAAGACAAGGGGCTGTATTTATGAAGCTTCAGCTTTTGTAAACCATCGCTTCTCATAAGGTTGGGACTGAAAATTTAAAGCGGCATTCACATTCAGTGTAAAGCACACCGGGTCTTACACTTAAAGTGAGTGTTGCTTTACATTTTCAGCTCCAACCTGCAGCTTCCTAAATTCGGCCCCAGGAGTCTGACTTTCTACTGCAGTGGCATGCCGCTGCCACCTTTAATGGTGATAGAGTACAGCCACCTCTGCTGTAAATTTCTATAGTTCTAGGACAAACACATACATTTACAGCTGCTGATTTGGAAAGCGTGTGCTGTCTGCTTTTGACCTTCTGTGATACTGGATTATGATTTGATAAATATGTGCAGCCCTGAGCTTCATACAGCAATCTTTTATTTGAATTCTCTCCTTTGCAGCTGTGTACAGTAAAACTCAAGGCAGTACTTTATTTCAGCCAGCATGTGGGTGTAGAGGCCCCCATACATCAGCAATTGATTGCAGCAATCATGCAATTTGCAATCGATTAGTATAAAAATCTTTCCCTTTTTCAATCGATTGCAGAATGGGGAAATATTTTTATACACAATCGATTGCAAATTGCACGATTGCTGCAATGAATTGCTGATGTATGGGGGCCTTTAGTTATAGAGATTTATACATTGCAATCATGGTTAATATTAAGGAGTAAAATTTATACACATCAATGTTGTGTTTCAAGGGCTAAATCACACACTTACTAACATACAATTGTTATATATCGATTTTTTAGTGTTAGTAAATGTGTGATTTAGCCCTTGAAACACAACATCGATGTTGATCGATTTGAAAACTATTAAAATCGACCTTTAGTAAATGTACCCCTAAATATTGATGTTTATGGAGAAATTCTCACTTTATCATACTTTATTTGTAGTTTTCTGTGGATTCTTAGTAAAACATGTATGTATTGTTTAATCCACTTACAAGCAGTTACAGTATCAACATTACCAGCATGCCCTATCCCCAGTAAAACCTAATACTGCCTATAGACTCTAAAACAACAGCTATGAACATAGACCCTCACTCAGCAGTGCATGCAAGTGTACTGCTGAACGCAGATTCCTGGTTGTTGTGAATCTGCACGTGCACAGGGCCCATTCTGCGCATGTGCAGAACGGGTGCTACGTGATCGTATACAGAACGGCAGCAGACTGTCAGTAATTGTCTGTCAGAGTATTTTTTTTTACAGTGGAGGTACCAGTGCTGGCCGACTGCTGGCACTTGTAGTTCTACAGGTACCAAAGTGCAGACACACTGGGACCTGTAGTTCCACTGTAAAAAACAATAGTACACATGTATTATTACCCCTGCATCCATGGGCCAGGGGTGCAGGGAAAAGCCCTGGGCTTCAGCCCAGGCCTGGAGTGCTCAGGAGAGGGGGGACCCCTCTATTGGGGGGTCCCCACCTCCCCCAGGATCCCTGGCCCTGGGCTGACTAGTTTGGGGTGTCAATGCTTTGGCCGGGAGTCCCCTGGATGTGGCATTACACTCTGACTAGTTTAAGCCCTGTGCTGGTTTTAAAAATATGGGGAACCCCACACCATTTTGTTCCCGTATATTTAAAACCAGGACCAGCTCATGGAGCCCAATGCTGGTTCATAAAATACGGGGGACCCTTACACATTTTGTCCCTCATATTTTTAGAAGCAGGACTGGCTCACAGAGCTCGGGGCTGCTTATGCTTTTGGGGGGGAACCCAATGCCGTTCTTTTTCTTAATTTAACCCTATCTTTGCTTAATTGGAGGCAGAAACATTCATGGATCACACTGATCTGTGTATGTTTCTGCAAAACACGCAGCTCAGGAGGTAGTCTATTTAAAACTACTATTTTTAGCCGAGTTTGCTTAGATTACACCCATAATTATAATCACGATTCTTGGTAAATTCCTGAGTTATATTCCTGTCTACGGAAAGTATCTGCGAGTTTGGCTGATAGTGTATTTATTTCTATTTGTGTTTTCACCCACGTTTTGCAGAAAGTTTAACGATTTCTCACCTGAATTTGCCTTTAGTAAATTTGCGAGTTGTAAAAAATGGCCAAAACACCCGTGATTGACATCTCGACCAGACACGGTTCTTAGTAGATTTACCCCTTAAAGTGAAAGGACCTAACATCCCTTTCACAAAACAGAAGTCTAGAAAGACACTGACATTCAGTAATCACAGTGTCCCTCAACAGGCCTCTGACCTGTTCCCCAGGCAGTGAGAGACTGACACACTCTTTACCAACCTCTCAAAAGGTTGTATAGCAAACACGGCTGCTAAACAACTTCTGTATATCAGCTAAAAACCTAGGGCATTTATTCCCTTGACAACATTTCAAGTGTTTTTGCCACATATCTCCTCCCCCCTGCTCCTGTTTTGACCTGTGGGGCGGTACACCTGTTGCCCCTAAGCAACAAATTTGGGACAAAGTATTCGACAGTTGACTTCATGGCCTATGCTCTAATGAAAACTGAAACTTTTGCAATGCCAAGAACCATCTAGTTATTCTCCCATTTGTCTCTTTATTCTCAGCCATCCACTTTAATGGAGCATTATCCATAATCAATCTGAATTTTTGCCCCAAAAGGTAGTTACTTAGTGTTTCTAATGTGGCATAATTTCTCTCATGTATATTAAATTTCCTACTTAAATAGATAAGAGGATCTTTTCTTTGAGACAACACAGCACCTATCCCTACATCTGTCTGCATGACAAATTCATTTTTAAAGTCAGATGTCATCAAACTGGTTGGGTGCACAATGCTACCTTCAAAGCCTGAAAAGCCCTTTCTGCCTCAGGAATCCACTTAAGTATAACTGATTGTTTATCCTTGGTAAGGTCAGTCAAAGGAACAGCAATGGTGCCAAAATTGAGTATAAAGCTTTTAAAATACACTGTGATTCCAAAAAGAGCTCTCACTTGCTCTTATTTAGGGGTTGTGGCGAATTTTGTATTGGCCTTAAATATTAAGTCAGGGCTTTATCAAACCTCTATGCCTATGGTATATCCCAGATACCATCGGGGTTTATTTATGAAGTGATGAGTTGTAAAGCACAACACTTCTGTTAGTGTTTATGCCCAACATTTAAAAGGCCAGTGCTTTTACTAGCAAGACACGGCTAGCAAAAGCATTGCCATTTTAAATATTGGCCATAAACACAAACAGAATTGTGGAGCTTTGCAACCCGACACTTGGTAAATAAACCTCTTCATCTCTTCCATCCATTAGCAACCCTTTTTTGGGTTGGCTGTCAATCATGTCTCATGGATGGAATTCAACACTGCTTGAACCCTAAGTTAGACTGCCAATCATGACTATAGATAACTACATCATGGAGAAAAGCAGCATCATACTGTCTATGGGGCCTTAGCATTTTGTCCATTATCCTCTAAAAGGTGGCGGGTGC
The DNA here is from genome assembly GCA_031769625.1 of Taudactylus pleione. Taxonomy (NCBI): domain Eukaryota; kingdom Metazoa; phylum Chordata; class Amphibia; order Anura; family Myobatrachidae; genus Taudactylus; species Taudactylus pleione. The sequence goes on along the minus strand of JAUIMM010000748.1, from coordinate 2,384,809 downwards.
CCCATTCAACTAAACTGGCAACATCTTACATTGGAACAGACCCTCCAGTGTAGAAAAAGCTGCCTTTTATTTTGCCTTGTTTGTGAATGGCTCTTGCCAGTACCCTTTGGTCAAGTCTAGACTGGTACATTTTGTGCTGTTCCCAGCCATTCAATAAGTTCATTCACACAAGGCATTGGGTAGGCATCAAACTTAAACACACTATTACATTTACAGAAATCATTGCAGAAGTGTAAGCTGCTGACGTGTTTCGGAATGAGTACAATGGACTTGACCACTCACTATGTGACTCTTCCATTAGATCCAATTCCGGATTTTTTTTTATATTTTTTTAGACACAAATTCCTGTTGGGCTTCTGGTATTCCATAGGGCTTTAGATTAACCTTAAGCCCTGGTTCAGTTATTATGTCACGTTTTATGACTGATATTTTACCAAGTAGTCAGAACACAAATCTCTATTTAGTACAAAAAATGATTTAGCCTCATGCTGTTGAATAGCTGAGAGGGTTTTTGTCTATGATTACTTCAGGAACCAAAGGTACTGCAGTTACCAATGGGATCAGGGTGGCCAACAGAGCTACTCTATATTTCCATGATTTTATAAGATTTACAATTAGATCTGTTCTGGCTTTCTACTCCCAGGTTGGTAAATAACCTCAAACATTTTTTTTTTTATTTCAAATGGTCCTTGCCACTTGGCCACAAATTTACTTTCTACCATGCGAACCAAAATTAGCACTCTGTGACCAGGAGCAAAAATTTGTGATTGAGCATTATGATAGTACACCCTTTGTTGTGCCTGTTGGTCCTGTTCCCAGTTGTCATGATCATTCATGTTATCTGGTCCATAAATATGATATTTCAAAACTTTTGTGTGTAATACATGTAATCTATTGATCTATGTGTGACCATTTGTAAGTGCCCAGATGTATAGTAAAGTATCTGATGAAATGACAGCCCTGCGCAGTTGGTATGTCTGCAAACCTAACACTCTTTATGATGGGTTGTAACCAAGGGTGATTGAAATCCCTTGTACTGACACAGGAGATACTTCACATGACATCCTGGGCCGCAGATCCCAAGATTGTGTATTTGGGTTTGTAACCCCCCCTTTAACCTCTAAAGGGGACACTAGGTTACCAACCCCCACAACGCCTATTAAATGATATGACTATCGTTATGATCAGTGCCTCCACCCAAGTGTTTATGATGTGTGTGGGTCTACTTGGGAAAACCCAAATGATAATGCAGTGTACTAAATATTAACAATAACTCACGTTCTTCCTACTTTTTCCTTTTTCCAGGTCCGCTTCGAATACAACTATGCTCCGGGAATGACAGGTAAGTGACAACACACAAATGACATATCTTTTTTTCCCTTTATGTACTTAAGATTAATACTATACGTACTTTTCAAAACAATGTATAGAGATAAAGTTATCACAGAAAATACAGAGGCGTATTAACATTTCCTCACAGCTGTAAACTGTGGCCTAACATAAACTATTGCTCTTCTTATTAATTACACTTAATACACAAATACGTCATTTCTTATAGAATATCCTGCTTGGTGACGAAGTGTGATAAGTTCTGAACAGTCTCTTAAAGTTAATAACCTTTAACGGTGAACTGACAATAGTAAGCAAATGTTCAATTAGTTGATGTTAAGTGGAGATAATACTCCCTTTTGACCAAGATGTGTTCCTAAATGGCGAACTGTGTTGAAGAGCTTTTATATATATTCCGTAGGTAGCTATAGCTGAGAGGTTTTAATATGATAACCCTCACAGGATTGGTCTCTTTGCGAGGCGATTAAAGTTCCTGTTCTTGGCGTATTAATAATCCTGACGTTAGATGAAAGTCAGTTGCTGTTAACAGGCTAACAAACTGACATTTTCCGCTATTATAGCACTATATCTTCAACACACACACACATATATATATATATATATGTATATATATATATATACAGTTTTAATTGAGCATCGCTTTTGGGATCATAGGTGTCAGCAACCACTTAAATGAAAGCAATCCTCCTATTCTGTGATTTTCTTACTGAGACTATGAGTTTTGCTTCCCTTACTAATTAATCCTCAAAGTGGAAATCCAAGAAGTGCATTGTATTGTCACGTAGTTGTATATGTTCAGTCACCGACTGACCTCATGGATAAGGATACATTTAGATGCCTGCAGGCTTAAAGGTTGTTACTCCCATGCAGATGTTTTAATGCTCTGCTAAGGTATATTCTATTGTAGCCTGGATCTTAAGTCTCCTTTAATGTTGATGTGTTAGAATGCTTATAGTGACTAGAATGTTCCTAGCAATATGGAGCTAGCAGTTCCCTCTTTACATAGTAGACTATCCACTCTGTGTGAGTGTAATACTGGGTGATGGGAGCGGCAGTGTCAAGTAACATCACTGGGATCACCTAAGCCTCCTCCTGTAGACTGTGCTTTCTGATAGCGATGACGTGAATCCTGTCATACACCCCACCTCCTTCCCGGCTGTTCACCTCAGACTCTGGGGTGTGTCACCACAAGCCCACCCCTTCAGCTCACTGAATGGCTTCCGCTCACCAGGCACAACTGCTCTCTCTCTCCCCCGGCAGCCTCCAGACCTGCGCCGGGACTACACACGGCTGCTACTCCTCTCAGCAGGTACCCTCCTCACCAGGGGTTTCCTGCCTTACTTATCCCCCCCCCCTGGCTCCTCTAATCCAGCCTCACAGCCACTACTGCCGCCCTCCTTAGGTTACCTCAGCGCAGCGCTGCGGCCCTAGATCAGAGGGCTCACGAGGGGGAACTCCAGTCTGCCAACTGACACTAGCTCTCTACTATTTATAGCCTTCCCCTCAGCCTGCCACAAGCCCCTCCCCTCTGTACCTAGTGCATGCCATTTCTAGAACCTTCCAGGATCCTTACTAATTTTGGCACCATAATTACCTATATGGCCGTGTGATGTCATGAGAAACCATATAGGAGAATTCCCTTCACTAGTCACAGATACAACAGCTCCATGTACATTCCCTTTATATCAATACCAATAAATAGCCCTCCATAACTGTACATTTCAATTCAGCATACATGAGTTTTTTATTACCCACCCTTTACAGTAAATATACTGTATATACATTGTGTGTGTCCTGTATTTGCAGGGAAAAGGTTAATTATTTAACACAGGGTGTTACAGGTTTATGACCACTGCAGCCAGAGTGTCCTGGATTGTAAATCCCCAAAACCAAGATCTAGTGTGCTAGTGTTGCTGCAATAGCCCTTTTAGCGAGCAGTCCGTCACCTAACCCTGGTCGTATTGATAAGGCAGTTCAACCTCTTAGGGAACTAGCTATGTGAAACAGGTGCCAAAGGATTACTTAAAGTGGTAATAAAAATGCCCCATTCCCCCTTGCCTAAAGAACTTTGACCTCTGACAAGAGAAGTTGTGTGAGTCACAGAGGAAACTAATTTACATTTTCACTAAATTTAGCCATAGAGGGGTTGGCTGTGACCACGCATTTTGCAGGATAAAGGGCAGATACACCTGTAATGTGTTGTTCTGGGGAGAAGCCGTCAGGCTGAGATGCATCAATCTAACTTTCCTGTGCTCTCCTGCAATGCACAACAGAGATATCATCTAGGCTTTGTTGTAAGTGATTCAAATTCTCTGATTTTTATTCCTTTTACTTTCTTAAAACTGATGCATTATAATCTGTGTATCAATTTATTAAGTATTGTTGGACCTGTAAGCCTTGGAAATATTTTTCAAATAAAAACTATATTTTATTCTAGTGTATTTCTCTGTGTTCTTTGACAAACCTTTACACCATGCTACATACACATGCTTAATGTCATTGGTGAAAATAAATAACTGTATGTAGGTAGAAGTAAAGGGCTACCTGGTGTCAAACCACTGAGAATCCCTTACTGGTGGCAATGAAGTTGCGTGAGTAACCATGAGTGTCAATGTAACAAGTAAGCCATTGATAGCTGTTTCAGATTGACGTATTTGAAGACAGGCTGATTAGTGACACAAGTGCGTAGCAGTATCACTGCAGCTGTTCTTTCCTGCATATTAGAAACATGCTCAATAACCAACTTATAAGGACTGGGTTGCCCCACCCATACCTTTTTTGCAACATCCAGCAATCCTCTTGGGTGTCTCCCATACAACAAATCAAAAGATGAGAACCCCATAGAAGACTGTTCAACCTCTCTAATGGTCAGCAATAAATAGGGTAAGAAATAATCCCAATCTTTCCCATCGTTATCCACCATTTTCTTTAGCATATTCATTAAAGTTTCGTTAAACCTCTTCACTAAATCATTAGTTTGAAGGTGATACACAGAGGGCCTGATTCAGACCCGCTCGCGAGCGCTGAGCGCTCGCAAGCAGGTCGATGTTGCCCTAGTGTACATGCGCACGAAGGAGGGAGCTCCGTCGTGCGCATGTGTGAGACCCGAATAGTGACAGCCAAGCCGTCGCTATGGGTCTCGCACCAAAGGGGGCATGCTGTTGATGGTGAGTGACAGCATGCCCCCTTTGGTGGGCGTGTCGGGGGTGTGGCTGCCCAGACGGAGGCGTTCCCATGGGAACGCCTACCATCTGGATCCGGCCCCACTGACATCACTAGTGATGTCAGTGGGAGTGCTTTTGGCTCTGATAGAGCCAAAAGCACTCCTGGGCTTGCGGCAGCGAGACCCTACCGCAGGGTCTCGTCGCAAGCCCGATGGTCGCGATGGTCTTGACCATCGCGACCATCTTTTTGGCCGCTCGCATAAGCTGTGGGTGGTCACCCACAGCTATGCGAGCGGCCAGGAGGCCGCTCCAATAATAGGTAGGACGGCCCTGATTCAGAGCGAGCGCTCTTGTCAGAGCGTCCGGCTCTGAATCAGGCCCAGAGCTCCTTAGCTGAGTAACCTTAAACATGCGCCACAACTCTTTAATGATTCTTGACATAAATGGGATACCCTGATCAACTGGCATTTTCTTAGGTATCCCCACTCTGCTAAAGACATGTACTAGTTCCCTAGCAATTGTTTTTGTTGACATTTTGCACAATGGTATCGCTTCCAGGTATCTGATAGCGTAATCCATTACCAACAAAATATACTGATGACCCTGGGCAGACTTTATTAGAGGTCAAATCAAATCCATGCTTATTCTCTTAAACCGGAACTCAATAATGGGTAATGGAACAGGCTGACTTCTATAATGTGACCTGGGAGCATGGTACTGACACTAAGAGCAGGAAGCCTAGTAGTCAGATACATCTTTATGGACCCATGGCCAGAAAAACCACTGCAAAATTCTCTCTGATCTTTTCTACCCCTCGATGCCCCACAGTTATGTGACCATAAGCCAAGTCCAAAACTGTTCTTCTATATGCCTTAGAAACTACTGTATCAATGAATCCACAATTTATTTTCCTTTTTTGGACATTTGATAAAACACATTTCAATGTACTCCCATGTGAGGGTATGATAACCTACTATCAGGCTCTACTGGGTTTTGATCAATCACTTTTACATTATCTCTAGATTTTACCAGGGTCTTTTTACTGTTCTGAGGCAAAATTATCTTTTCTCATTTCAAGATCAGGCATACAGTCAATTGGTTCAACAATCTTTTCCTACTTCAGTAGGATGTACATTATTATGCGCTCCACCTTCACTCTCATCACTTTCTTGCTCCCCAATCTTGCGCGGAAAAGGGAACACTTTTGACTCAGGGAACATTCACACAGCCACTATATCAGTAACATTAACAAACTGGTCTGGGTTATTTACTTCTGTAATCAATTGATTTCCTACAGCTTCCACAAGTGAAAAAATCTCTCCTCAATATAGCATCAAACATTGACTACCGTGGGACCACAATGAATGTTCACTTCAGCAGTTTCATAATACAGAGTATCCCCAAGTGTAGAGATTACACCAACAGTTTTCCCCTGATATTTTAAGGAGCTCATCAACTCTGCTTTTACAAAAGTAACCAACCTGCCAGAATCTAAAAGAGCCTTCTACAGTAATTATACACATTTGTTTATCTGGCTCGGTCTGCAGTACTAACTAGCTGAGCAAAGAAAGATACTCTGCAATTTACATAAGCCATATCACATTGCATAGGTTCAGAGGTAAGTAGACAATTAGCAGCAACATGGCCACAGCCACCACATCTAAAACATCTGATCATATATTTATCAAGTCTTACATGAGGAGGGAACCTCCAGGTTCCAAGCCTACAGTCTTAGAATGTTTAAATTAATTCCATCACCCTGCACTGTTTTCCCCCAGAACAGTCTTACCAGAAGTCACTGGAGATCACCATTGCAAGACTAGGGGCCATTAGGGTACACTCAGCCGTTCCTCAACTACCACAAACCTCTTCACTATTCTCACAAGCTGGTCTGCTGTTTTAGGGTCCCTGTGACTCACTTGCGCACAACTCCAGACAGGGACCATAGATATTGGTCATAATGACCCTTTCCACAATCTGTGGCCCTGTTAGAGTCTCTAACTGTTGCCACTTGTTGATAATTTGGATGAGGTTGTGAATTTGAGAGCCGGGAGGTTTATCCACTTGGTATCTCCAGCGAAGAACTTGTTGTGCTTTAACAAACATTGCAACACCCAAACAAGTTAGAATATCAGTTTTTAGTTTGTCATAGTTCTTGGCATCAGCAAGTCAAAATATGCTTTTTGAAATTCCCCTGACAGGAAGGGTGCTAAAAGGACTGCCCACTGATATTTAGATCTACTCACTCTCTTAGCTGCTCTTTTGAAAATTGTTAAATAGGCTTCAACATCATCACTCTTTGTTATCTTTTGCAGAAAATGATATATGTGATATATGTGGAAGCATTTCCTGACAGGGCTGCTAGATACTGCACCCAATCTTTTAAGGCCTTGCAGTCTAAGTGCTTTTGTCCCAGTACTACTCAACTACCAACTGCTGGTGCCTCTAGGCCTCCTCAATGGCCAATTGCTGCACCCTGGTGTCTTCCTTCTCAGCCATGATGGCTTCCTGCTGCACTGATGTAGCCTATAGCAAAGTCTTAACTATATTCTCCATATTATTTCTAGGGATCAGCGGGTTCGGATCTACGGGGATCCGAGGCAGATCCGAGTCGGCTCGGGTTTTCCCACCTGACTTGAATCTGAAAACGAGGCAAAATGCTGCTGTCAGATTCTCGCGGGTTTTGGATTCTATAAAGGTCCCTTGATTGCCACCATTTTTTCATTCCGGCTGTGGAGAGTGAAGAAGGAGGAGGGAGGGAGCTGGGATCTGTGATCTGTGCTGTTGCTTTTGCACGCTGATGCTGTGCATAGGGGCTGGCTACTGTTGTCCATATAAGGGATGACTGTTGTCCTGTCCATAAGGGCTGGCTGTTGTCCTGTCCATAAGGGCTGGCTGGCTGTTGTTTATAGAGGGGATGGCTGGCTGTTGTCCTGTCAATAGAGGCTGGCTGTTGTCCTGTCCATAGGGGCTGTCCTTCAGGGGTGCTCTTCACCCACCCCAGTGCGAAAAAAAAAAAGTTTTTGTGTGTTAGCCACACTTGTCATCAGCGCAGGGGTGCTGTGCTGCTGTCTGTTAAGGGGCTGTGAGCTCTTTCAGGGGTTCACCCCAGTGTTAAAAAAATAATAATAATTTATGAGCGTGTTAGCCACACCTGTCATCGGCGTAGGTGCGCAAGGGTGATGTGCTGCTGTCTGTCAAGGGGCTGCTGTCTCTTTCAGGGGTTCACCCCTAGTGTTCAAATAAAAAAAAATTGTGTGCGTGTTAGCCACACCTGTCATCGGCGTAGGTGCGCAGGGGTGCTGTGCTGCTGTCTGTGAAGGGGCTGCTGTCTCTTTCAGGGGTTAACCCCCTGTGTTCAAATAAAAAAATAAATAAACAATTTTTTTGTGTGCATTTTAGCCTCACCTGTCATCGGCGTAGGTGCGCAGGGGTGCTGTGCTGCTGTCTGTAAAGGGGCTTCTGTCTCTTTCAGGGGTTCACCCCCAGTTTTCAAATAAAATTTTAAAAAAAAATTGTGTGCGTGTTAGCCACACCTGTCATTGGCGTAGGTGTGCAGGGGTGCTGTGCTGCTGTCTGTCAAGGGGCTGCAGGCTCTTTCAGGGGTGCACCCCAGTGTTAAAAAAAAAATTGCAAGCGTGTTAGCCACACTTGTCATCGGCGTAGGTACGTAAGGGTGCTGTGCTGCTGTCTGTCAAGGGGCTGCTGTCTCTTTCAGGGGTTCACCCCCAGTGTTAAAAAAAATAATAATTTGTGTGCGTGTTAGCTACACCTGTCATCGGCGTAGGTGCACAGGGGTGCTGTGCTGCTGTCTTTCAAGGGGCTGCTGTCTCTTTGAGGGGTTCACCCCCAGTGTTAAAAAAAAAAAAAAAATTGTGTGCGTGTCAGCCACACCTGTCATCGGAGTAGGTGCACAGGAGTGCTGTGCTGTTGTCCGTCAAGGGGCTGCTGGCCAAAAAAATTGAAACATTTTTTTGTGTGCGTGTTAGCCACACCTGCCATTGGCGCAGGTGCGCAGGGGTACACCACAGTGTTAAAAAAAAAAACATTTTTGTGTGTGGTTGTGTGTGCAGTGAGTATGGAGGACAGTCACATGACCGGAGAGCAGGATCCACATACCATTCTTGTAGCTGCCGGCGGCAGTCATGATGACGATGCAAGGCCATCTACGTCATCTATGAAGGCCGATGTACCAGGGCTTAAGTCAGGCCAAAAAGTCAGGCTAAAAGAAAATCAACTTTTACCCTGTTAAAGCAAAAACCATTTAAAGCTAAGTCAGCTTTAGAGAAACAAAAAAATGGCAATATGCCATTCACTACACAAAGTGGCAAGGAAAGGATAAGGTCTTGGTCTGTATTTATGATGACTGATGGTTCTAATGGTAAATTAATCCCCTCTGCTTGTAGGAGAGATCCAAAAGATGAGTAAGACACTGGAACCAACTGAAAAATCACAAATCCCCGAGGAGAGTCCAAGTGTGTCCGCTGTTGCCATGTGTGAGACTGACCTTTTTAGTAATACTGTACTTGAAGAGGATCCTCCTTCCACCATTTGTGTGCCTTCTGACGTAGAAATCGAGGATGCTTCTATGGAATTGCACGAGGGGGATGAGGAGGATATTTATCTAGTTGGCGATAACAACAAGGATGATGAGGATGTTGATGATGATGAGGATGTTGATGGCAAGGATGTTTGTGTAAAAACTGTAAATCAGGCAACAGTTGTTGCCCATGGTGGGAAAAATGCCATTGTTGCCATGCCTGGGCAAAGGACCAAAAAATCCACTTCCATTGTGTGGAATTATTTCCACCCAAATACGGACAACCTTTGCCAAGTCATTTGTAACCATTACCAAGTAACAGTGAGTAGAGGTAAGGACCTTAACCATCTTGGAACCTCCTTCCTGTTACGTCACTTGCAGCTCATTCATCAAATTGGAAAGGGTATTTCAAATTCTAAAACTTTGGGGACAAAAAAACGAACAACAATCAGTCCAGTGTCACCTAGCTGTTCCCTTCTAACTGCATCCAAGCACCTGCAATCTCCACCACCAACACCTGCATCATCATCAACATCCTCATTCGTGATCGGAAGTAATTTAAAAAAAGCAATTGACTATTAAACAGTCCTTTGATAGAGGAAGTAAGTATAACAGCTGTCACCCACTTTCACAGCGGATCACTGATGCCATGACGGTGAAATAATAAAAATGAGGATGATAGTGTGGAGGAAGTGCAAAAGGAGGATGAGGGGGAAATTTGTGTCCTATCTGACGCTAATGTGGATGTTGATGATGAGGATGTGGTTTGCGTAAATCAGCAACCAGTGGCTGCAGTTCTTGCTCATGATAAAAAGAAAGCCAGAAAAGCCATGTCTTGGGTGTGGAATTATTTTAATCTTAATTCTGACAACAGTTGTGAAGACATCTGTTCCATTTGTAAAGCCAGGTACCTCCTTCCTGTTACGTCATTTGCAGCGAGTTCATGCAATTTGTTTAACAAAATGATCATTTCTAAATTAATAACAAGCAGTCCAGTATCAGCTGCCAGCAGTTTGGACCAGCACATGCAATCTCCACCCCCAAACCCCTCATCATCAACCTCCTCCTTAATAATTGATGGTAGTCCTTCCAAAAAATGTTTTGTGGGGGCCCAAACTAACCAAGGAGTTCAGCCACGAAAGTGTCAGTCCTAGTGGCTAAAGTGCTTGGTTTGTTAAACTGTGCATGTCCTTTTTAATATCCCACATAAGAGTGGGTGGGAGGGACAATTCCATCTTGCACCTCTTTTCTTTACATTTTGCACAATTTGGGGCATTGCCGACTGCCATTATTATAGTCTATTAAACTGCCATCCTGTCTGCCACTGCTGTGTGGCAATGTTTCATAGATGTCCTATATTTTTTTAAACTGCCGTGCGTTTGTGCTGCTGCTGTGCTGCTTACTTTAGCCAGCCAGCTCGCTGCAGCCTTTGGCCTATATTGGTGAAAAACAGTGAAATCAATATTGTGAGCTGTGAGATGGTTAAAAATGCATGGAAATGCCTGAAAATGATTGTTATTAAGGTTAATAATATGCAGGAACAAACATAGGTCCAATTTATATGTTTTTAGCTGTTTATATCATTTTTTGGAAAAAATACAGATCCAAAACCGAAAAACAAAAAACATAACACCAAGGAAAAAGATCCAAAACCAGATCCAGATACAAAACCAGGGGAGATCCAGATCCAAAACTAAAACACGGGGGTCGGCGCACATCTCTAAGTATTTCTTGGTGCAGATGAGAAGCATACTTTGATTTTCCTAAGCATCTGCTGATGACACCACCAGGAAGTTAACAATATAACAGTCTTTTTCACTGCTTAGACACAACAGGGGAAAGCAGATCCCCATGCACATAGAGTGGGGCTGTTTGGGATAATTACAGCAACAATGCACTGTATTAAGTGAGGACACATCTGTATGTGCACACTCCCATTCCACATTGGAAACAATCTGCTTTACCTTTTTTGCGTGATTGCAAATCCATACAGAAATGTGCCTAGTGAAGAGAGGGGGAAAAAAAAAAAAAAAACCATCTCTTCAACTTTCTGCCTTCTAGGATTTTACGAGAATTCTATTAATTTCAATGTTTAGTGTTTTCTCTTTAAATACTACTAGGTCAAACTGAGTCCAGGGGGTAAATTTACTAAGAATTGTGTTTGGTCAAGATTGCAATCTCGGATGTGTTTTGCCTATTTTTTCAACTCGCAAATTTACTAAAGAAAAACTCGGGAGAGGTTTCTCTATTTACAATGAAAAACTCCGGTGAGATTGCAGCGATTAAATACACAATTGGCCAAACACGAAAACTCGAACTTTCACTGAAAAATATACAACTCATGAATTTACCAAGAATCGTTATTACAATCACAGGTGTAATTGTATTAAACTCTGACCTAAATAGAAGTTTCAAATAGACCACCCCCTGAGCTGAGAGTTTGGTAGAAACATACATAGATCAGTGTAAAGGGTTAATTTTTTTTTTTAAATGATGTAGGGTCCCCTTCCAAAAAGCATAACCAGCCCACTCCTCAGCCAGTCCTGGTTCCAAAAATACGGGGGAAAAACCGTGTAGGATTCCCTATTCCCCGGTATATTAGGAACCAGCACTGGGCTGCTGAACCAGTTCTGTTTTTAAAAATAGGGGGGAGGGAACTGTGTGGGGGGGGGCCTACATCATTTAATAAAAAAAATTAACCCTTTATTTAGCTTAAAGGACAAACAAGCAGCCTTCACATATCTCACTGGTACTATGTGCAGACTGCTTGTTCGGGAGTATTTGACTGCAGTCAGACACATACACCATCGGAAAACATGATCTCAGCTAAACACGATTCTTGGTAAATTTGAGTGTTTTAGAAGCCTAAAATCACCCGAGTTTCTAATCGGCAAAACTCGACCAGAGACGATTCTTAGTAATTTTACCCCTTAAAATGTAACACCACTCAAAAATGATTGTGCCACTTTGTGCTCATGCTCGTCACTCTCTCCCAATTCCCTCATCTACACTATGGGGTAAATTTACTAAAGTGAGAGCTTTTAAAAATGGAGATGTTGCCCATAGCAACCAATCAGATTCTAGCTATTATCTTCTAGAAGGTGCTAGGTAAATGTTAAGTAGAATCTAATTGGTTGCTATGGGCAACATCTCCATTTCTAAAAACTCACTTTAGTAAATATACCTCTATGTCTCTCCTCTCTCTTTTCTTCTACTCCCCCCCCCCCCCTTCCCCTCACTCAGCAACTACATAATTCTCTACTCTACTGGCAGTTCCCAGCTCTTTCCTCCCTCCATAGTCTCTTATACCTTTTCCTTCCCCTCCTTTCTCTCCTCTGTCTCCCTTCATCCCATCTAGTACTCTCCCCTGCATCACCCATAACTCCATTATTATTCACTTCTCGTCCACCATGGTCCCGCTACACCACCACTAAGTCTTGCATCCTCCCTTTTCTCCAAGTCACCTCTCCTCTTCTACACCCACACCACACTAATCCTCCACCTTGCCCACCACCTACTGTCACCCTTCCTCATTCAGAACTCTGCCACATACCCACATTCTCCTCATCCCCTTGCTCTAAATCAATCTTAACTCCACACTACAGCAATTTAATTCATCTCTCTATTCCTATCTGTGTCCTGCTCTCCTGTGCCTTCTGGAAAGCCAGTTCTGTCTATATTAAACTGGTCCGGTCCATGACTGCTTCATCTCCAACTCCCTGAATCTCCTAGCCATCACCAAATCTTGGATTTATCCATCTGCAGCTATCTCCTTTGGGGGCCTCATATTCTCTCACCTACCCTGGCCTGGGGGTCTTTATGTTGGTGGTGTTGGGGTCCTTCTATCCTCTGGTCACTTCTACCAACTCTTATCTTCTGAACCCTCTCTTTCATTCTTTCCATTCGACGCTCATGATATTTGCCTCTTCCAACTTCTTTGAGTAGCTGTCTTATTTCGTCCCCTTGGCCTTAGCTTAAAATTCCTTGTTAACTTTGCTTCCTGGCTACTAAACTTCAAATGGGCTCTTAACACCCATTTCTTCCTCAAAGCTTTCCAGCACTCATCCTAGCCCACAACTCCATGCTCCTTCCTCCCTATCTAGCCCATCTGTGTCACCTCTGTCTGTCTGCCCCTCCCCTTTAGAATGTAAGTTCTCATGAGCAGGGCCCTCTTCCCTCACGTGCTACTCCTTGTCTTAAGCTGGGCACACATGGTACAATCTGCACAACTGAACGATTTCCCTTGAACTTTTCTTTAGTGCAGAGCAAACGATATTGGGTGTACACACTGAAAGATATCTATGATAGATATCTTTCAGTGAAGTCATCCTGCCACATCTCTTAACATGCAAATCGTGATGAAATCGTCCAAGTTGGCCTGCATGTTCGGACGACCATAGATGTCTTGATCGTCCATGCGGGAGCGCGCATCATTGGTCGTTCTTTGGACATTCACTGCACAAAAATGAACAATATGAACGATTTATCGTTGAACGATATTGCTATTGTTCATAAAAATCGTACTGTGTGTATGCACCATAACTTATCTTTTAATTTACTGCTAACTCCCCACAATGACACCTAACACTTGGTTGATGACACCATGCTGCTTATTTAAGTGTTATGCAGCAATGTTTATAAATCATGTATTTGTCCTACATTGTTTGTACTGTTAATAACTGATTATCTTGCGTGCTCATTTGTTTGTGTACTTTGTAAGGCGCTGCAGAACTCTTGTGGCACCATATATATAAAGGATAATAATAATAAAATGTTCACACTCCATAGTAACCCCTGCAACCATGGCCACAATAAGTGCAGTCCACTGTTTGCTTTCTAGTGCAGTGATGTCGCTAGGGCGTTCAATCTGTAATAGCAGTAATGGATTGCTTCAGAGTTTAAACCGGCAATTTCAGATAAAAGTCTGGAAGTTATTCAACAAGTAAAGTATCAGAAGTTGTTCTAGAAAGGTGTATTTTTGAGATAAGTATTTAATATATTGATAACATTGGACCAGTTCTTTTTATGAATTACTCCTTCAATATTAACATAACTGTATTATGTGTAGGTGCACACATAGTAAGATCAACCACATATATAGTGAGCTTTGCTATGTGGTTAGGTCCTGGATCTATAAAGAACCTACAGCATATCCCTGAAGGCCCCTACACACTAGACCAGGTATGGCCAACCAGTCAAAGGCAAAGAGGCAAAACATTTCTGAAGGTATGTCAAAGAGCCGAGCTCATTCGCACGCCAGAGGCACACGTGCAAAAAGGGAGCGTAGCGTGGTATGATGTTTGTAGGAGCATGTAATAGCGCATGCACACAATTACCATGGAGGTAACTATTAAAGGGAAACAAAAAGCCAAAACAATATAAAAAAACTGAAAAAAACAGATCCACATAAAATACACTGAAACAAGCCAGAGCCACATAAAATACACTGAAAAAGCCACATACACAAATAATACACTGAAAAAGCCACATCCACATAAAATACATTGAAAAAATAAAAAACAGATTCACATAATACAATCTAACTCCCCTGGTGTCACTCCAGTTCCCCTCATGTGCCACTTCAGCAGCCTCTCATGTGCCACTTCAGCCCATTTGTCACCCCAGCAGCCCATCATGTGTCACAACAGCAGCACCTCCATGAGTCTCACCAGCAGCCCCCCATGTGTCAGTCCAGCACCCCCCCATGTGTCACTTCGGCAGCCCCTAATGTGTCACTTCAGCAGCCCCTCATGGTGTCACTCCAGCAGACCCTCGTGTGTCACAATAGCAGAACCTCATGTGCCACTCCAGCCCTCCCCGTATCTCCCCTGGCCACTCCAGTCCAGCCACATTTCCCCACACTTCCTCCCACTCCACGAACACCCCTAGCCCCCACGTAATTAAAAAACAAATAAAATAACCCCACAGCCCTTACCCTATTGCGACTGTCTGTGTCACGTAGGTAGGCTCCGACATCTGCATCCTGTAAGTTTACTCACAAGTTGAGGTCCACCTCCTGTTTGCGGCGTGACATCACCACATTGCCCATACATGCCTCTGGAGCAGAGCAGACTGCTGAAACAAAGGATGAGCTAACTCTGAACAGCTGCGCGCCTATCAGAGGAGGCAGTTAGCGTCAATCAGGGGAGCCTGCAGGGGAGCCGCATCAGAACAACGGAAGAGCCGCATGCGGCTCAAGAGCCACAGGTTGACCACCGCTGCACTGGACGATATCTTGAGCAATTTTGCCGATTCAGATGCATCAGAACGACAAATCGTTCATATCGTCCAGTGTGTACGCACGATGCCGACGCACGCTCACGGGGGTTGTCCGTCGCATCCTCAGATCTTTTGTACACACAGAAAGATCTGAGGATGTCGTTAGCGATGCCATGCTGCCGAATGCAGCATGGCCCCTGCTGTCGCTGCCGGCATCGGCAAGTGTGTATGCACTTGCTGATGCAGGCAGCCCCGCCGAGTCCCATCACTCATGAGATCGTGCTGGGTACACATAGTCTAATGTGTACCCAGCTTCAGAAGTATATGAATGAAATTGTAGCATTTATATCATATGGAATGCAGTTAAATGTATAAATGTATATTGTTCATATATACTGTATATGTGTATATATATATATATATATATATATATATATATATAAAGATAAAGTAACTGCTGGAAGGCACTCGGAGACTGCATAAATAATCCAAACTGCTACAGTGTAGTAGTCAACGTTTTGGAGAAACCTCCTTTATCAAGACTGTATATATATATATATATATATATATATATATCACACCTGTCAATAGACCACTTAAAGCACACTACACACAGAGAGCTGTTTAGTAATGTCATTCCCAAACTTTTTGACATTGTGACACACCTGCAACAGATACAAATGTGTCTAGATGATATCAAATGATTTCAAAGTAAAATTGTTTAAGGGTCTATCCACACTAATGATCTAAATTTATCTGAGGTCTGAAAATCCCTTCATGTTTAGTGGTCATTTAAGACACTTTCTGTAGTCCCAAGTTACAAAAGGAAAAATAAATTAACCCTATCATGTACAGACCCATTTTAATTTTCATGTGAAGAGTCAGTTACAGAAGGAATTTGTTTTATTATTCGTCAGTTGCATACGTTTTGTATTAGACTAGCATGATTTTTGTTCAATAGCATATTTGATTAAATACATATTGTAATCTAAATTGTATTAATATTAATAAATATTTAGAAATAGGGAATAACATCTAAGGTAAAGGTGATAATTCCTGCAGCAGTAGGGAGTACCGTTCTGGAGAAAAGGTCCCATGGTAGAATAAGTACTGATCCAGTGATGCTCACATCCATCACTGTAACAACTACAAAACCATACATACATTGTACTGTGATTCATTTCAATAATAATAATAAAAAAAAGTTCTAACACTCAGAATTTCATTAAAAATACAGCATCTGGTTCATTAGAAGCAAAAAATTCAGATTGTTTACTGTAAAGAAGAAGGTGTTTTTAGGATGTGTGGGATTGCACCTTTGCGATTTACTGAAACCACACTTTAGTTCCATTCCACTCGCTTTCTTTCTTTCTAATTGTCATGTTGTCTTTTCCGTCATTTCTCTCCCCATTTATCTGCTTTCTCTGACATTTTTCCCCCAGCCTTGGCCCTGCTGCTGTCTATCTTGTCTCACATAATGTCACTGCCTCTTTAGAATCAATTCATCAGAGCGGAAATTAACAAGTGCTGACGGCCATGGCAGGAGAAAATCTACCATCTGTGCATGGGGAAAACTGCATTGGGGCCCAAAGAGCAATATTAGATCAATTGAAACAGAAATAAATAAAATATAGTATATCTCTCATTTATGGCAAAGTCGTTCCAGATTAATGTAACACAACATAGTTCTTAACATTATACATATTTTTTGGTTGCTACTTAACACATATATGTAAATATAAAAAAATACAAAATGTATTTTAGATCTAGCCATAAATTTGACAATGCCATTAGCAACTGTCTTCCCATGGGCAAATCTAGTCTTTCTGATAAATGAGTCAATTTATTTAGGGGAGAATGGAAATTGTATTGTTGTTTCCTTCAATATTTTCGTTAAAAAAAAAAATAAGATTATTTACACGTTGTTCACTACGCACTTATATGTCTAAGTTGGCGTCAGACTCTAAGTCACTGACTTGCATCAATAAACTGCCAGCAACCATGTATGCTGCAGTAAACCTTGCATCTTTAGCTACATAACATGATTTTAAATGGGATTGATACACCCAGGCAAATCACATGAAAGAAATCTGCAAAGAAGATAGGCAGTAGCAATTGTGTGATGCTAACATCCACTAATGTGCCCTCTTCAGTACCCTACGCACTGGTAGAGATGAGCCTCCTGGCCAATTACCTTACTGTACGTAACGTGATTCAGTCAGGGTATCAATCCACTGTAAAATATAGTAAAATAAGTACATTATCATGGGCTTTTAAATATGATTTGATCATAGGTAGCCAACAACTTTCAATAAATAAAATAAATATGATAATTTTCATTAGTATAGACTTTTTCTGTGCTAACACTATATACAATACAATGTCACTCAGTTTGCACAATTATTATGATGGCAGCCTCCAGTCAGAAATATACATTTATCACTTTAACTAGATAAGTATATCTCTCTCATGGGAGTTTTAGAATAATCCATTTTATTTGGGTTTATTTTAAATTGTTTTCCATTTTCCAAATATATTATTATTATTTTTATTAAACTTTATTTATAGAACGCCGCAAGTGGCCTGTAGCACCGTACAGAGGGCAAAACAATAAGATAGTACAGGATAAAACACTACAGCGCAATACAGTAGAGAAGTAGCAAATAGTACTAGAAATCTCAACACAGCTACTAATGCAAGGAGTGCAATGGTAATATTCAGCGTAAGCTGAAACCTGTAGCTATTAGTGTGGGTGCAGATATCGGTCTAGGTCATCTGAAAGAAAAACAACAGAGGAGAGGAGTCCAGGGGCAAAGAGCCCAAGGAGGAGGTGTAGAGTGTGGCTGGTGAATTAGGTAATGAGAACAAAAGGGAGGAGGGCCCTGCTCATTGAGCTTAAAGTCTAAAGGGAAGGGGGAGATGAACGGAAGACATTAGGAACCTCATTCAGAGTCGGTCGTTGCGGCCGCACGGTCATACGCCACCGATGTTCGCTAAACTGCACATGCGTAAAGTTCGCAATGCGCGTGCGCAAACTAGCCGCTACCATCAGAAATTTCTCTCTCCTTGAACACAGCCAGGTTGGTAGTTTGAGTGACAGGATGAGGCGTTTGTGGGTGGTAACAGGGGAAGGTGCTTGAAAACGGGGGAGTGGAGATCCGAACGCAGGCGTGCCTAATTATGCGAACGGCTTTTTAAGGGAGTGCATACGGTTTATGGGAGTGCATAATTAACAAAGTAGCGTCATGGCACATGTGACATGGGAGGTTTTTACACTGATATGATCGTAGAGCTTAAGAGAGGGTATGGTCAACCTTAAGCTCTACGACCAGTTCCGATGGTTCCCGATGGTCTCGATTAATCCTTATATGCCCGGAGATGACATGTAATGCGTACGAGAAGGGGGCGTATTTTTTTGAATTCTGACCGCTTCCTCCCCTTGGTCGGCCAGCTATCGATCCGAACTTAGGGACGCAACTTGCGAGGGAATCATTTGAATATCTGGCCCCTTTTCCCGTACGACTGTGCGGCCGCTTCAACCGACTCTGAATGAGGTCCACGGAGTGAGCCAGTGTAAGGGGAGCTAAGGGCAGGAAGCAGAAGTGAGAGAATTGGAGAGTGCAAAAGAGGGTGAGGTAGACACAACAAATACTGCTTCTTAAATTGCTGGAAGGCAGCAGTAACCACCAGCTGGTCAGACAACTTAATGCTGTACAGCTACATCTAATTACCAAACAGGCAATACTTCATATTAACTAATCTGTGTAAAGTGATTTCTTACTTGTGGAAGGCAAAAATAAACAACTTTGGAGAATAAATATGAAAAAACAAAAGCAATGCCAACCAGCGTTATAAACGTTTTCTTCTTTTAAGTGGCAGCATCAACATTTATAATAGCACAGATCTTTTCTTTTTTCTTTTTCTTTCAACTTTATGTTTTTTGAAAAGACAAGAAACACAGAAAGTTATAGCAGATTCCACAACATACAGAGTTCAAATAACCAGAAGATAAACACGTAAAATAAAGAAAAACAATCTGCAAAACAGATTACTCTAAGAGAAATACATCAAAAATGCATGTGAAAATTGATCTTTCTGGACGGGGCACAGAAGGAGCGAGGAAAGGAGGGCACAAATTCTGTCCCAATAGGAAAAACCTTAAAGGTATATCCACAAAATATGGCCACAGTTCCGCCAATAGGAGGAGGGAGTAGATGGATACATTTTACCAAGCTTATTAGAAGTAAGGCACCATGGATAGTACACTTTTATGCATTTTCTTTAATTAAGATGGATATTGAACTGGAAGCTACTTTTTCCCTAATAATCTCCAAATAATTCTCCTCATGTGGTGGTTCAAGTCTCCCTACTAGGGAGGCTAATCCCGGCTAATTTTTTCAATCCCGGGATTCAGGATTGAAAAAATTTCAATCCATTAATTTCTGGGATACCTGGGATTGAGTTAATCAATGCCGACAGCCCACAGCACACAGAATCCAGTGCGGGTAGGCACGGCTGTATAAGGTGGTGGGCTGGTATGCAGCCGCGCATTGTGACCATTATGATGTCACACTCAGCTACACAGCCATAGGAGGCCTGGGGCAGCATCTGCACCAACAGAACTAGTGCTCACGTTGCCTCCGGGCTGAAGACAAGCCACGCCAAGCCGCGCATTTTAATCCTGAAAATCCTTGGATTGGAGGCACAAATCCCAGGATTGAATTCCCACAGATTTTTGCCCTAAATCCAGGGTTCCCGCTGATCCTGATCCCAGGATTGGCTTCCCCACTCCTTACCACTCCCTCTCATGCCTGCATCCAGGGTGGCGTCCAGGGAGAGGTTATGGAGCATAGAAATCATACCGTTTTGCATAGGGGGGATTTGCTGTGATCCTGTCCAGCCATAAAATTCTCACGGAGGGCAAGAGAATAATTCAGCCTTAATTTTGGCAAAGAGGTCTGGATAATTTTA
Organism: Taudactylus pleione; assembly: GCA_031769625.1. Taxonomy (NCBI): domain Eukaryota; kingdom Metazoa; phylum Chordata; class Amphibia; order Anura; family Myobatrachidae; genus Taudactylus; species Taudactylus pleione. The sequence continues at coordinate 2,364,565 of JAUIMM010000748.1, read as the reverse complement.
TATCCAAGTCTTTTAGTTTCTTCTTCTAATGGAAATTAAATTGAGAGGTGAGAGAGAGACTTTCACATAGGGAGAACTTTAAAAGTATAGCTTCTGATTTTGCAATATTCATTTTATACCCGGGGAGAGAGCCATAATAATCCATAATTTTGAGCAGGTTAGGGAGAGAGCTCCATGATTGTTGACAGCAAATAGGGATAGCTTATTCTCAAGGTCCTCTATCTGCACACTTCTAATGTTCATGGAAACTCGAATGATAACTGTGAGAAGTTTGAAGTCACTGGGTAAAGAAAAGGGAGGATAGGGGGCTTCGCTGTTGTGTGCCATTAATCATAGAGTTAGGATCAGAAGGAGACCCACTGACCATCAGCCAAGCCAAAAGCTGAGAATACAAGCCTTTGACCTCTGTGAGAATATTACCCATACCATAAGGCCAAAATGTTCTAAAGCCCTGGATCATAAATTGCCAGGTGATTCAATAAAAAGCCTTTTTCATGTTAATAGACAATACAATCTACAGAGACCTTCTAGTATTCAGTACATTGATCATTCCAATGGTCCTCATCATGCTGTCTCTAGCCTGCCTACCAGGGAAGGCAAGACAGAGTTCAGACTATTGGCAAGGATATTTACATATGATTTGACAACACTATCAAGCAGGTAGATGGGACTGTAGCTAGCATGGATATCTTTGCCCTCCTTATGGATGACCAAGATACAATCTTTGAGGGATTCTCTAGGCCAAGTGGGACCTTCCAAAATCGAATTAAAGAAAGTATGCAGATGGGGAACCAAGATTTCAGCAAATTGTTTATAAGCAGCTGTGAAGCCATCTGATTCTGGTGCTTTGCTAGACTTTTGACTCTTCCCAACCTAGTCAGTCCCATCCAGTGTAATGTTGGCACTAAGTTGATTGGCAAGTTGGGAGTATAACTTTAGGGAGCTTAGCTGCTAAATTATAGAGCTTCAAACAGTATTTTTAGAATTCAGATCTGATCAATCGGGGGTCTGAGGTAAGGATCCCCATTAGAGTCCCAAACAGCTAAAATATTGCAGACTGACATTTTTGCACAGAGTTCAGTAGCCAATCATTTGTCAGCTTTTCGGTGATTGCAGTTTAATCAGAGTGCAGTTGTTTTGTCAACTTTTCTTAATTTTTTTAATTCTTTAGTTTTCAGATTACATTTCATTAATAACAGTTCTAAAAAAAAAACCAAGTAGCTTGAATTGGCACACTTCTCAGTTTACTATGACACTGTTGTGTGGGGTAGAATAATAGAGTGGTCCTGGACGAATTACATTAAACCAGGGGTGGGCAATAATCAGCCCTCCAGCTGCTGTTGAACTACACATCCCTGCATGCACTGCAACAGTTTTACCATGGCCAAAAAGCAAAACTGAAGCATGGCATGCTGGGATATGTAGTTCTACAACAGCTGGAGGGCTGCTTATTGTCCACCGCTACATTAAAGAGTGGGTTCACCTAGAGAACCCCTGGAAGTGCAAAGTTTCTGTTATCTCTCAGGCTACCGTTGGTCAAATCTTGGCTCTCTGGAACAGACTGCGGAAACTATCTTGCGTGTCCACAAAATTCTCCCCACTGTTTAATAACCCTGATTTTCCCCCAGGTGTTGCTAGTTCTGCTTTTTCTATATGGATGCAACATGGGGTGCAGCGGGTTGGCCACCCGGTAGAAAAGGGGGGTGTATTCGAAAAATTTGGACAAGTATTGAAGTTCATGTCCTTCAGACATATTCCCCTTATAGCCTCCTATGGTGTACACCTGCTAACCGCCCGGCCATAATCTCCATCCTTCCTACAGTCCGGTTTACTCTCACAGTATGGGACCTTTGTACACGACTATATCAACTTCGCTCTTCCCATCCACTTTTAATTCCATTATGGAACAATCCAGATTTTGTCCCAGGTACAACCCATCAATTATTTCAGTATTGGACTAAATTTATCATTCTTTTCCCACCAGATAACTGTAGCTCCTCTATGCTACTTCCCAGAGTTTTCTGATTTACAATCTAGATACTCCCTTCCTTACAAAGTTTTTTATCAGTTTTTACAGATCCGTCACATTTTACATTCACTCAAAAAAACAACCTCTCCCATAAATAAAACTCCTACAGAGTCATTATGCCAAAATCACCACACTACCAAGGGCCTAATTTCTACAATATACCAAATCCTCCTTTCCCACAACCAACCTTTAAAAGAGCTTCATGAGCTGGCTTGGGAAACTGATATAGGAGAGACTCTGACTCCCGAGGAGTGGACGGAAATCAGATCTGAAATCTCTAAAAGTTCTATTTCAGTTAGAATGAAGGAAAACTCATATAAACTTTATTACCGCTGGTATCTGGTTCCCTCCAGCCTTCACTCAATATACCAAACGGTCTCCCCGATGTGTTGGAGATTGTGCGGGCAGCGTGGAACCCTGCTGCATATCTGGTGGTCATGCCCTCACATTCAACAATACTGGAAAAATATTCATAAACTGATTAGAGAAATTGTGGATGTCCAAATCCCTTCTACCCCGCTATTTACCCTGCTTTCTCGTCCTATTCAAAATACCACTCGACCTGTACAAAACTCATTAAACATATTTTGAACACGGCCAAATGCCAAATAGCAGCCCACTGGATATCATCAGCACCCACCCCCTGTATTAGCTACCATCAATGCAATTTGGATTACTTTTAAAATGGAGCGAATATCCTCTATCTTGCATTATACTCCAGATCATTTCATTAAAGTATGGTCTCAATGGACTTCCCACTTTAATGCTGAAACCCTTTTGACTACAATTTAAAAAGACTCAGGGGTCTATTAATTAAACCTAAACATTCTCTGGAGATAATTAGGTTTAGAACTCGCATGTAGTTCTACCTAATTATAGGTGGAATTCATCATTCCACCTCTCCATAAGTATCTATTCCGAAAAGCTGTCATTTTTGCGATGACAGCTTTTCGGGAAATAGATACTTTTCCCTGCCTACACTACCTTATCGCATCTGGAAACAGTGCTGCGCATGCGCTGTTACATCTGTAAAACCAGCGCATGCGCAGCACTGCCTACAGATGCGTTAAGTTTGTGTACCCCCCCGAACCCCCCCACATCCGCTCACCTCTCCCCCACCCCCCCACCCCCCCGACTTACCTGTCCGAGCAGCAGCCTCCGGCTCCGTGCTGCTGGTCTGTCATGTGGTTTCCCAGCAGACCACATGACAGATTAGAAAAAAAAAAACTTTTTTTTTTTTTGTCTAAACTTTCTTGTGCTCTGCTGGGGAGCACACATGACAGACCAGCCTCCGGAGCCTGAGGACGGAGCAGAGCGCCGGAGGGACTCGTCGGGGGACCTGCACACGCGGATACAGGTAAGTCGATTCTGCTATTCGCCACCTCACAGTGGCGAATAGTAACTGCATCAAATTCCATAAATTCATAATTTTCGGAATTTGATGAATACCACAATTTCCACATCCCCATACTAATGTATGGGGAGTGTGGAAATTAATGCAGGGGAACTTAGCAAGGAGATATCTGTGATATCTCCTGTGCTAAGTGGCTACATGAATACCAAAATAACGTTATTTAAGGAAAATGTCCTTAAAAACGTTATTTTAGTGTTGATGAATAGGCCCCTCTCTCTTGAAGCTATTTATAGAGTGATATTGAATTACACTGGTTGGCATCATTCCTCCTATCTCCTATTTTCTTAATTCTTTTTTGTTCATTTTCTTGTCCCTTCTGCCAGCATCTCCCTTCCTCTTTCTTTGTTTTCTCCCCCTTATCCCTTATATTCTTTTTTCTTTTATTTTAGTATATTGATAATGTATTGCTCTGATATACTATAACAATATTCACTAATTTCTGTAAGTTTCAGTAGCTTTTTGATACGCTATATTTACTGTCTTATTGTATATGTGAATTTTTTTTTTTAATAAACAGATTTTAAAAAAAAATGAAAAGGGGGTGTATCTTCCTTTTCTGTTCTTCATGCTAAGTGGGATCTTCTTCCATCAATTTGGAGATTTTTTACAATTCAAGCATTTTGTACAAAGAGGGGAACTGCGGGCGGCTTCTATCAGACCTCTGATTCCCTTTTGAGGATATGTGCCTAGCATCTTCATGCCCAGTGCATTCCCTCTCGAGGGGATATGGACTTCTGATTGAATGCTTGACTTTGCTCCCCCTAAATATGCTAAAGATTGGGAACGTGACCTACAGATGAACTTAGCAGACGGTGATTGGAACAGAATCTTTCAGAATACATTTGTTAGCTTTGTTAGTTATTCTTTGATTGAGGCACAATTTAAGGTTCTGTCATGTTGGTGTAGATGTCCCTTTACCCTAGCTAAGATGTTTCATGTGCTGCTGGACAGATGCTGGCATTGTATTGCAGAAGTTGCTTCTACTCCTCTTCTGAGACCCAGTGATATCTATATCCAAGTCGATAGTGGGCGAGGAGACCATTTCTGATCTCTCTTTCTGGCTCCTTTACTCATACCCTGGCTCTTTGGCAACCTACAAAAGGTCCTTATTAAAGTTCCTCATTAGGGCTGCGAAACCTGTGATCCTGGTACTCTGGTGGTCTACTTACCCCCCCACTCTTAAGGAATGGTTCACCTGAATAGACATGTCTATGGAGGACCTTCGTGTGACCACGAGAGGAACCAGGAGCTCATCTCTAACTTGGCACCCATGGCTGAATTTCATACTTATGATTGCTGTCTTAGCCCAGGTATCTCTCCCCTGATAGAACTTTTATAGTCGCTTCTGCTGAAGGCCAGCTTTTCCTAATTATCCTCTCTATTTGCACTCCGGGGATCCCAACTCTCCCCGCCCCCCTTTCCCTCCCCTTTAGTCCCATCCCCTCCCTTATGTGTGCTGTCTTTGCTTTGGTTGGATTTTTGTTTGTTTCCAATATTTTGTTTGTATTAAATTGGATAATTTCACATATTTTTGTTATTTTTGTTTGTTTCCAATATTTTGTTTGTATTAAATTGGATAATTTTCAGATATTTTTGTTATGTTTTGTAAGCATTTTTATGATTAGTCTGTGTTGTGCATGTTTTTTTATTCCTCATTTTGACGTACTGCTTTTGACTATTTTGAAATCTATTTTGATAATAACAAGAAACATACAATACTGTGCAAAGGTTTTAGGCAGGCGTGGAAAAAATGCTGCAGAGTAAGAATGCTTTCAAAAATATAAGTGTTAATAGTTTATTTTTGTAAATTAAGAAAATGCAGTGGGGCACCCGGCTCCTGTCACTGAGGGGGAGTCTACACTTTGGTGTCACCCCTCGGCGGGTGACACCCGGGTGCAGCCCGCACCACCCTTGTGACACCACTGGTGAGAAGGAAAGTCTCAAAACTTTTTTACAGCAGCAGAGTCCCTACACTTTCCCCACATAGGGACCACAGTGCTACACACTCATTTGCTTCTTCAGGATTCTGCATTAGCATAATGTAGCAAGCAAGCTGCCGCGGCCATACAGAAGAGCGGTTTCAGGTGCTTCCAACTCAGAATGAGGTGCTCAATATTTAGAGCAGCTGAAATATCACCACCATGTCCCTGCCTTCAGTAAAATAGCTTGACGGCCTAATAATGCTACTCTTCATGCAGGACACTGGTAATGGTGGCGGGAGACTGGTACGGCAGAGCAAGACAGAAGGACAGATATTGAGGCCATATGCAGGCTTGCAGGATAGCACATAGCTGTGCAGGTTAGCAGGATTTGCCTCTTACAGAATAGCTTGAAAATGCTCTGGCCGCTCCGGCTCCACCAACATGACAGACACCCGCCTCGACCCAGCCCTTGTTTTGACACAGCGCATGTGACGTCATTACGTCACGCACGTTGCTGGAGGGAGAGCTAAAACCTGCAGATCGAGAGGAGCAGCGCCGTGGAAGAAACAGACTCTGACAAGAAGAAGCCGAAGGAAACAAGGTAAGTGTAAGTGGTAAAAAAAAAAAGCTGGGCGGGGGGGTTGCGGACGGTGTAAAGTGTAAAAAAATGGCTGGGCAGCGAGGGGGGTTGCGGTGTAGAGTACAGTGGTGAAAAAAAGGCTGGGCAGCGGGGGGGTTGCGGTGTAGTGTACAGTGGTGAAATAAACGCTGGGCAGCGGGGGGGTTGCGATGCACAGTGGTGAAAAAAATCTGGGCAGCAGGGGGGTTGATTGTACAGTGGTAACAAAAAGTCTGGCCAGCGGTTGGGTGTGAGGTGTGAGGTAGTGAAAAAAAAAAAGGCTGGGCAGCAGGACAAACACTGGATTTAATGACTGAGGGGGAGTGAGGTGGTGAAAAAAAGGCTTGTTTTACTTCTGTGAGGTCTGTGTAAGATGTTGGGGTGCGGGGTGCCAGGAATGGGGGGCGCCAAAGCATATTCTTGCACCTGGGCCCACCACTCTCTATTTCCGCCACTGTCATGGAATACTGATGGCACAAGGTGTCTACTAATAACAACTACAGTATAACAAGAATGTCAGATCTTTGTATATTACTGCTCCCGCCTAATCTCTCCAACCACCTTGAGACCAAGATCCATTGCAGGTAATAGCAGTCACTCTCATCATCCACATATCTTTTCTCTATGCTAGGTATCTATTCAGACATCCTGTGTATATTGGATTGTCAGTTATGCATACAAGGCAGTGACAGTACTTATTTGCAATCTGTTCTTTACAATAAGTTGTATACTGTAATACAATGGTGTATATCAGAAGCAATGATTAATGCAGTGTGTGTTTACTGTAAGATAATGAAGGTACTCAACCACTGCTAAGTAACACTAGTATCTGTCAAAACAGCCATGCAAACCAAAGACTACTGTAAGTAACTGCTGCAGTCGCAGATGACCAGTTTAACAGGATAAAGATGAAAGCATCAAGAGGCAAAAACAGAAACATAACATTTGCATCGCTTCAATGGACCAAGCACCCTAAACCTTTTCCAGTAATTTGGCTGAAGAAATGAACATAAAATATTACCTTTAGTTTCTGTCATGCTACCAGGTGCTGGCTGGTTACTTTCTGCCTGGGGGGGCTTACATAAGCATGTGGTCCCTAGCTTTTCTACCAAGTAAATACAATGGAAAATATAGCATGACAAATATCTTGGAGGAGTGGTTTATTTAATATGGGTGTGGTTCAAACAGCCATAGAAATATATAACAAATTGAGAGTTATGTACAAATATATGCCTATTAGCCCCATCTGACAAAGAAGAGTATACTGGTGTCCTCTATTCAATACAGAGACCATAACAGTTACCTCTATACAATATTAATACTTACAATAAGACCGCACATCTGACTGCCCCTCCTTGCTCATTAAAAATAAGATGCCAGATCTGACACCTTTTTTTAAATCAGACCTCAGATTTCACCAATTCTCACCTACTTTATTAAAATTATACCCAATTTGACCTCCCAATCTGACCGTTGCAGGAGCGTTTGAAGTCGTTTATTGGCCAACACTCCTGCATACACACTATACAATTATCAAGCTGATCGTACAATTTTCGGCTGAACGGCCCAATAATTGTATAACATGTGCCCAGTAGTAGATAAAAATTATGGGAAGATATTATTTGTAAACAGTTGGAATTTGGCACATATGCATTTGGGTTTATCTAGCTGGCTTAGAACTTGTGCTAACTAAAGCGTTTGTCCTACCAGTGGTTTGTACTCTTCATTCCATATACCAGCAAACTGCTGCATATTCCTGCTGGTTTGTGCTGTAATATTAATCCCATGGAAGATCTACTCAGTGCTATCACACTCACATTTTTTAAATACCTTCTACTCAGGAACACAAAAGTTTTCGCCTAGCTTTGAGAATCAGCACAAAGAAAATATACAATATTGGAATAGGATATTTGAGAAAGGTAATTTCCTTTTTGTCACCTCCATCACAGAGAGCCTGTGAACTGCAGGAAGGCGTCTTGCAGTGACTTTATGCTCAGAAACAGGTTGGATACAGGGGATGTAGTTTAAATCCCGTTGGTCGGGATCAGTGGCGGGCTGGGCCGGGGGGCAGGGTGCCATGTGCCCCCCGGGCCGCAGCGTCATGCGGGCCGCGGGCCGGTGCAGTCTGTGTCACTGTGACACAGACTGCACCGCGTGTGTAGCGTTGTCGGTCAGCGCTACACAGCACAAACACACAGCTGTGTGTTTGGTGTGATCAGCAGCCGCTGAGAGTCTGTCAGACTCTCATCGGCTGCCGCTGCTCCCACTGCAGGAGCCATCTTCCGGCTCCCGCAGTGAGTAATGGGAGAGCCGTCGTCATGACGATGTCTCTCCCATAATGCAAAGCGGCCAGAGGAGCCGGTGGAAGCGTCGGGACCAGGAGCGGGAGTTTCAGGTAAGTGTTTTTTTTTTTTTTATTAATTAAGTCTCTCTCTCTACTGGGGGGGGGCTGCTGGGGGCACTACCAAGGGGGGGAGGATTACTATGGGGGCACTACCAGGGGGGGGATTACTATGGGGGCACTACCAGGGGGGGGATTTATATGGGGGCACTACCAGGGGGGGATTACTACTGGGGGCACTACCAGGGGGGTGGATTAATACTGGGGGCACTACAAGGGGGGGACTACTACTACTGGGGACACTACAAGGGGGGGGACTACTACTACTGGGGGAACTACAAGGGGGGACTACTACTACTACTGGGGGAACTACAAGGGGGGACTACTACTACTACTGGGGGCACTACAAGGGGGGCTACTACTGGGGGCACAACAAGGGGAGGGGACTACTACTAGGGGCACTACATAGGGGGAGGGGACTACCACTGGAGGCACTGTGAGGGACCACTGCTGGGCGCTCTATATAAAGGGCAATACTGGGGGTACTGCATAGGGGGGAGACTACAACTGGGGCCACTATTTAAGGGACATTGCATAAGGGTTACCACTATTGGGGGCACTGCATGGGGGGGTGGACTTATACTGGGGGCACTGCATAGGGGGTACCACTATTGGGGGCACTATATATGGGGCTTACTACTGGGGGCACAAGGGGCACTGAACAGGGGGGACCACTACTGGGGGCACAAGGGGCACTGCATAGGGGGGGATCACTACTGGGGGCACTACTGGAGGCCTGCATAAGGGTGTTATCTCCTGTGGCACACGGGGGCACTGCATATGGGCACTACGACAGGGGGCTGCCCCTAATCTTTATTTTTACCTTATATTAATCCCATATGGACCCGCCTCCTCCCTGAAACACTTGAGGGGGGGCGGCGCCGTAGCACGCACGTTCTTCGGGCACCCTGGCTACACGATACTCCTCTGCCAGGGCCGCCTGCATGCATTTGCCCCCCAGGCTAAAAGTTGCCAGCCAGCCCCTGGTCGGGATGCCAGTGCTCAGAATGATGGCTCCGGGATCATGACACCAGTCAGTGAGGTTAGAGGGAGGGTTAGGGTTAGTCAATAGGGGGAGGGTTAGGGTTAAGTACTAGGTGGGAAGGTTAGGTTTAGGCTGCAGGGGGGAGGCTAGGTTTAGGCACTGGGGGGAAGGGTTAGGTTTAGGCTGTGGGGAGGGAGGGTTAGGTTTAGGGGCAGTGTTAGGATAGGATCAGGAAACTCACCGACAGGTATCGGAATCCAAACCCTGTCGGGATTCTGACCGCCAGGATCCCAAGCGCCGGCATCCCATACCCAACCTGTATATAGGAGTGAATTGTAGGTGCAGCACTGACTGGGGTGTCCTGAAGACACTCAATCAGCAACACAAACTGCAGGGTACCTGTCTGGAGTGTCTAGAGGACGCTTATGCAGTGCCGCAGCAGATAACCTTCTCGGCTGACCGTATAAACCGCTGCAATCTGCCTTTGTCCTTGGCAGTGCAGGCAGCAAACCAGACAGTGATCGATGAGCTGAGGATGGACTCCATGATGGACGTGTAGAACTGGACATTTTCTGCAGGTTGAATTTATTCAGGTGCCGCAGGAAGAACATACTCTACAGGGCAATCTTGATGATGGAGGTGATGTTATACTCCCACCTGACTACTTTCAAGGGTATAGTCCCCAGGAATCTGAATGACTCCACAGAGCAGGGCCGCCATTAGGGGGGGACTGCCGGGCCTGTAGTTCCAGGCCCGGACATTCTGGGGGCCCGCCCACACCTCCCAACGCCTGTCCACTACTTCCCCCCTGCTAAACTTACGTTCACTGACAGTCCCGGTCGGGGGTCCGCGGCCGCCAGCGCCCACTCTTATATCCTCTCACTATCTCTCTGACTGCCCGACGCTGCTGCCGTGTATGTGGCTGGCTGTGGGAGACAGGCAGAGTGGATGCTCCCAGCAGCCGGTTAAATCCTCTCTGCCTGCCTCCAACAAGCAGCCACAAACACGACAGCAGCGGCGGTCGGTTGGAGAGGTAGGGAGGTGATATAGTACCTGGCACAGGTGGCTGCGCGCTGGTAGTAGCGGACCACCGGCCGAGCCTGTCAGTGAGTGTAAATTTGGCAGGGGAAAAGTAGTGGGTGGGTGGCTTCGTTGTGAGGAGGGAGGGAGATTACTGGGGGGGTGTTTGCTGTGAGTTGAGGCTCTGTATAATGGGGGCTGGGGGGGCCCTACCTATTTGGTCCGTTCCGGGCCCCACAATTTCTGAAGGCGGCCCTGCCACAGAGTTAACTGGGAAGTCACACATGATAAATGGGTCAGTCAGCGCTGGGCTCCTACTAAAATCTACTACCATCTTCACAGATTTTTGAGGGTTGAACTCTAGGTGTTTTTTGCTGCACCAAGAAGCCAAGTAGTCAACTTCCAGTCTGTAGGCTGTAGGCAGATTCATCCCCATATGAGATTAATCTAATTAGGGTTGTGTCGTCTGCTTTCTTCGGGAGTTTGATTGATGGGTGGCTATAGGTGCAGTTATTATTATTGGGTGGTTATAATATGTAACTTAGACTATGTCACTACCCGGGTTTGTTACCCCTGCCGCTGGGTCACTTACCGCTCCTGTCGCCTGCCGGCTCGCTCTCTGAACATGGTACATGCGTCCACTATCGTTCCCAAGGGACGCAGGCTTCATTGTTTCTGGCCTACTAGGTCACAGTCCAGCAAGCCAGACCCGGTGAACGGCTGTCCCAATCAACTAACCACGATCCAGCCAATCACTAGCCAGCCTGAGCCAGCTAGTATCACCTGACACTGCTCAGCCAATCCTGGCTGATCCTGAGGTATATATTCTAGCCTCTGACTCTCAGACATTGCCAGGACAATGTCTAGCTCAGTCCCTACTGAGTGAAGCTCTAAATGCTTCTGATGCATTTGTATGTTACCCTGCTGGTGCAGTTTTGATTCTATTGGCTGCACAAACTCCTAATGTTGCTCTACATCTGTACATACTATATCTGGTACCTGCACAGGTAATTTCAGCCTGCTCCTGTTTGCTGATCCAGCTCCACACTTGTGCAAAGCTTACCACTGACTGCACAGGTAATACCAATCCGTTCCTACTTCCTTGGTTCCGTTCCTTATTATCTACAGCTACCATCCATTCTGTTGTTTGGTCTGTATCTGGTCCTATCGTCATCTGAGTGCTCCCAGAACCTGGACAACAGCGCCAACCCAGTTTGAGCCTGGTTAATACGTCTGCCAAGATCTGACACGTCTTGGATTACAGTTACCAAGTAAGAAGAGTGCTATTTGTTTCATCAAGTAATAACCCAGTATCAGCCTGGTTAACACTGCTACACTCTTCATTGCTACATACATCATCCTGTTACCAACACCAAAGTCCCTGTGGTCTTGTGGGTATGATCCGGCATCTCTCTGCCGAGACCCGGGCTTCGATTCCCGGTCAGGGAGGCATCTGTTCACATGCCAAGTGGTCTCCTCAGGCCTGCCAGCTTTACCTACACCCCTCCAACTAGTTATTTAGACTTTTATCCAGACAACGGTTCCACAAACTAACACAAGCGTGACAGGCTAGCTCATAGGCAGTGGGGTTAGGGGGCTGTGAGGGGTGTGGGTCGCACCAGGTGACACCATCCGAGGGGGGGTGACACCAAAATAGCAGAGCTGCTCTGTGCCGGAGAGGCTGGCGGCTTCCCAGCAACTCCCTGAGTGCTGTGCATGCCACCACCGTGACATGTGGTCATGCCCTCAAAAACGTCACAACAGGACACAAGGCCACGCTCCCTTTTGAGCGCGCACATCTTCAGCGAGCCCAATAGGCCGGTGAGTACCGCACCGAGTGTCACGACAATCGGTGACGCCTCTGCACATGCGGACGGGGGAAAAAAGTTTAAAGTAAAGGACAAAGATATAGATTATGTTGAGGGTTACATTTTTTTTTATATTTTTAATTGTCATTTGTAAACTTCAGATACGCTGCTTAGAGAATGCAATTGTGACACCATCCTGAAATTTGTTTTCATTTATCATTCCTGAGAAACACCGCCACCTACCTGCGATCTCTGGAAGTGTCTTCTCACAAACTGAAAATAGACCAAACAGGCAGTTTCACCAGTATATCTTTATTCTTTACTTACCAGCTGCTCCGCAATTCACCTTACACAACACAAACTGTTGTGTAGAGACCAAACTCCCATGTATTTACTATTGAAACTTGTATAGACTTGATAATGTTTTTGTTTACCACATAAGTTGAATTACCTATAATCACACATATATCAGAATGGCAGTAAATAGATAGCACTATAGTTTATAAAAAGACTACTGCACTTCTTTATATTTTCAGAGCCACCAAATCAAATAAAGTCCATAGAGGATCACACACTGATTCAGCCTAGTATAAAATGACAAATGATTGTAATACGCACCAAGTGGGAGCAGGCTTATTGCACAGCCATCTCCTTCAGTTTCGGTCAGTTTACAGTGTATGTAGACCATGTGATGCCGTTACCTGATACAGTATTCTGTGAAGTGATTCATGGCCAAAACCTATCACAATAAAATTATATTGTTTGATGTCAAATAATTCCTGCAAAATGAACATAGGGCTTGATTCAGCAAGGAACGCACGCTAGCAGACGCACGCACCCATCTGCTGCAAGAATATGCTAATCAATGCATACGCACAGAGCCTGCAGCACAAGATGCAGATGCCCAGCCCCATATTAAACCGCCTATCTCCCTTTACTCACAGCCTGATCAGTACACAAGATAGCGTAAACATCGGTAACATCGAGAACCATTGGACTCATAAGCTCAATAGTGGTTGACTTGTCCTGCCGAAGGATTTTGGCCGCTTCCTGTGTACAGCTTACAGTATAGCTGCCTTAATTACGCATGCCCCTATAATGGCATTATAATGCCTGCGTTCGCCTGACCACCCCCCGTCACCAGCCACAAATGGCACTTCCTGTCAATCAATATCGGAAGGGTCTGCTTGCACGCTGCGTGTAGTCTGCGTACCATAACCCGATCGCACTGGCTAGTTCAGTGCGATGCATATGCATGTGCAGATCAAAAACAACGGCGAAGTGCGTGCATTCTCTCCTTTGTGTTCCTTGCTGAATCAGGCCCGTAGTACTGTATATCCCATATAATCATATGTAAAATATAGAACTACATCATATGTCATCTTGTTAAATTGTTAAATAGTATAACCTACTGTACAGGGAAAAATAGTACACACTAGATAATTTATTGGACGATTTGGGACGAATCTGAACGACAAATACTCCACATCGTCCAGTGTGTACGCACTTTAGGTGCTCCCGCACGTTGTTCGTTGCATCTTCAGATCCTAAGGCATCTGGAAAATCCCACGTTTGGCCATGATAAAAAGGAGTTTATCAAAGAGTGGGATAATATTTTACACAAATGCTCATTGGATCTCATAACACTGATAATACAAGAGAAGAAAGAAACATTGATAAATTTGGAAAGAGAGATCATGAGTAAAAAAACACAGATGGAAGAATTTAAAGATAAGGAGGACTTTAAGACTAATGAACATGTATTGATAAAGAAATTGGAAAGAACAGAGGAAATGGTCATGAAGAGCAAAGATAAAAAGACAAACAAGATTATGAACTGAATAAAGTGAAGAACTGGAGCAGATTTAATGATCAAAATAGTTCATATCTACAGAATCCACCAGATAAAGGGTCTAGTTGGAAACAGATCCCCAGGAGGAGATATAGCAACAGAAGGAATGAAGAAGAGACGGATTCCCCCACAATACAGACAAGGAATAGATTCATGGCACTCCAACATTTTGAATCCACCAGTGACATGGAACACACATAAACCAAGAAAACCATCACTAAAATAGACAGCGAGAATTGCCTCACACATGAAAAGAAGAATCAGAGAAGACAAAAGCAGGGCAGTAGTAGGAAGAAGTTACAAAAGAAGGAACCTCCTATAGACCCCAAACAAAAAGGCATCTTCAACTTATCCAACCATAAACTAACAAACCCGGAAATTAAACTACTAAGCAAAGGGTTGAATTTCGCTCTCCCACTACTAATGTGAACATATGTTATGTGTTTATAGATCTTAATAAATTATTGAGGAATCTTACATTAAAAAGACATTTTATAAGGAAGGATACCGGACCAATCAAGAACTATAATGAGAATGGGTCCAAATCAAGTTTGAAAGGCAAATCCACATACTACCCACTGAAATCTAAGGGTAGCCATATAGAGATTTTCTATGAAATGGTAAAGAAGGACTTATGTGAAGAAGAGGTCTATAAAAATGTAGAAACATAATTTGAAAAGTGATGAGAAGCAAGCACTTAAGAACTCACTGTAGCCAGTGGGTTAAAAAATTAATTTCTACATAGGTATATAAGTTGTAACACACACAACCTGTGCTAGGCCCCATTGAGGGTTGAAAAGAGTATTCATACAATCCATAGACTTGTCAGATAACCTTATGGGGTCAAAAAATACATAAATTGAGGGGCCCTAACTTGTACCTGTCACTATTAGTAAATGTATAATGAGCCATCCATAGCTTATATGGTGTTATCAGTAGACAGTGAGCCACATTCCAGTGGGGTGACCATTCTAAGATGTGTAGACATGCTAAGCATTATGGGTAACTGAATGTGATGTCCATATTCTCTACACAAAGGGGGCTTTGAAACAGAGTTTATCTCCAGACATTAGGACACATCATTACTGTATTTCTTTGTCTGGTAGTATATGTTAGTGCTTACAAAGCATTTGCAAGGTAAGAAGGGTCCATGCTATGTTGTACCAATCAGTGCTTGATACCCAGTTTGTAACTAATATGGGCTTAATATCCAGAAAGCCACCATTCATATATATCTGGAGATGATGGTCATTCATACACACTGCAGCAGGTCAAGCCGGACTAGGGGCAGGTAGGCCTACTCGTGGGAGAGGTGGCCATGCCCCCTTCATGGGAAAAAAAATAATTTCCGACTCAGAGCTGCGCACTGGGGAGGGGGGCACCTGAATGTCTAGAGGAGTATATACCATCATTATTAATGATATACTAACAGCGCTGAACGACAGTGATGATGACATCCACTTAACAGGCCAGGAAGCACTCTAGTACCATCATGGAGGTGCTCCTGCGCACAATGAAAGGAGAGACGGTGATAGCTCTGCCTGCAGTGATATGGGCACTAATAACGGTAGTGCAGATTGATGGCAGAAAAAGCTGCCACGGAAATGACAAACTACTCCTCCGTATACTTAGATACATCAACTTTGCTAGCAAAGATATCCAACTGAGCACTCTGCAGATACAGCGAGCTGATAAAGAGGTACAGGCGCTACCCTGGCAGCAATATCAGTGCCATAGTAAGGGAGCAGCTTATAACAATTCTCATCAAGATGCAGAGAACCAGCATACAACAAGCATCGGCTACAGCTGCCTGTCTCCAGACCTGCTTACCCCACCTGAGGTGTAACACCAGACAGCTAGACGGCAGCAGCTGGGGGGATCCCCAGTATAGAGAGTCCCTGTATAAACTCCTAGCAAGGAAACATCTGATGAAGAAACTGCTATTGGAGGCAGTGAAGAAACTGCCCATATGCATGGAGACAAGGGACCTGGTGAGACTCATAAGAGTAGTAAAGGAATTTATTCCACATGATCTCATGTCATCGAGACACCTAAGCAATGTGACCAAACATCTGGAAAAGGCACTGAGACATCCAAGACCTGACATACACCAAGATGCAAGGAGAGTGGTCCAGTGTCTTTCTGAGAAGTGGAAGAGTCTGGCAGTTGCCTGTAACATCAAAGTGCAGCAGGGTAAGGATGCCAGGTGTAAGGAGGGAGCTCCAGGGATCTCACAGACTACCAGTGAGACCACCAGACCGCAGGAGCGGCTGGTATAAGAATGGTGGGAGGAGACAGCCTGCTTTACATCACTGGTCATCAATGAGACCCCCAGACCACAGGAACAGCTGGTGTGAGTGAAGGAAGGAGGGAGCCACCTTAATATCACAGGCCATTAGTTAGACCCCCAGACCACAGGAACGGCTGGTGTGAGTGGAGGAACCCAGACCGCAGGTACGGCTGGTATGAGTTTAGGAAGGAGGGAGCCGCATTTACATAACAGCCCATCTGACAGACTACCAGACAGTGGTCGGTTCTTCAGGTAAGTACTCTAGACACTATTTGCTGAGATACACATGCAGGCTGTAATTTTTTTCCTCATATTTAAAGCTTGTAAATAGCAACTATGTAACAGCCTCCAATACTTTGCTTATGGCAGAGCCATAACTAGACTTTTTGGTGCCATGTGCCAGAGAGAGCATTGGCGCCCCCGCTCATTTGTTAAATAGGGACAGTGCACCTGAAAAAGGGCCATGGCCTCGTGGGGAAGGGCCAGGGAAGAGATAGGGGAGGCCATTAGATGCTGGGGATAAAAGAAAAGGAAGCTACAAGTGAGAATGATAATAAACAGGAAAATTGACAGGCCCAAACAGCATCCCCTGCCCTGCGGTGCCCTGTGCCATGGCATTCATTGCACCACCCTAATTACGGCCCTGGCTTATGGCCACTAACAGCCTCCAGTACTTTGCTTATGGCCACTCACAGTCTCCATTACTGTGCTTTTGACCACTAGAAGCCTCTTATACTTTGCTTATGGCCACTAATAGCCTCCAATTCTCTGTTTAAATAATACAATTAAGTCTGATCCAAACGCTGCTGCCGGGGAATCATCATTATACTCACCGGGGAGTTTGTTTTGGCCTATAGTTTATCACCACATAAACATTTCATTAAAAAGGTAGAAAATTGCAGGTACAATATTAATAAAAAGTAATAAACCTTATCTGAGAGAATAATGACCCCCAGCAGATTTACATCAGTGATTATCAGCCAGTGCGATCGGGATTCACCAACGCGTTTCGTCTGACACCAGCAACGTGCCACAATTTGCCTGTGAAATATCTATGATATATAGTATAACTAGAGAGAGAGCATAGATCAGGAGTGGGCAATAAGTGGCCCCCCAGCTGCTGTTGAACTACACATCCCAACATGCCCTGCAATACTTTTAACATGGTCAAATTGCTAAACTATGCGAGGTCGTGTTGGGATGTGTAGTTCTACAGCAGCTGGAGAGTTATATATTGCTCACCCTTGGCACACATAGCCAATGATATGTTAGAAATTTAGCTTTACATCTTATATGATATTTGCTATAACAGTAGGACTGAGATGATACATAGCAGCCTGTGGGTGAGTGGTAACAGGAATAATAGCTGTAGTAGTAAGAGCTGGTTGTATCATTACGTGTTACAGCTGGATAAATGACCCACATGATCCAGGCAATAATAGCTGAGGATTCCCAGGACAGTAGCCATGATGTTCGCGGTGAAGACGGTGTGCGTATACCTGCAGGCTGATACTGATCCCAGCGTCTCGAGTCTAGAGAGAGAGGAGACATCCGTTCATCATATGGTGTTTAGTGTGAGTATCAGTCACAGCGTTTGTTACTATGATAATATATATGTTCCACACACTGGAGAAGGAGAATCCCGGGCTCCTCTATAGCCTGTTTATCCGTATATAGCTCCTTCTGTATTGTAGGCTATTGTGGACTATTAAAGCCATTGGGTGAAAGCCTGATTTGGGGATTTGCAAGGGCGCAGGTAACTACAATGTTAATGTTAATATATCATTTAATCTATTTTACTTCTTTCTACATTTTTATTTTGGATGGAATTATCTTCTAACATCAGAAATCTCTGTAATGTGCCTTAGGCTGAACACTGTGTCTCCATAGCAGAAATGACTGAAGGCACAGACCAGGGGAAAATTGCTTTTCCATGTAGCAAAATTTGGAGGACCCAACAAACCTGTCATCCACTCCGGAGGATCTCCCTGTTCTTCCCAGAGCTGTGCATATACATGAAGAGCAGAACAGGGGCCCTTCACATGCGAATGGATTAGCAATGAGGGGCCCCACAGACAACGGGCCACCATAGCAGCCTGGATTCCTCAAGCAGTGGTTCATTATTTTCATTTTAAATTAAAAATAATAAAATCCTATCTAAAAGTAATTTGTTCATTTATACAAAAGTGACACATTATACTTTGTGTAGTAGGTATTACCGCCGACCGCAATTCCCGACAGCGGCAGCCCAGCAAGGGTGAAGATCCCGATCGTCCCTAAGGTAAGTATCGCAAACCTAATTCTACCCCCTAACCCTCCCTTAGGGGTGCCTAACCCTAATCTCCCCCCCAAGTGCCTAACCCTAATCCCCCTTTCCCCGCTGCCTAAACCTAAGTCCCCCGGGGGGGGGTGCCTGACCCTAACCTCCCCCCGGGGATGCCTAACCCTAACTCCCCCTCTTCCCCTAGACTAAACCTAACCCTCCCAGGGGGGGTGCCTAGCCCTAAGACCCCCCCGGGAACCCTAAACCTAACCCTCCTCCCCCCCCCGTTGCTGTCCGTGCCCAGCGCCCGGTTTACCTTCGTCCGGTATGCTGGCATTGGTCTTCCGGCATATGGTTAATGACAGGCGTCGAATTTGCGATGCCTGTTTTTAGGACTACGCCGAGATTAGAGAGTCTGGAAGCCGGCGGTCGGCATTTAGACCGTCGGCTTCTAGACTACATCCCATTACACTTGCTGACTGTGCAGGGGGCGTGGCAATGTGACTCATATTATCATAGTCCCACCCACAGAGTAATGAGGTGAATCATGACATCATGCTATAGGGGCGGGGCAATATGACATGATTTGCAACATTGTGATGAATTGGGTGGGATCGTGGAGGTTACTTGCTCTCCCTGGAGTTAGTGGAGTTATCACTCCATGATATTAAGGGCTAAATGTAAACAGCTTGCAATCTTCAGATGCTTCGGGGATTTATGTGAGTCTTCCCGTATTTTTAAAGCAACATTCATTTTAAAGGCTAAACTAAGCTGGTTTAGCCTCAAAAATTATTTTCCACTCCCAATAGGGGGAGACTCACATAAATCCCCGCAGCTTCGGAAGATGGCAACCTATTACATTTAGCCCTAAGACTCTGGGAGAGCGGGCGAGTACGTGATACATTAGTAATATATGTCTTCATCTTAGATTGCAAGCTAATTTGGGCAGGGCCACATTTATGTCCTATTTCATGTCATTGAGTGAATCTGGATTCAAATAAAATACACACAATGTCCAGTCCTGCACAATATGGTGGCACTTTATAAATAAAGGGTAATCATATCACCTTCTTTGTCCAACAACCTCAGCCATGGTGACGTCAGCAGAGTGGGTGGAGTTTGGCTGTATATACTGAGAACAAGGGAATATTATAATGTTATTTATTTATAAACATCCAACATGTTACGTAGCGCGGTACTCGCCCAAATGTGCTTAATGTCCCATTAAGGCCCGTATTCAATTAGCGGTGAAAAGTCGGAATCCACAAAAAAGTATCGCGGATGACGTCATTTCGTCAGGCGGAAAGTTTTTGCCCTATTCAATTCCAAATACTTTCTGCGTACGCGAAAAGTCAATGCAATGCAATAGGCGAAAAAATTTCGCCTATGAATAGCAGGCGGAAAAAAGTGCAGAATTGCGGTTTTAGGGTGCAAAGGTGCGGACAGCCCCCCAAAGGCTAAATGCATTTAAAAAAAACAATAAAAACAGTGAAGAACACCCCAAAAAATTACTTTGAAAAAGGGGCGAAAAAGTACAAAGTGGGGGTACACACATAAAAAGTAGCGAAATAGACTGTTGGGGGGTCTGCAAGTGTGGGAGAGGTGTTTTTTTGTTTGCAGGTGCTTGCTGAAGGTGCGTTTTTAGCGTCACTTAAAAATTCACTTTAACAATTTTAAACCATGCTTTAAACCATTTTCAAGTACCCCAAATTTGACAGGACTTCTTATTTTCTATTTTCTTTTATGTTTTAAAAATACTGCTTAATGCTATTCTTCACCACTTGTGCGCGTCCTTTGGAGTTGAATACGGCGCGTCCTTTGGAGTTGAATACGGCGAATAGAGAAAAGTTTTCGCATCCAAAACACACGATGTAGGCGAAAAGTCCGGCAGGTGGAAAATTATTGCGGGTGCACAACTAATTGAATAAGGGCCTAAGCGGATGAGGGTGATAAATGGAGTCTTATACCTCAAACACTGCTGGTAACAGGAGATTTATTCATTGTCAGAGAATTGTAAGCTGTGACTTTGTTTCCAAGTCAGATACTGTACCCGTTGAGTGCTAAGGACAAGTGGGGCTCGTCCTCAGCATATATCTCAAAAGTTCTAAGGACGATTCCCACTAGGTAGTTGGTGGGGACTGGGGGAGAAGGCTGCATAATGATGACATCGATGTGCCTGTGTACTGTCGAAACTGGATTATTGGCTGAGACAAGATCAGTTTAAAATTGAATCGCAGCGACACCATCTTGCGACTGGCCGCAAGACGCCATTTTGCGACCAGCGCCATTTTAAGTTACAACTCACAAGCTAAGTACAGATGGCAATGTTTTTGATAATCTACCAAGGGCAACTGGAAGAACAGCTTCCTGAGACAAAGTAAATAGAATAGACAATGAGTGTTTTTACATACAAATTGGGAATCCCTGTATGCAGACAAGTATAGTTGTGGCAATTGTAATATAATCCAGGCATTGATCTACACAATTGGATTTGTCTGAATCCTAAACAGGTTTTAGTCCAACAGCCAGACAGGATGGCCCCAGCTTCACATCTTGGGGTAACACATTTGCATTCACACAAGAGTCTGAGAGAATAAAGAGCTTTTCTTTTGAGCCTGGGAAAGGTGGGGGCTACTGAGATAGGGGGCATGTGGAACTATAATGCTCAGCAATCCACACTGCTAGGTGTTCACTTAGTAAGTGAGATTTAAGTGCACCATTTCTCATACACACATTAATACGCACAATTGCGCTGGTAACTAATCGCATATTAGCGAATGCATAAGACCTTGTATGAAAACACTGTTTTATTAGCTAAATGCGCACGCATCTGTCCCCAGTTAACTAGCGTCTTTATATCAAACCCCGCATACTCACACATTACATATCCACATAAAAGGTTTAATAAGCTTTAAGGTATAAGATTTAAGTTGGTTCAGTTAGTATAAATGCTGTGAAATAAAGATATTTGATAACTAAGGTTTTATACATGCTAAGAAAGCCGTGTTTGGTTTCGTATTGATGCGTACTCTTTCAACAGAATTCCGGTATTATCGGTGTGGAGATCGCATCATGCATTCTCAACTTATGGACCGCAGAGATTTCAAGCAACAAAATGTATATTATATGAACAACTGTTAGGATGATTGCATGGGGCGGGAGGGCAGAGACCCCCAGTTGTTGGAGGCTGGGTTGAGTCTATTTGAACCAGCCTGTTAAACGCTCTGTAACAGATGCTTCCCTCATGGGAACCAATAGCATCAGCAACAAACTTCTCTATTGTCCTGTCTATTCTGGGGGGTATAAATATGTGTGCTCAAATACTGGGTCTTTAGTCTTCTTGCTGAATGCTGAATGACGACGGGGTTTCTTGCTGATGCCTAACATCTGGACCAGAAAGCGCTGCGTATGTATACTGTACTTGGGGTCTGTATAATTCCTTTGCATCTAATTGTATCTGGATCAATAGCATGTAACTGACTGTACTTTTTACTTGAATAATACTTTGTGCTTCGGAACCACACGTTCCAAGTCTGGAGTCTTTTATTTACTGTATGACTGCATAAGCAAATTGGCATCATCCTTAGAGGTTTATAGGTAGGATTTTAGAAGGTACAGGCAGGGGTATATAGAGGTTCTGATCCAGTATTGTCAGTACAATTACATCACTGGGCACAATGGGGCTTAGCCCATTGTACTACATAAAACTAAACTGAAAGTCCCCAATCTTTGCCCCATCCTGGCAGCCATCCTGGGGTCAGTAACCTGAGGTGCACCATTATTTGGAAGGGAAGAACCCACCAGACAATGACACCAGGACTGCATAAATACTAGAAGAGCTAGGAGATGCTGGGAGGGTAGGAAATGTGGCCACTCATCCTAGCACCTACACACTCACCGGACTCTCCGGTGACAGAGGGAGAAATAGCGTCTCATCTGTGGGAGAGTGGCCCGATTACAGGTTATTTCCTGGTGAACCCAAGAAAATAACATCCTGCCCTATACTACAGAAAGCGATAAGAAGCCCATAGGTGGGGGGGGGGATTCTAATGCTCAGACCTCTCCCATCATGGGTTCAATAAACTCAGGGTACCCCTATTTGATGTGATAAGTTGTGGTATGCCTTGTTAGAAATGGGTATGAAGTCCCGCGGCTGAATATATCCCGACGCCGGCAGCCCAAAGGGAGAAGATCCCGACAAGGCAGGTAAGTACTCTATCCCTACCCCTCTCCCCCCTTAACCCTCACTTAGTGGTCCCTAACCCTAACCTCCCCCCAGGGGTGCCTAAACCTAACCCCCCATACCGCACCCTAAACCTCACCCTCCTGGGGAGGTGCCTAATCCTAACCCCCCCCCCAGGGTGCCAAACCCTAACCCCCCATCCCTAGGGGATACTTGCCGACTTTTAATGACTTTTCGGGGAGCAGCCTGTTATCTCGGCTTCAGGGGCCAGGGCCATGTTACAGCTGTCATTAGGCCCTGCCTCTTTGCTGGAAATCCCGTGATTTGATCCCGTGATGTTATTCCTTTCATTCATGATGATGCAAATTAGCAAAAAGCACAACATGAGCATAAACAAATGAATGGTGCTGAGTGGTCCAGTTAATAAAATAGTTATAATAAATTGTGGCGAAATATAGATATTATGATATATGATATGGTGAGTAATGTTTTTTACTGTTAAAACTCTGGCCTTTCACAGATCAATTGGATATCATTCCTGTGACTCACAATGGGGTAGATGTATGAAGCTGTGAAAAGAGTGGAGAAGTTACCCCTGGCAACCAATCAGCGTCTAACTATCACTTTATAGAATGTATGTGATATATGCAACCTAAATTAACTGCACTGCTAATCGCTGGCACAGCTGCTTTTCGGAGGAGCTTTCCCCACACCAGAGCAATGCTGAATTGCTCCGGTGTTAAGTATCCCATACGGCCCCCGATGATGAATAGGGCCCTGAGTGTGGCGCCCCCTGTCTTTTTGGTTTTACACAGATTTTGCACTGAACAGGTGTATTATTCGGTGAGGCTGACAAACAATTATTGTTTGTATTCACTTTATTATTGAGTATGTCGAACTTTTTCACTAAGCGCTAGTTTTATTTTTTGGGTATAAATCTATAGCATAAAGAAATACATTTTAGCAGGATCCATTCCATATCAGATAGGACTTAAGATCACTTCTGCATAGTCACTGTAAATTCTGCCCATTGCCACTAGACGGCAGCACTAGTTTTACATGTTCCTAATAATCACTTGACAAGCTCACAATTGTCATATAAGAAAATAAATACATCTATTATATATTTGAGTATAAATAATATAAAACAACTTTATACTACATCAAATTATTACACATGGACAATCACTGACAGGAATATACTAAGAAATAATAATAATAATAATAATAATAATAATAATAATAATAATAATAATAAATAAACAAGGCAATAAAAGCTTCTAATGATTGTAAATATGTCAATAAGCCCAAACACAACTGTGCAACTGCAAACATCATTTTATTCTTCTATACAGTATTGTAGCACAGGAAGTAAAAATCACATTGTGCAAATTCAGACAGAACAGTCCTGTGCTCCTTGCAGACGTATCAGGAATGCCCAGCTTGTCCTTTATGCAGAAACCCGGTCATTCAGGTGTAAATAACATTATTATTACATTATTAGTACATTTTAAAGTAAATAAAAACAAATGAACTTCTTTTGTGATTTCTTGGGGAAAATGTTATATTCGCGTCTCCTCTCACTATAAATCTGCTCTTCCCCCGCTGCAAGGCTCTTTGCACTGTGATATGTTCTTCACCTTTGCAGTTTTCTTGTATTATTCATAATAAGCTGAGACCACCGTGCCTACCACCACGTTAAAATATATGACGTATGCAATCCATATGAGCTGCATGCAGATTCCGATGACTAGTGCCACCATATTTAGGGTAAAGGCGGTGCTGGAATTTTTGGTTGCGCCAGCCGCGTCCTGATGCTGGGCTGAATCTCGTGTCTGGGGAAAGAGAGAGAGGCGACGAAAGTAATTATTGTTGGATTTTATCCAATATGGCGGCAGTGTGCTTTCCACTCCCACAACCCCCTGCATCCAATATACAATATAATTGTATTCAATAGGTAGATGAACATTTATATTTGAAAGTTTTCATAACCTTTTAAATTTAGATGTTTCACTTTGTATGTAAATCTGAGATTGACCTGAGCTTGGGTTGCAGACTGGAAGGTCAGTGGGAATTGGGAACAAAAGATCCACAAATGTACAGTATGGGAATTTCACCGTACTATGACAGAATAGGGAATATTTCCCATTGTTGTTCCCTTTTATCAGCCATGAAGACTTTGGCATACTTGCCTACCCTCTGGATTCGGCCGGGAGGCTCCCGAAAATCAGGTGCCGCTTCCAGCCCCCCCGGAAAGGCAGGCAAGCCTCCCGGCAGCCAACGAGCCCTCCCCCTCCCTCCCGCAGTAATAAGAGAATCCCCTGCTGCAGGGGGGGGCCAGTGACGCAATTCTCGCCGAATCGCGTAATTTTGGCCCCTGTTTCACAATGCCAGTAATCTCGATATTGTATAGGGGGGACAGGGACAAAATGTGCGGCCACACCCCACTCAGTCCACTAATACCGGCAATGCCCACTCAATTTGCAGATCTGGCTGCCCCCTCCTAGAAGGGGCAGCCAGAAAGTCGACAATCCCGGACATTGGGGCTTATTTGTAACACTGCCTTTATGTGTAAATTATAAGGTGCCCATATACGGTACATTTTTGCACGATGTGTACGATTTTGATTGATCATAATGATCAATCGTGCACATTGTGTGTTGTTTATGTACATTTACAATGCCGATGCGCATTGCCGCCATCGTAGAGCTGGATCGTAGATCTTACGACAAAACCATAAGATTGCGATCTATCGTGTAGGATGTGACAAACATCGTATGCTGTTTTGCTGGTTCTATGATCCGATGTATGATGTACGAGGCATTATAAAATCCCTAGCCACTCTCCTCTTCCATTTTGAGATAATGTGTTTTCAGGGAAGATGAGACTGTGCATTTGATCGTGTGTGGTTAGCAGAATCTGAAGTGAGTATATACAAAATTGAACACTGGCAATCCTGGGCATAGCAATGTTTATACCACTGTGCCACCAATGCATATCCCCCCTGGCCCTGCAATGTTTATACCACTGTGCCACCAATGCATATCCCCCCTGGCCCTGCAATGTTTATACCACTGTGCCACCAATGCATATCCCCCTGGCCATGCAATGTTTATACCACTGTGCCACCAATGCATATCCCCCCTGGCCGTGCAATGTTTATTCCACTGTGCCACCAATGCATATCCCCCCTGGCCCTGCAATGTTTATACCACTGTGCCACCAATGTGTATTTCCCCCCCTGGCCCTGCAATGTTT
This sequence comes from Taudactylus pleione, assembly GCA_031769625.1. Classification (NCBI taxonomy): domain Eukaryota; kingdom Metazoa; phylum Chordata; class Amphibia; order Anura; family Myobatrachidae; genus Taudactylus; species Taudactylus pleione. The sequence goes on along the minus strand of JAUIMM010000748.1, from coordinate 2,338,521 downwards.
ATGCCACTATGCCACCTATACATATCCCCCCTGGCCCTGCAATGTTTATACCACTGTGCCACAAATGCATATCCCCCCTGGCCCTGCAATGTTTATACCACTGTGCCACCAATGCATATCCCCCTGGCCGTGCAATGTTTATTCCACTGTGCCACCAATGCATATCCCCCCTGGCCCTGCAATGTTTATACCACTGTGCCACCAATGTGTATTTCCCCCCCTGGCCCTGCAATGTTTATGCCACTGTGCCACCTATACATATCCCCCCTGGCCCTGCAATGTTTATACCACTGTGCCACCAATGCATATCCCCCCTGGCCCTGCAATGTTTATACCACTGTGCCACCAATGCATATCCCCCCTGGCCCGGCAATGTTTATACCACTGTGCCACCAATGTGTAGTTCCCCCTGGCCGTGCAATGTTTATACCACTGTACCACCAATGCATATCCCCCCTGGCCCTGCAATGTTTATACCACTGTGCCACCAATGCATATCCCCCCTGGCCCTGCAATGTTTATGCCACTGTACCACCAATGCATATCCCCCTGGCCCTGCAATGTTTATACCACTGTGCCACCAATGTGTATCCCCCCTGGCCCTGCAATGTTTATACCACTGTGCCACCAATGCGTATCCCCCTGGCCCTGCAACGTTTATATCAATGTGCCACCAATGCATATCCCCCCTGGCACTGCAATGTTTATACCACTGTGCCACCAATGCATATCCCCCACTGGCCCTGCAATGTTTATACCACTGTGCCACCAATGTGTATCCCCCCTGGCCCTGCAACATTTATACCACTGTGCCACCAATGCATATCCCCCACTGGCCCTGTAACGTTTATACCAATGTGCCACCAATGCGTATCCCCCCTGGCCCTGCAATGTTTATATCACTGTGCCACCAATGCATATCCCCCTTGGCCCTGCAATGTTTATGCCACTGTGCCACCTATACATATCCCCCCTGGCCCTGCAATGTTTATACCACTGTGCCACCAATGCATATCCCCCCTGGCCCTGCAATGTTTATACCACTGTGCCACCAATGTGTATTCCCCCTGGCCCTGCAATGTTTATACCACTGTGCCACCAATGCATATCCCCCTGGCCCTGCAATGTTTATACCACTGTACCACCAATGTGTATTTCTCCCCCCCTGGCCCTGCAATGTTTATGCCACTGTGCCACCAATGCGTATCCACCCTTGGCCCTGCAATGTTTATACCACTGTGCCACCAATGCATATCCCCCCCGGCCCTGCAATGTTTATGCCACTGTGCCACCAATGTATATCCCCCCTGGCCCTGCAATGTTTATACCACTGTGCCACCAATGCATATCCCCCCTGGCCCTGCAATGTTTATACCACTGTGCCACCAATGCATATCCCCCCTGGCCCTGCAATGTTTATGCCACTGTGCCACCAATGTGTATTTCCCCCCCTGGCCCTGCAATGTTTATGCCACTGTGCCACCAATGCATATCCCCCCTGGCCCTGCAATGTTTATACCATTGTGCCACCAATGCATATCCCCCACTGGCCCTGCAACATTTATACCACTATGCCACCAATGTGTATCCCCCCTGGCCCTGCAATGTTTATACCACTGTGCCACAAATGCGTATCCCCCACTGGCCCTGCAACGTTTATACCACTGTGCCACATACTTACCTACTTTGCTGGGCAGCTTTCCGGGAGCAGCAGGAGGGGACCTGCTGCTCTCCTCTTCGGGGGGCGGGGCCAGACGATAGATGACATTAGGCCCCGCCCCCATTACAGAAAACCCCCGTGATTCGCGGGTACGTGAGGAGGGGGCGGGGCTAAATGACGCGATTTGCCTAATTTAGCCCCGCCCCGACGGACCCGATAATTTTAGGTAAAATCTCCCCATCCTGCCCACTTCACTAGGAAGTGGGCGGGATGCGGGAGATATGCCTACTTTTCCGGGATCGCGGGAGGTTACCCGTAAATCGGGAGCCTCCCGCGATTCCCGGGAGAGTAGGCATGTATGCTGTGCCACCAATGTGTATCCCCCCCTGGCCCTGCAATGTTTATACCACTGTACCACCAATGCATATCCCCCCTGGCCCTGCAATGTTTATACCACTGTGCCACCAATGTGTATCCCCCCTGGCCCTGCAATGTTTATACCACTGTGCCACCAATGCGTATCCCCCTGGCCCTGCAATGTTTATATCAATGTGCCACCAATGCATATCCCCCCTGGCACTGCAATGTTTATACCACTGTGCCACCAATGCATATCCCCCACTGGCCCTGCAATGTTTATACCACTGTGCCACCAATGTGTATCCCCCCTGGCCCTGCAACATTTATACCACTGTGCCACCAATGCATATCCCCCACTGGCCCTGCAACGTTTATACCAATGTGCCACCAATGCGTATCCCCCATGGCCCTGCAATGTTTATATCACTGTGCCACCAATGCATATCCCCCACTGACCCTGCAACGTTTATACCACTATGCCACCAATGTGTATCCCCCCTGGCCCTGCAACGTTTATATCAATGTGCCACCAATGCATATCCCCCACTGACCCTGCAATGTTTATACCACTGTGCCACCAATGTGTATCCCCCCTGGCCCTGCAATGTTTATACCACTGTACCACCAATGCATATCCCCCCTGGCCCTGCAATGTTTATACCACTGTGCCACCAATGCGTATCCCCCCTGGCCCTGCAGCGTTTATATCAATGTGCCACCAATGCATATCCCCCCTGGCACTGCAATGTTTATACCACTGTGCCACCAATGCATATCCCCCACTGGCCCTGCAATGTTTATACCACTGTGCCACCAATGTGTATCCCCCCTGGCCCTGCAATGTTTATACCAGTGTGCCACCAATGTCTATCCCCCCTGGCCCTGCAATGTTTATACCACTGTGCCATCAATGCGTATCCACCCTGGCCCTGCAACGTTTATATCAATGTGCCACCAATGCATATCCCCCCTGGTCCTGCAATGTTTATACCACTGTGCCACCAATGTGTATCCCCCCTGGCCCTGCAATGTTTATACCACTGTGCCACCAATGTGTATCCCCCCTGGCCCTGCAATGTTTATACCACTGTGCCATCAATGCGTATCCACCCTGGCCCTGCAATGTTTATACCACTGTGCCACCAATGTGTATCCCCCCTGGCCCTGCAATGTTTATACCACTGTGCCATCAATGCGTATCCACCCTGGCCCTGCAACGTTTATATCAATGTGCCACCAATGCGTATCCCCCCTGGCCCTGCAATGTTTATACCACTGTGCCACCAATGCATATCCCCCCTGGCCCTGCAATGTTTAAATTTGGGGTGCCTAAACTAACGAAAAAATAGTTTTTGGGGTGTGAGGCCATTTTTTTAACCCCCAAAAATGACATGTAATTATGGGACTAATTAAGCTAATTAGAATCTTCCAATTGCCTAATTACTCATTAGGTGGTTTATCCAAGGGGTTTATCATGGTGTCCCGACTTTTTAACCTTCACATTTTTCCTTCCATCTCAGGGAGGTGCAAATGGAAAACCTGCGAAATTACTCAGAATTCGCACCTATTTGGATAGTTATACCTGAGTAATATCAGTAAGGTTAGGGATAATAAAGTCAATTAGAAAGAATAATAACAGTAATTGCTTATCTCTCACTGATGAGATACCTTATAATATTCATTTATTAATATTCTATAGATGCTATATACATTAAATTTTGCAACCCTGCAATTTTAGGAATATAGCCGCTAGATTAATACCGCTTTTACATTGAAATTCACCAAGAGTTGGAACAGAGGGCCTGATTCAGACCCGCTCGCGAGCACTGAGCGCTCGCAAGCGGGTTGATGGTGCCCTAGTACGCATGCGCACGACGGAGGCTGCTCCGTCGTGCGCATGCGCGAGACCCGGCTAGCGACGGGGAAGCCGTCGCTCCGGGTCTCGCACCAAAGGGGGCGTGCTGTCGATGGTGAGTGACAGCACGCCCCCTTTGGTGGGCGTGCTGGGGGCGTGGCTGCCAGATGGAGGCGTTCCCGTGGGAACGCCTACAGTCTGGGTCCGGCCCCACTGACATCACTAGTGACTCCCACTGACATCACTGTCACTGACATCAGTGGGAGTGATTTTGGCTCTGATAGAGCCAAAATCACTCCAGGGCTTGCGGTCACCGAGACCCTACCGCAGGGTCTCGTCGCAAGCCTGATGGTCGCGATGGTCTTGACCATCGCGACCATCATCATGGACGCTCGTATAAGCTGTGGGTAGTAACCCACAGCTATGTGAGCTTCCAAAAGGCCAGACGGAAGAAAAAAAAAACACGCCCTGATTCAGAGCGGGCGCTCGTTCAGAGCGTCCGGCTCTGAATCAGGCCCAGAGTTCCAAACCGGATCAGACCCGGAATTTCTGCATAGACACGGCTTTTCCGGCGGTGAAATGGACGCTTGGAGATGACATCATCTCCAAGTACCACTGAAGCCGGACCAATCGGCTGGCATGCGGCGTGCTCCAGGTCATCATGACTCGTAGCGTGCCGTTCACACTGCAGGGTTTCACGGGTTACTCCTGTGTTAAACCCTGCAAGTTACCTGGGTTGGATTGCCGGGTCACTTGACCCGGAGATCCAAACCTCTCCCCTTTTACACCAAGGAGCTGCCCGGGTTAACCCTGCAATAACCCGGGTTTTAGCTCTGGTGTAAAAGGGGTATTAAAGCAGAAAATAGTTTTAGGAGCAAAACCAGCTAAGACCAATATCTCATTAAAAAGCAGATTCTAATTTACAATTTTAATTTTAAAATTGTGGCAATCCTGGTAATCTCCTGCATTCCTGAAGCAGTTTTTTGTCACTGTGTCTTTTTTTTTCAACTTGATGTTTGTTTTTAAAGATCCAGATTATTGGACCTTTTATAATGCACAATCCTGCTTTATCAGATTTTATATGTCATCTTGCTACCCACCTGAAGCTGACAATTACTCAGTTTTGGCATGATTGATTGCAGAGAAAATGAAATTATTCAGATGCATATCTCCAAATGTCAGGACAAAAAGCTTAGTCCCTGATTGATACAAATCAAGACACAGATTACATTAACCATGACTCAGTTAACCGATCATGCCCACTTTCAGACAAAGCACACCTTATTTTTTGAGGAAGTCCCTACCACTTACTTATAAGCCCGATCATACTATGAAGTACACAGATCAGGGTTGTCCACCGAATACAGGATGGTTTGCTGATGGTTACAGAGATGCCTGTAGATCTTTATGGTACATTCTAGAATTAAGCTGAATACTTATGGTGTCATTAGTTGGGCATTCATCCATATGTGTGTCATGAATATACACATTTCAACAGCAGGATAACAAAGCTGCAGTGCGCCCTTTGCTGCCTCAAGCCCCTGAGCGCATGATGTCGCGCAGAGGGGGCAGGGAGCACAGCGCTGGGAAGTGCAGCACTGTCCAGAGTGTCCTGAGGACGCTCTGTGCTGCTGTACAGAATACAGGGTGCGTGTGCCGGCTATAAACAGGTCTCTGTGGGGTCTATTTACTAAGCCTCAGAGATAAAATTAATGGAGAGTACCAGCCAATCAACTCCTAACTGCCATGCCACAGACTGTGTTTGAAAAATGACAGGTATGGGCTTTTTGGTTGGTACTTTATCCCCGTCCACTTTATCTCCATCCAAGGCTTAGTAAATAGACCTGTGTACCTGTTTAAATAGACCAGTCGATACAGTGTTTTAAGACGGTGACCATCCAGGGCTGTTAGCAGGAATTGTAAAATCAATAATTGTTCTTCCAGAAGGTAGGCAGTTTAGACTAATAAGCCATAACGGTATGGCGGCCGTTTCCTCAGAGGGAATGGCTACTATACCAGCACCACACCAGCAGCGAGTGAGGACTGCCAGCATGCACCTGTCAGATTACCTGGTTCCCAAACAATACAGCGGGAGGAACTTTAGTCAGATTTTGTGGGTTCCCACTAATACACACAGCTGCAAAGTTACAACAAGGGGATTATTGTCCGATTGCCAATTAACATATCTCTGTGGGAACATCTTTTAAATCTCATGATATAAGAAGCTGGTTCACAAGGGGATATAGTTACATTACCTACCATCTGGATGCTGGAATCCCGACATGAGACATTGGGGTGCTTAGGGGATTTTTTGTGTTAACTGGTTGTCATAATTTAGGCATTCTTGCCAACACTCCCTCATTGTCAGGGAGACTCCCTGAAATAGCAGCAATCTCCCTGAATGCACCTTACCCCCATTATGTAGCTGCTATATTTTAAAAAGAAAAACCGAGATATATACATTCAAATGGGATCATTAGTATAATTTCCCTGCATTGGTTATAAGGCACAATGATCCCTATGACTACATGTATTTTCTGAAAAGTATCAGTGTGTTTTCAGCAAAAAATATATCTTACTAAGTGCTTTGGGTCTCATTTACATTTAGATATAAATCATTTTTATGACACGCCTCTCATAGGTGTTGTTTTCACAATCTCCCTGAAAGACAAGTATGCATTTAGGAGGTCTGATGTATTGATTGTTTGCAGCAGTTTCCTAGGATTATTGGCACTGGTTGTTTTACTTACATTGTGAATTTGACTTTTTAGTGTTATATTTTACATATGCACATATGTCTTTTTATTGGTAGGTTCAATTTATTATTTCGTTTGGTTATTACATTTTTACACTTATTAATTTATTATATTGTCTGTTTAAATTATCTTTATATTTCATATATATATCTTTCTATTCAATTCGTCCTCTTGCACTCACTCCCAATGTTTATTCAGGCAAGCATAATGTGAGTACAGAAAAAACAATTATAAGTTTAAAGCTTACTTACTATTAACTTACTATTAACACTCAGGCCACAAACCTACTCTATCATTAGACGTAAGTTTCCACATTTCTTATGTACTCCTGGCAGTTTTGGCCATAATTGGAGCTATGGTCGGGATGTACTAAGGGCAGAAATGTGGTCAAACACCCGAAAAAGCAGTTTTCAGGGTTTTGAATGCATTTCTCATATGTACTAAGCAAAGAAATGCGATGCATTCCGGAGCTTTGACACGTTGGGTAACGCCAACTTTAGATGGCATTACCCAATAGAATCTGTTGACTCTTTTGAGGGTGAAACTTCTATTAGACCTTCCAGGTCTTGCCTTTATTCTTTCCATGTTGTTGCTGTTTTTTGGATGATGCATATAAACTCTGCAACATAGATTTAAGCAGCACGCCTTTATTTTATTTTTTCAAAACTTTATTTTATTAAGTGAGCAATGTATATATTTCATTGAAAGAATCAATATCTATAGTAGAGATCAGTCATTTAAACTTTTCATATGATTAACAAAGAGCCTGTTGACAGGGCTGCCAACAGCTCTGCCGGGCCCTGGTACTGGGATGGGGTGTGGGCAACTCAGGGAGGTGTTACCAGACCCCCACCTTCCGAAAAAAGGAAAAATATAATATATTACGCTGCTGCCAGTGTCCGGGGATCGCTCCTCCGGGGACATCACGACTAGCCCAGCACACAGTGACAGCAGCTTGTGTGCTGTGCTGGGGAGAGAGGCTGCTGTAGCAGTCAGTCTTCTCTCTCCCTGCACCATATCGGGGTGAGGGGTATTTGCAGGACAGGCCCCTGCCCAGGTAAAGAGTATCGACTCTCCCCTTCTCCTCGTCCCTGCCTGTTGATATCCTTGCAGCACTAAGATTGTTCCTCTGTTTGCTTTGGTCTATGTTGAAACTACTGTAGTGGAGGCTAAGGAGAGGCAACAGACAACAGATTTCCATTAACATTGCCATGGTTAGGACAGGCAGGAGAGAGATTTCATGAATGTACTGTACCCAAGGTCATGATATGCAGCATACATAGCGGGAACAAGAGGGGTTTTAGCACTGCATCTGAAGTTAAAGAAGAAAATAAAATAGAGTGTACATAGTTTACAGAAGCAGAAATGTTCAAATAGTACAGATAGAGATCTGCTCACCTCTTCCTTGGTAAGGCATAGAGGAAATCATTTATCTCACCTGTAGTTTTTAACTGAAATCAGGAGAGGCAGCAGACTACAGATTTACATAGCTGAGTTCAGGACAGGCAGCAGACAGCGGATTGCATTAACATAGCAGAGGTCAGGACAGGCAGCAGCCAGCGGATTGCATTAACATAGCAGAGGTCAGGACAGGCAGCAGAAGGAGGGCTTCAAGGAACGTAGCAGTCAGGACAAGCAACCAGTAATACATTTTCATAACATAGCTGAGATCAGGACATCCAGCAAATACAGCAGGAACATAAGATATTTTAGCACTGCAAAAAAAAAATTATGTCAGTGCTGGTCCGCGCTTGATGGTATAGTGTTTGTTTGGATTGGCACATTGTGATCATTTTCACCCCATACAGGATACACAAATTGAATGTTAGCAAAAAGCCGCTGATCCATGGCAGTAATTGGTTCCTTGAGAACTTCACTATGTGGCACAGATATGTGTTGCTCTATATCCATGGAGTCCTTGTGCAGTATGACTGGGGATACAGTTTTTCCAGTCTGTGTCTCTACTCCGGTTAATTAAAGAGAAGAAGAGGTGTTCTCGCACATTATCATTTACCCAGAGCCGGAGGGACTGCTCTTTGCACAGGAGCTTTAAGATGTCCTCTGTTACAGGATCAGTAAGGCCTGGGAATGCTGGTTCTTGTGTAAGGATCATTGTCTCTACCACTGATGCTGACTATCCAGGGAAAGGGTAGGATCCTATGGTGAAATATATATATTAGAGGTGTGCACCGGCCACTTTTCGTGTTTTATGTTTTGGTTTTGGATCTGGATCTTTCTTCGTGTTTTGGATCTGGATTGGTTTTGCCAAAACCACCCTTCCGTGTTTTGGGTTCTGGGTTTTGTGTTTTGGATCTGTATTTTTTTTTAAAAAAGCATAAAAACAGCTAAAATCACAGAATTTGTAGGTTTTTCTGCTCCTATGCTATTATTAAACTCAATAACCTTAATTTCCACTCATTTCCAGTCTATTCTGAACACCTCACACCTCACAATAGTGTTTTTATGTTCAAAAGGTTGCACCGAGGTAGCTGGATGACTATGCTAAGCGGCACGAGTGGGCGGCACAAACACGTGACCCATCTAGGTGTGATACTGCAGTGGCAGACAGGATGGCAGTTTGAAAAACTAGGCCCCAAACTGTACATAATGCAATGAAAAAAAAGAGGTGCAAGATGGAATTGTCCTTGGGCCCTCCCACCCACCCTTATGTTGTATAAACAGGACATGCACACTTTAACAAACCAATCATTTCAGCGCCAGGGTCTGCCACACAACTGTGGCTGAAATGATTGGTTCGTTTGGGCCCCCACAAAACAAGCTGGCAATTAATGTGTCCCTGCACAAACTGGCTCTACGGAGGCAAGATGTCATCCTCATCCTCCTCATCCACCGATTCCTCACCCTCTTCAGTGTGTACATCCTCATCCTCACAAAGTATTAACTCGTCCCCACTTGAATCCACCACCACATGTCCCTCTGTACGTTCTGGAGGCTGGTCTCCCTGGAAGAGCTGATAATTCATTTTGATGAACATCATCTTCTCCACATTCTGTGGAAGCAACCTCCTACGCCTTTCGCTGACAAGGTTCCCGGCTGCACTAAACACTCTTTCGGAGTACACACTGGAGGGGGGGGCAACTCAGGTAAAATAGAGCCAGTTTGTACAGGGGCCTCCAAATTGCCTCTTTTTCCTGCCAGTACAGGTATGGACTGTCTGACATGCCTACTTGGATGCTGTCACCGATGTAATCCTCCACCATTCTGTCAATGGTGACAGTATCATATGCAGTGACAGTAGACATGTCAGAAATTGTTGCCAGGTCCTTCAGTCCGGACCAGATGTCCAAACTTGGTCCTGCCTGCCCTGCATCACCGCCAGCGGGTTGCTTAGGATACCTAAGTTTTTTCCTGGCAGCCCCAGTTGCGGGAGAAAATGAAGAAGGAGCTGTTGACGTGTCACGTTCCGCTTCAGATGACAGTGTGTTCACCAGCAGGTCTTTGCACCTCTGCAGGCTTGTGTCGGCCGGAAAGAGAGACACCACATAGGCTTTAAACCTAGGATCGAGCACGGTGGCCAAAATGTAGTGGTCTGATTTCAACAGATTGACCACCCTGGAATCCTGGCAAAGCGAATGAAGGGCTTCATCCACAAGTCCCACATGCCGAGCGGAATCGCTCCATCTTAGCTCCTCCTTCACTTTCTCCAGCTGCTTCTGCAAAAGCCTGATGAGGGGAATGACCTGACTCAAGCTGGCAGTGTCTGAACTGACTTCACGTGTGGCAAGTTCGAAGGGCTGGAGAACCTTGCACAACACAGAAATCATTCTCCACTGCGCTTGAGTCAGGTGCATACCCCCTCCTTTGCCTATGTCATAGGTGGATGTATAGGCTTGAATGGCCTTTTGCTGCTCCTCCATCCTCTGAAGCATATAGAGGGTTGAGTTCCACCGCGTCACAACCTCTTGCTTCAGGTGATGGCGGGGCAGGTTCTAGAGTGTTTGCTGGCGCTCCAGTCTTCGGCACGCAGTCGCTGAATGGCGAAAGTGGCCAGAAATTTTTCGGGCCACCCAAAGCGTCTCCTGCACGCCCCTGTCGCTTTTCAGAAAATTCTGCACCACCAAGTTTATTGTGTGAGCAAAACATGGGACGTGCTGGAATTTGCCCAGATGTAATGCCCGCACAATATTGGTGGCGTTGTCAGATATCACAAATCCCCAGGAGAGTCTAAGTGGGGTAAGCCACTGGGTGATGATTTCCCTCAGTTTCTCTAAGAGGTTGTCGGCGGTGTGCCTCTTACTGAAACCGGTGATACACAGCATAGCCTGCCTTGGAACGAGCTGGCGTTTCTGAGATGCTGCGACTGGTGACGCTGCTGCTGTTGCTGCGTAAGGTGATACATCTACCCAGTGGGCTGTCACAGTCATATAGTCCTTAGTCTGCCCTGTTCCACTTGTCCACATGTCCGTGGTTAAGTGGACATTGGGTACAACGGCATTTTTCAGGACACTGAGGACACTTTTTCTGACGTTTCTGAACAGTCTCGGTATCGCCTGCCTAGTGAAGTGGAATCTAGACGGGATTTGGAACCGGGGATACACTACCTCCAGCAATTGTCTAAATCCCACTGCACTAATGGCGGATACCGGACGCACGTCTAACACCAACATAGCAGTCAAGGCCTCAGTTATACGTTTTGCTTCAGGATGACTGCTGTCGTACTTCATCCTCCTCGCTAAGGACTGTTGGAGGGTCAATTGTTTAGTAAAAGTAGTGGTGTTCCTACTTCCTCTCTGGGATGATGAATGACTCCCAGCAGCAGCAACAGCAGCAGCGGCAGCAGTAGGCGTAGCAATGCAGGATCCTCCAGAGGAATCCCGGATAGGAGAGTCAGTCATGCCAGTGACATGGCCTGCAGGACTACTTCCGATCCTGACTAAGGAGGAAATTGACGAGGAGGGAGTTGACGGTATGGTTTGCAGGCGCTTGGATACAACAGGACAACGGGATTTAGGTGTCCCTGGACTGCTTACCGTCTTAGCCAAAGTTTCTGAACTTGACAGTAACTTATTATGAATGCGCTGCAGGTGCCATATAAGGGAGGATGTTCCTAGGTGGTTAACGTCCCTACCCCTACTTATTCCACCTTTACATAAGGTACATATGGCAAGACAGTTGTTGTCCGGATTTGGATAGAAATATTGCCAGACCAAAGAGGTTTAACTCTTTTGATTTTTTTAGTGGGAGGAGGGCTTCCATCGTCATGTGAAGCTGAACCACTAGTCATGAACATACTAGGGATCGACCTTAGCTGTTCCTTGCCACTCCGTGTCGTAAATGGCATATTGGCAAGTTTACGTTTCTCTTCAGCTGATTTAAATGTCTTTTTCAAGGTCATTTTCCTGAACTTTGCCATTTGGGATTGTATGTGCCCTCTACTATGACATTGGGCATCGGCCTTGGCAGACGACGTTGATGGCATGTTATCGTCTATGTCATGACTAGTGGCAGCAGCTTCAGCACTAGGAGGAAGTGGTTCTTGATCTTTCTCTATTTTATTTTTATCGGAGAAAGTTTGGTCCTCCATTTATGTTATATCGATTTGATATATACGTGCGGCTAAACACAGAAAATATTTTTTTATTTTTGCTGGAGAGTAGTGCACTTTGTGGGTTACACCAGCCTTTAAGAAATGAGCCAGCCGGCTCTTTACTTATGGGACACAGGCGCACGCTTGGCGCTGCTCCTTTGTTGATGCACGTGCGGCTACTGCACACACAATTCACAAACACAGAAAATTATTATTTTTTTGGTTTGGACTGGAGTGTACTTTGGGGGTTACAGCACCCTTTAACGGTCAAGCCAGCCGGCCCTTTACTTATGACACAGGCGCACGCTTGGCACTACTTTGTTGATGCACGTGCGGCTACTGCGCACACAATTCACAAACACAGAAAATATTTTTTTTTTGGTTTGAACTGGAGTGTACTTTGGGGGTTACAGCACCCTTTAACGGTCAAGCCAGCTGGCCCTTTACTTATGACACAGGCGCACGCTTGGCACTACTTTGTTGATGCACGTGCGGCTACTGCGCACACAATTCACAAACACACAAAAAATATAATTTTTTTGGTTTGAACTGGAGTGTACTTTGGGGGTTACAGCACCCTTTAACGGTCAAGCCAGCCGGCCCTTTACTTATGACACAGGCGCACGCTTGGCACTACTTTGTTGATGCACGTGCGGCTACTGCGCACACAATTCACAAACACAGAAAATATATTTTTTTTTGGTTTGGACTGGAGTGTACTTTGGGGGTTACAGCACCCTTTAACGGTCAAGCCAGCCGGCCCTTTACTTATGACACAGGCGCACGCTTGGCACTACTTTGTTGATGCACGTGCGGCTACTGCACACACAATTCACAAACACAGAAAATAATTTTTTTTTTGGTTTGGACTGGAGTGTACTTTGGGGGTTACAGCACCCTTTAACGGTCAAGCCAGCCGGCCCTTTACTTATGACACAGGCGCACGCTTGGCACTACTTTGTTGATGCACGTGCGGCTACTGTGCACACAATTCACAAACACAGAAAATAATTTTTTTTTTGGTTTGGACTGGAGTGTACTTTGGGGGTTACAGCACCCTTTAACGGTCAAGCCAGCCGGCCCTTTATTTATGACACAGGCGCACGCTTGGCACTACTTTGTTAATGCACGTGCGGCTACTGCGCACACAATTCTCAAACACAGAAAATAATTTTTTTTTTGGTTTGGACTGGAGTGTACTTTGGGGGTTACAGCACCCTTTAACGGTCAAGCCAGCCGGCCCTTTACTTATGACACAGGCGCACGCTTGGCACTACTTTGTTAATGCACGTGCGGCTACTGCGCACACAATTCACAAACACAGAAAATATTTTTTTTTTTGGTTTGGACTGGAGTGTACTTTGGGGGTTACAGCACCCTTTAACGGTCAAGCCAGCCGGCACTTTACTTATGACACAGGCGCACGCTTGGCACTACTTTGTTGATGCACGTGCGGCTACTGCGCACACAATTCACAAACACACAAAAAATATTATTTTTTTAGCACTTGGGGGGAGCACCCCTGATGGACAGAGCACCCCCTGGACAACACTACAGCACCCCTTTAGGACTGGGACACTGCACAGGACTTTGGAGTGGACACAGCCCCTATGGAGAACTGACTGCACAACACAGTCCAGCCAGCCCCTATGGACTTTGAAGTAGTGGACACAGCCCCTATTAACAACAGCAGCACAGCACAACACAGCCAGCCCCTATGGACTTTGAAGTAGTGGACAACAGCAGCACAGCACAACACTACTCTGCACTACACTACACTACACTACACAGCCCAGCCAGCCCTAACTCCCACCCTCCCTCTTCACTGTCCACAGCCGAGTGAGAAAATGGCGCCGACGCGGGTACCTTATATAGGTTCCAAAACCCGCGAGACTCGGAAGGCGGGATGATGACGTTTTGCCTTGATTTCAGATCCGAGTCAGGCGGGAAAAGTCGAGCCTGACTCGGATCTGCCTCGGATCAGGGGAGTTCGGATTTCAGAAATCCGAACCCGCTCACCCCTAATATATATATATATATATATATATATATATATACAGTATATACAATAACACCAAATGCGAACCAGTCTACACCTGCACTGTATGGCTGGCAGTTTATAATTTCTGGAGCATTGTAGCCAGGTATGCCACCAAAGTCTGTGGAATCATTTTCTCATACAAACTCTTTCGTCTGGCCTGCCTGCTTTCATCTGCATCTCTCTTTCCTTTTTGTAACTGCTTTCCTCTGTGTCTCCCTGTTTTCCCTAAAGTTATTTTTCTCTTCTTGTCAGAAGACAACAATAGGGCTCTTAGAGGTATATGTAGTGTTAAAGCTGCTCCTGCTTTGAATGTTATCGGTACAAAGCAGGAGGCAGCTTCCGCGATGTGTACTTAGAAATGTGCTGCCGAAGAGGGTGAATAAAAAGTCACCCCCTCAGCAATGACAGACAGCAGAGCAGAGACTGGACTCACCCTCTCTACCATAGTGCTGCAGCAGTGAGACTTTCTTTGTCCAAACTTTATTGCAAACGGACAAAAGTGACAGAGCTCACTTCCTGATTCTTCACTGCACAAGAGGCAGATACCGGCAGCAAGAGTAGGCTAAGTCAGGGCTAGAGAAGACAGCCAACAGTGACCTCTCCCCTTAGTAACATCTGGGACACATAGCGCTGCCATTGGTGGCTATGGCAGCGCTAAGTGACCCAGGTGCACTTAGCGCTGGCAGGCTGCAGGCATAGAAACTCCCTTTAGTACATACTGAGAATCGGTATATACAGGGATTTTCTCTGCCTTTACTGTTTTTACCCCTTTTCTTCCCTTAGTACATAGACCCCTTAGAGAATAAAACAAATTTGCCATGACTGCAGTTTGGAGTTTATGAAAACAGAGGCATTTCAGCAACTGTATAAGTAGCTGTGTGATGCTAGCAATAACTGTTAGTGGGGTCACTAGGGAGTTGCAGGCCATACTGGGTGACACAATCCGTGGGGGTGACACCAAAATTGCAGGTCTTCTCTGCTATTTTGGTGTCACTCCCTCGAATGGTGTCACTGAGCAGCACAACAACGGTGACGGCATACGTGTCATCCATAAACCTCCCGACATTTTACTTTTACAGCCCGGGACTTCCGCATTCCCGATAAAGGGGCATGACTTGTCCAGAAAGGGGACATGGCCTAGCGGCACAACTTAGTTTACATCATTAATGGGCGTGTCCAGCATCTCCGAGATGCTGGGCTGCCTATGGACTTCCTCCCCGCACTGCGAATAGATGCCGTGCGCTATGCAGAGCAGCGGCGCGTGCTCCCCCCAACTCCCCCCCACCGTGGGACACTGCGGCCCATGGGTGGGAGAGTGGGACAGTCCCAAAAAAATAGGACTGTCCCACTGAATGACGGACAGTTGGGAGGTATGCATCCACACTGTGCTGGGTCACGCTCCCAAAATGGCCATTACCCATATTATGCTGGAGTATATGGAGTGGTCTAAAAAAAAGTTTTCTTGTTCTTTCATCAAGATGGTCTGGTGCCCAACATTTGTTTATTGCACTGCACCTATTGTCCATGTGTGTCCCCTCCAACAGGTACTTTGTGCTAAGCACCCATGTACTCCGGGGCTCTGCTGGTTGTAGATGTCATACACATGTCATAGCTGGAACAGAGGAGAGCCACCATAACTGGGTCAGCCATACTACCTTCTGATACTCCAAGTAAGTGTACCACTGCACCAGTAGGGTTTCACCTATGCATAGGGAGAAATATTAATCTCAAGCTGGTCTAAAGGGAAAGGCGGAGAACGTGTGTGTTGAATGCATGTCCATCATAATTGTGGTATTCCACTTTTAATTTCATTTGTTGTTCCATTCTATCAATGCTAGCTACTTTATATAAGAATGATTTTGCAAACATAGGGCCTGATTCAGACCCACTCGCGAGCGGCTGTCCGCTCGCAAGTGGGTCGATGTTATGGACTGAGCATGCGCACGACGGAGGGAGCTCCGTCGTGCGCATGCGCCAGACGCGACGAGCGAAGGAAAGTCCTTCGCTCGTTGTGTCCGATCAAAGGGGGCGTGCTGTCAATGTTGATTGACAGCACGCCCCCTTTGGTGGGCGTGCCGGGGGCGTGCCTCCCTGACGGGGGCGTTCCCACGGGAACGCCTCCCGTCAGAAGCCGGCCCACTAACATCACTAGTGATGTCAGTGGGAGTGATTTTGGCTCTGATAGAGCCAAAATCACTCCGGAGCTTGCGGTTGAAAACCTCAACCGCAGGCTCCGGCTCGCAATTTCGATGGTCGCGATGGTCTCGACCATCGCGGCCATCACAAAGCACGCTCGTATAGCCTGTGGGTGGTGACCCACAGCTATACGAGCGTCCAGGAGGACGCTCCATGAAAATGGAGCCCGGCCCTCATTCAGAGCGTGCGCTCTGCTCAGAGCGTACGGCTCTGAATGAGGGCCATAATCTGCTAATACAGTTATTCTCTATATTACAACCCAGAGGTATCTTGCAATAACTAATAGCCATTACTACAGACGAGTGGGTTCAATTTCCTGGAAACCAAACCCACCCAAACTTACCTTTTCTCAAGTAGATTCGGGCCCCGACTCGAGCCCCCCTCTCCCTTAACCCCAGGCTTGGTCTGAAGCCTGGGGCTCTTCCTCGCACCCCTGGGCTGTGGGTACGGGGGTAATAAAGTGGAAAATCAAAGTAAACTATTGTATTTTACAGTGGAACTACAGGTGCCAGCATGCCTGCCCTTTGGCACTCGTGGAACTACAAGTGCCAGCAGGCGGCCGGCACCTGTACCTCCACCATAAAATAGTTAAATAAAGACAGTACACACACCGTATACAGTTAAAGTTTAATACACACATACCTCACTCACACATACTTACCTGCTGCCAGATGTTCTCATGAAGAAATCCATGAGGAATGACCTGCAAAAAAGATCCTATACTTACATTCATCCTCGGGCTGGTCTCCAGAGCATCCAGGGGGGTCTTTGCAAAAAAACAAACTGAGTAGCCGATCCTTACACATACCATTAGGGGTGTATGTGTGTGACCACATACACCGCTAACCAGCTCCCGACTGATCAGTGAGAACTGTCAGGAGCTGCCAGCCATACAGTCATTTTAGGAACCAGGACTGGCTGGCAAGTCCAGGGCTGGTTAGGCTTTTGGGGAGGGACCCTATGTAATTTTTTTTTTTATAAAAATACTTTATATTAGGTATACAGGCAGAAACATACACAAATCACACTGATCTGTGTATGTTTATGCCAAACTCGCAGCTTAGGAGGTAGTCTATTTGAAACTTAATTTTCACCGTGAGTTTGCTACAATCTCACATGAGATTGGAAACTCGATTCTTAGTAAATTTGCGAGTTGCATCTTTTTCATGTAAAGTACTTCCTAATTTGGCTGATGGTGAGTTTTTCAAGTTTGCAATCTCACATGAGTTTTAACAGCCAAAAGAGAGAACTCACTTCCAAACTCACTCGAGTTTGTAAGGATTAATAACCTATTTTAATCACAATCACAATAAATCAAATGTAATAGCTACAGACTTGACAAAAGAGTTTATTTTTGGCCTTAAAAAAAAAAAAAAAAAAAAGAGATATATATATATATATATATATATATATATATATATATATATATATATATATATATATATATATATATTAGGGGTGTGCACCGGCCACTTTTCGTGTTTTGTGTTTTGGTTTTGGATCTGGATCTTTCTTCGTGTTTTGGATCTGGATTGGTTTTGCCAAAACCACCCTTCCGTGTTTTGGGTTCTGGGTTTTGTGTTTTGGATCTGTATTTTTTTTTTAAAAAGCATAAAAACAGCTAAAATCACAGAATTTGTTGGTTTCTCTGCTCCTATGCTATTATTAACCTCAATAACCTTAATTTCCACTCATTTCCAGTCTATTCTGAACACCTCACACCTCACAATAGTGTTTTCATGTCCAAAAGGTTGCACCGAGGTAGCTGGATGACTATGCTAAGCGACACGAGTGGGCGGCACAAACACGTGACCCATCTAGGAGTGACACTGCAGTGGCAGACAGGATGGCAGTTAGAAAAACTAGGCCCCAAACTGTACATAATGCAAAGAAAAAAAAGAAGTGCAAGATGGAATTGTCCTTGGGCCCTCCCACCCACCCTTATGTTGTATAAACAGGACATGCACACTTTAACAAATCAATCATTTCAGCGCCAGGGTCTGCCACACAACTGTGGCTGAAATGATTGGTTCGTTTGGGCCCCCACAAAACAAGCTGGCAATTAATGTGTCCCTGCACAAACTGGCTCTACGGAGGCAAGATGTCATCCTCATCCTCCTCATCCACCGATTCCTCACCCTCTTCAGTGTGTACATCCTCATCCTCACAAAGTATTAACTCGTCCCCACTTGAATCCACCACCACAGGTCCCTCTGTACCTTCTGGAGGCTGGTCTCCCTGGAAGAGCTGATAATTCATTTTGATGAACATCATCTTCTCCACATTCTGTGGAAGCAACCTCCTACGCCTTTCGCTGACAAGGTTCCCGGCTGCACTAAACACTCTTTCGGAGTACACACTGGAGGGGGGGCAACTCAGGTAAAATAGAGCCAGCTTGTACAGGGGCCTCCAAATTGCCTCTTTTTCCTGCCAGTACAGGTATGGACTGTCTGACATGCCTACTTGGATGCTGTCACCGATGTAATCCTCCACCATTCTGTCAATGGTGACAGTATCATATGCAGTGACAGTAGACATGTCAGAAATTGTTGCCAGGTCCTTCAGTCCGGACCAGATGTCCAAACTTGGTCCTGCCTGCCCTGCATCACCGCCAGCGGGTTGCTTAGGATACCTAAGTTTTTTCCTGGCAGCCCCAGTTGCGGGAGAAAATGAAGAAGGAGCCGTTGACGTGTCACGTTCCGCTTCAGCTGACAGTGTGTTCACCAGCAGGTCTTTGCACCTCTGCAGGCTTGTGTCGGCCGGAAAGAGAGACACCACATAGGCTTTAAACCTAGGATCAAGCACGGTGGCCAAAATGTAGTGGTCTGATTTCAACAGATTGACCACCCTGGAATCCTGGCAAAGCGAATGAAGGGCTTCATCCACAAGTCCCACATGCCGAGCGGAATCGCTCCGTCTTAGCTCCTCCTTCACTTTCTCCAGCTGCTTCTGCAAAAGCCTGATGAGGGGAATGACCTGACTCAAGCTGGCTGTGTCTGAACTGACTTCACGTGTGGCAAGTTCGAAGGGCTGGAGAACCTTGCACAACACGGAAATCATTCTCCACTGCGCTTGAGTCAGGTGCATACCCCCTCCTTTGCCTATGTCATAGGTGGATGTATAGGCTTGTATGGCCTTTTGCTGCTCCTCCATCCTCTGAAGCATATAGAGGGTTGAGTTCCACCGCGTCACAACCTCTTGCTTCAGGTGATGGCGGGGCAGGTTCAAGAGTGTTTGCTGGCGCTCCAGTCTTCGGCACGCAGTCGCTGAATGGCGAAAGTGGCCAGAAATTTTTCGGGCCACCCAAAGCGTCTCCTGCACGCCCCTGTCGCTTTTCAGAAAATTCTGCACCACCAAGTTTATTGTGTGAGCAAAACATGGGACGTGCTGGAATTTGCCCAGATGTAATGCCCGCACAATATTGGTGGCGTTGTCAGATATCACAAATCCCCAGGAGAGTCTAAGTGGGGTAAGCCACTGGGCGATGATTTCCCTCAGTTTCTCTAAGAGGTTGTCGGCGGTGTGCCTCTTACTGAAACCGGTGATACACAGCGTAGCCTGCCTTGTAACGAGCTGGCGTTTCTGAGATGCTGCTACTGGTGACGCTGCTGCTGTTGCTGCGTAAGGTGATACATCTACCCAGTGGGCTGTCACAGTCATATAGTCCTTAGTCTGCCCTGTTCCACTTGTCCACATGTCCGTGGTTAAGTGGACATTGTGTACAACGGCATTTTTCAGGACACTGAGGACACTTTTTCTGACGTTTCTGTACAGTCTCGGTATCGCCTGCCTAGTGAAGTGGAATCTAGACGGGATTTGGAACCGGGGACACACTACCTCCATCAATTGTCTAAATCCCACTGCACTAATGGCGGATACCGGACGCACGTCTAACACCAACATAGCAGTCAAGGCCTCAGTTATACGTTTTGCTTCAGGATGACTGCTGTCGTACTTCATCCTCCTCGCTAAGGACTGTTGGAGGGTCAATTGTTTAGTAAAAGTAGTGGTGTTCCTACTTCCTCTCTGGGATGATGAACGACTCCCAGCAGCAGCAACAGCAGCAGCGGCAGCAGTAGGCGTAGCAATGCAGGATCCTCCAGAGGAATCCCGGATAGGAGAGTCAGTCATGCCAGTGACATGGCCTGCAGGACTACTTCCGATCCTGACTAAGGAGGAAATTGACGAGGAGGGAGTTGACGGTGTGGTTTGCAGGCGCTTGGATACAACAGGACAACGGGATTTAGGTGTCCCTGGACTGCTTACGGTCTTAGCCAAAGTTTCTGAACTTGACAGTAACTTTTTATGAACGCGCTGCAGGTGCCGTATAAGGGAGGATGTTCCTAGGTGGTTGACGTCCCTACCCCTACTTATTTCACCTTTACATATGGTACATATGGCAAGACAGTTGTTGTTCGGATTTGGATAGAAATATTGCCAGACCAAAGAGGTGGAATGTTTGGTCTTCTGCCCAGGCATGACCGTGATGGGCTTTTTCATCCCACGGACAACAACTGTCTCCCCCGGAGCCTGATTTAAACAAACCACATCACCATCAGAATCCTCCTCGCCAACTTCCTCCTCAGCGCCAGCTACACCAGTATCCTCATCCTGTTGTACTTCAACAGTGACATCTTCAATTTGCATATCAGCAAGTGGACTGTGGGTGCTCCTTTCAGCACTTGCAGGGGGCGTGCAAATGGTGGAAAGAGCCACCTCTTCCCGTCCAGTGCTGGGAAGGTCAGGCATCGCAACCACCACCACACTTGGACTCTCCTTGGGGATTTGTGATATCTTCTTAGAAAGCACAGTTCTTCGCTGTGCTTTTGCCAGCTTAACTCTTTTGATTTTTTTAGTGGGAGGAGGGCTTCCATCGTCATGTGAAGCTGAACCACTAGTCATGAACATACTAGGGATCGACCTTAGCCGTTCCTTGCCACTCCATGTCGTAAATGGCATATTGGCAAGTTTACGTTTCTCTTCAGCTGATTTAAATGTCTTTTTCAAGGTCATTTTCCTGAACTTTGCCATTTGGGATTGTATGTGCCCTCTACTATGACATTGGGCATCGGCCTTGGCAGACGACGTTGATGGCATGTTATCGTCTATGTCATGACTAGTGGCAGCAGCTTCAGCACTAGGAGGAAGTGGTTCTTGATCTTTCTCTATTTTATTTTTATCGGAGAAAGTTTGGTCCTCCATTTATGTTATATCGATTTGATATATACGTGCGGCTAAACACAGAAAATAATTTTTTTTTGGTTTGGACTGGAGTGTACTTTGGGGTTTACAGCACCCTTTAACGGTCAAGCCAGCTGGCCCTTTACTTATGACACAGGCGCACGCTTGGCACTACTTTGTTGATGCACGTGCGGCTACTGCGCACACAATTCACAAACACAGAAAATTCTTTTTTTTTGGTTTGGACTGGAGTGTACTTTTGGGGGTTACAGCACCCTTTAACGGTCAAGCCAGCCGGCCCTTTACTTATGACACAGGCGCACGCTTGGCACTACTTTGTTGATGCACGTGCGGCTACTGCGCACACAATTCACAAACACAGAAAATAATTTTTTTTTTGGTTTGGACTGGAGTGTACTTTGGGGGTTACAGCACCCTTTAACGGTCAAGCCAGCCGGCCCTTTACTTATGACACAGGCGCACGCTTGGCACTACTTTGTTGATGCACGTGCGGCTACTGCGCACACAATTCACAAACACAGAAAATAATTTTTTTTTTGGTTTGGACTGGAGTGTACTTTCGGGGGTTACAGCACCCTTAACGGTCAAGCCAGCCGGCCCTTTACTTATGACACAGGTGCACGCTTGGCACTACTTTGTTGATGCACGTGCGGCTACTGCGCACACAATTCACAAACACAGAAAATAATTTTTTTTTTGGTTTGGACTGGAGTGTACTTTGGGGGTTACAGCACCCTTTAACGGTCAAGCCAGCCAGCCCTTTACTTATGACACAGGTGCACGCTTGGCACTACTTTGTTGATGCACGTGCGGCTACTGCGCACACAATTCACAAACACAGAAAATAATTTTTTTTTGGTTTGGACTGGAGTGTACTTTCGGGGGTTACAGCACCCTTTAACGGTCAAGCCAGCCAGCCCTTTACTTATGACACAGGCGCACGCTTGGCACTACTTTGTTGATGCACGTGCGGCTACTGCGCACACAATTCACAAACACAGAAAATAATTTTTTTTTTGGTTTGGACTGGAGTGTACTTTGGGGGTTACAGCACCCTTTAACGGTCAAGCCAGCCGGCCCTTTACTTATGACACAGGCGCACGCTTGGCACTACTTTGTTGATGCACGTGCGGCTACTGCGCACACAATTCACAAACACAGAAAATAATTTTTTTTTGGTTTGGACTGGAGTGTACTTTCGGGGGTTACAGCACCCTTTAACGGTCAAGCCAGCCGGCCCTTTACTTATGACACAGGCGCACGCTTGGCACTACTTTGTTGATGCACGTGCGGCTACTGCGCACACAATTCACAAACACAGAAAATAATTTTTTTTTTGGTTTGGACTGGAGTGTACTTTGGGGGTTACAGCACCCTTTAACGGTCAAGCCAGCCGGCCCTTTACTTATGACACAGGCGCACGCTTGGCACTACTTTGTTGATGCACGTGCGGCTACTGCGCACACAATTCACAAACACAGAAAATAATTTTTTTTTTGGTTTGGACTGGAGTGTACTTTCGGGGGTTACAGCACCCTTAACGGTCAAGCCAGCCGGCCCTTTACTTATGACACAGGCGCACGCTTGGCACTACTTTGTTGATGCACGTGCGGCTACTGCGCACACAATTCACAAACACAGAAAATATTTTTTTTTTTGGTTTGGACTGGAGTGTACTTTCGGGGGTTACAGCACCCTTTAACGGTCAAGCCAGCCGGCCCTTTACTTATGACACAGGCGCACGCTTGGCACTACTTTGTTGATGCACGTGCGGCTACTGCGCACACAATTCACAAACACAGAAAATAATTTTTTTTTTGGTTTGGACTGGAGTGTACTTTGGGGTTTACAGCACCCTTTAACGGTCAAGCCAGCCGGCCCTTTACTTATGACACAGGCGCACGCTTGGCACTACTTTGTTGATGCACGTGCGGCTACTGCGCACACAATTCACAAACACAGAAAATTATTTTTTTTTGGTTTGGACTGGAGTGTACTTTTGGGGGTTACAGCACCCTTTAACGGTCAAGCCAGCCGGCCCTTTACTTATGACACAGGCGCACGCTTGGCACTACTTTGTTGATGCACGTGCGGCTACTGCGCACACAATTCACAAACACAGAAAATAATTTTTTTTTTGGTTTGGACTGGAGTGTACTTTCGGGGGTTACAGCACCCTTAACGGTCAAGCCAGCCGGCCCTTTACTTATGACACAGGTGCACGCTTGGCACTACTTTGTTGATGCACGTGCGGCTACTGCGCACACAATTCACAAACACAGAAAATAATTTTTTTTTTGGTTTGGACTGGAGTGTACTTTGGGGGTTACAGCACCCTTTAACGGTCAAGCCAGCCAGCCCTTTACTTATGACACAGGTGCACGCTTGGCACTACTTTGTTGATGCACGTGCGGCTACTGCGCACACAATTCACAAACACAGAAAATAATTTTTTTTTGGTTTGGACTGGAGTGTACTTTCGGGGGTTACAGCACCCTTTAATGGTCAAGCCAGCCAGCCCTTTACTTATGACACAGGCGCACGCTTGGCACTACTTTGTTGATGCACGTGCGGCTACTGCGCACACAATTCACAAACACAGAAAATAATTTTTTTTTGGTTTGGACTGGAGTGTACTTTGGGGGTTACAGCACCCTTTAACGGTCAAGCCAGCCGGCCCTTTACTTATGACACAGGCGCACGCTTGGCACTACTTTGTTGATGCACGTGCGGCTACTGCGCACACAATTCACAAACACAGAAAATAATTTTTTTTTGGTTTGGACTGGAGTGTACTTTCGGGGGTTACAGCACCCTTTAACGGTCAAGCCAGCCGGCCCTTTACTTATGACACAGGCGCACGCTTGGCACTACTTTGTTGATGCACGTGCGGCTACTGCGCACACAATTCACAAACACAGAAAATAATTTTTTTTTTGGTTTGGACTGGAGTGTACTTTGGGGGTTACAGCACCCTTTAACGGTCAAGCCAGCCGGCCCTTTACTTATGACACAGGCGCACGCTTGGCACTACTTTGTTGATGCACGTGCGGCTACTGCGCACACAATTCACAAACACAGAAAATAATTTTTTTTTGGTTTGGACTGGAGTGTACTTTCGGGGGTTACAGCACCCTTTAACGGTCAAGCCAGCCGGCCCTTTACTTATGACACAGGCGCACGCTTGGCACTACTTTGTTGATGCACGTGCGGCTACTGCGCACACAATTCACAAACACAGAAAATAATTTTTTTTTGGTTTGGACTGGAGTGTACTTTTGGGGGTTACAGCACCCTTAACGGTCAAGCCAGCCGGCCCTTTACTTATGACACAGGTGCACGCTTGGCACTACTTTGTTGATGCACGTGCGGCTACTGCGCACACAATTCACAAACACAGAAAATAATTTTTTTTTTGGTTTGGACTGGAGTGTACTTTCGGGGGTTACAGCACCCTTAACGGTCAAGCCAGCCAGCCCTTTACTTATGACACAGGCGCACGCTTGGCACTACTTTGTTGATGCACGTGCGGCTACTGCGCACACAATTCACAAACACAGAAAATAATTTTTTTTTTGGTTTGGACTGGAGTGTACTTTGGGGGTTACAGCACCCTTTAACGGTCAAGCCAGCCGGCCCTTTACTTATGACACAGGCGCACGCTTGGCACTACTTTGTTGATGCACGTGCGGCTACTGCGCACACAATTCACAAACACAGAAAATAATTTTTTTTTTGGTTTGGACTGGAGTGTACTTTCGGGGGTTACAGCACCCTTAACGGTCAAGCCAGCCGGCCCTTTACTTATGACACAGGTGCACGCTTGGCACTACTTTGTTGATGCACGTGCGGCTACTGCGCACACAATTCACAAACACAGAAAATAATTTTTTTTTTGGTTTGGACTGGAGTGTACTTTGGGGGGTTACAGCACCCTTAACGGTCAAGCCAGCCGGCCCTTTACTTATGACACAGGCGCACGCTTGGCACTACTTTGTTGATGCACGTGCGTCTACTGCGCACACAATTCACAAACACAGAAAATAATTTTTTTTTTGGTTTGGACTGGAGTGTACTTTCGGGGGTTACAGCACCCTTTAACGGTCAAGCCAGCCGGCCCTTTACTTATGACACAGGCGCACGCTTGGCACTACTTTGTTGATGCACGTGCGGCTACTGCGCACACAATTCACAAACACAGAAAATATATTATTTTTTTAGCACTTGGGGGGAGCACCCCTGATGGACAGAGCACCCCCTGGACAACACTACAGCACTCCTTTAGGACTGGGACACTGCACAGGACTTTGGAGTGGACACAGCCCCTATGGAGAACTGACTGCACAACACAGTCCAGCCAGCCCCTATGGACTTTGAAGTAGTGGACACAGCCCCTATTAACAACAGCAGCACAGCACAACACAGCCAGCCCCTATGGACTTTGAAGTAGTGGACAACAGCAGCACTACACTACACTACACTACACTACACAGCCCTAACTCCCACCCTCCCTCTTCACTGTCCACAGCCGAATGAGAAAATGGCGCCGACGCGGGTACCTTATATAGGATCCAAAACCCGCGAGACTCGGAAGGCGGGATGATGACGTTTTGCCTCGATTTCAGATCCGAGTCAGGCGGGAAAAGTCGAGCCTGACTCGGATCGGACTCGGCTCGGGGGGGTTCGGATTTCAGAAATCCGAACCCGCTCACCCCTAATATATATAGTCCAATGCTCTTCCAATGAAAGGTATAAGAACCCCCAGGGGTAGAACAAAACAGAGGAGGCACTCCCTTGTAGAATGAAAAAGAAGTGTAATATACTTGTTGTGCAGTCCTGACGAAAAGGTCTGCGGACCTTGAAACGTTGACAAATCTCTGTACCGAAATTCAACATGTTATAGGTATATTACACTTCTTTTTCATTCTACAGTGCCTCCTCTGTTTTGTTCTACCCCTGGGGGTTCTTATACCTTTCATTGGAAGAGCATTGGACTATATACTACTTATTTAGGGTGGCACCCCGCTGTTTTACATTTTTGGTTTGAGTGCCGAACTTCTGCATTTTATTATATATA
The DNA here is from genome assembly GCA_031769625.1 of Taudactylus pleione. Classification (NCBI taxonomy): domain Eukaryota; kingdom Metazoa; phylum Chordata; class Amphibia; order Anura; family Myobatrachidae; genus Taudactylus; species Taudactylus pleione. The sequence goes on along the minus strand of JAUIMM010000748.1, from coordinate 2,311,826 downwards.
TATATATATATATATATATAATTCACTCCCAAAATCTTACAAAAATCCGGCACTATTGGCAGAATGGAAGTTACAGCCCGCCCCCTTTGCACATGACATCATGATGTCATGCATAGGGGGCGGGACCACTAGCACCTGGAAGTGTAGCAGTGTCCCGAGCATCTTCAAGATGCTCCAGGCAGCTGCACACATCAGAGGCAACCCACAGAGCCCTGCACTCTGTGCTGCAGCAATAGTCGCACATTCCTAGTTACGGCCCTGGGAAGCTATTACATTTGGCCCCAAGTTTGTGAGAGCAAGTCTGCAAATCAAGTATGCTAGACCCGTTTGGCCTAAGTTATCTCCTTGCTTTTAGAAGTAGTCACATTTATTAAGAGGATACGTGTGTGTGTGTGTGTGTGTGTGTGTGTGTGTGTGTGTGTGTGTGTGTGTGTGTGTGTGTGTGTGTGTGGTGTGTCATCTTTTTCTTATTAATGAATACTGAATAGTAAAGTATTACTATTAAGTTACAACTACTGTTCCTGAGAATCCTGCACAATGCCTATTATATGCTGCATTCCTGTGGGTGTCAATTGCCCGCTGAACAGCAGTAGGAGTGCTCCATAATAGCAGGTTACTTATGGTAAGAGGAACCCCCAGAGCATTCAGTAAACCCACTTTTCACTCCGCAGAGTTAGCACATCCTGCCACATCTATCACTAGCATTTATATGGCATTTTATGTTGTACTTAGAGGAGAGATATTGTTGGATAACATGATCTCTAATCCTCTGTCCTTCTTCCATAAGTGAAGATTTCTTCCAACCCAATCTCTACCTCTCCATTATAGGCGCCCATGGGTGTAGCTATAAGGGAGTCCTGGGGGTGCCATTGATATGGGGCCCAGAAGCTTAGGTGGCCCTGGATACAGGTCATATTGTTGTTGACCAAGTTCCTGGAATTGCCCTCTAAACAAATGATCCATTGCCCAGCCTGATAAGAGGAACTTATCAGAGCTCATATAGGTGGTGATCACTATCTCTCCCTATCAGTAATGTTCCACACTGATATGATCCATCTCTCATGCTCTTGTTTTACCCTCACAGGCACAGCTGAGCTAATCAGTGAGCTCCACACTGTTATACAATAGGCTTCTACTTGATTACTGCCTTTGTAGAGTGAGCTGGGGCTGTAGTGAGATATTTGGCATAATATAAACTGGGGGCACTTCAGTGTGTCATGAACTGGGGACACTGTGTGCCATAATATGAACTGGGGACACTATGTGACATAATATGTACTGGGGGCACTGTTTGGCATAATTTGTACTGGCAGCACTACGATGTGGCATATTGTAAAATGGTGGCACTACAATGTTGCATAAAATGAATTGGGGGTACTGTAGCTGTAATGTGAACTTGGGCACTACTATGGGGCATAAATTGAACTAAGGCACTACTATTTGTAATATCATTACTAGGCGCTACAATGGGATATACAATTTTATAATATATATTGTTATCTGGGGCACTATGAGGCATAATATTAACTAGGCACTACTATGGGACATAAAATAAATGTGGGCATTACTATGGGTCATAAATTTAACAACTGGTGTGCAACGAGCATTGGGGCGGGACTACCTTCAAAATGTTGCTATGGGGCCTTCAAAGTTTTGGATATACCTCTCAACACATGGCGATGTCATGACGTACACAGAGCAGTGACATCTAAGTTTTTGCCCCAGACTGTAGATGAGGGCTCCTGCAGACTGGTCAAGGCATTTTAGTAGACCAAGGGATTCATTTACTAAGCGATAGTTTATTGTGTGGATTGACAACTATTATAAATTAGATGAGGTTTTAAGATTTAAACCACAATATTTACTATACTGCAGTTTGGAGGCTGAAAACTCAACAGGATCCTAAGTACTGAGGTTTGCAATCCCCTATACCGCATGCTGCACCAGCCAAACTGGTGCAGCATGTGTATAAGATATGCATTTCATATCTGGTATAAAACCAGATATGAAATGTATAAATGTATCACAGCCAATAATTTAGCCAGTGGTGGTATTGCTATGCGGATGTCTAGCAGACAATCAACCATATGGTCTTAAACACTGGAAAAGGGACAAAAATGATTGATCAAATTGGTTAAATTAGTTTGATTTAACCAATTTATCTGAACAACTATTTTTGCCTGTTTTCCAGTGTTTGTGAGTAAATAGTCAATGCACTGTGTGAGGTGAGGTGAGACAGGTGAGGCAAAGCCCTTCATGTCAAACTTAGGAGTTTTGACTATAAATATTATAAGAAAGATTTAAAAAAATATTATAAATATCATCTTTGTATTATTTTAATATTTTTTTATAGTCAAAACTCTGGAGTAAAAAGTGTATGGCAGGTGAGGCACTGCCTCTCCTGTCTAACTGTTCTGCACATCCTTAATCAAAACACAGCAAATTTCCAGCACTTTATACTGCTGTACCTTTGTATAAGTTCCACAGGCCAGTGCATCCCCAGCCATTTAAATCACCCACGTCACTGTAATATATAGTATATGCTCAGCATAAGTAATATGAATTGATGACCTGATATAACATAGCTGAGATGCTAATGATTAAAGTTTTATCAGCAGGAGAGCTCAATACACAATCTGCCAATCAGAAGTGACCAGCTGGTGTTGCTGGTTGTCACCAATATTGTGTATGGTTGCACCAGCACTCCAGCCACCACAAAAGATACATCTCCAGGCAGGTATATCTGCCTTCAGGTCTGCATCAGTCATAATTATGAGAACATGCCCCCTTTCCTTCCCTTCCTCATGCCACTGCTCCAGGGCCTAAGACATCCTAAGTACAAGAGGTGCCAAAATTTTAATATGGGCGTATATGCACATTTTATAGTATGTAGATGCAGTATGAAAATGTGTATCTGACTCAAAACAATAGATGTACGTCCAACACCATTCCTCCCAACATGACGCTCTCCAGGAGGGACACAATGCTCTGGTCCTGGACTTCCCTGGTAAGAGGTGGGGCTGCAGCACAGTTCAAAATTCAAATAGGGGAGCCACACCAACTGTCATTTCACACGCTGCCAAACATCACTGGCTGGGACTCACTGGCAGTTGGTGTGACTCCCCTATTTGAATTTTTGGACTATACTGCAACCCCACTTCTGGAGCCTCCACCAATCATAAATTACCAGGGAAGTCCAGGACCAGAGCATTGTGTCCCTCCTGGAGAGGGTCATGTTGGGAGGTATGCAACACTACATGAGGCTCATTCTGTATATGTTTCCACAGATGCATAGTATGGGCCTGAATGTATCACAGACACACACAGCGCACAGATAATACACATCACTGCTGTGTTTGATGACTACATTTCTGCTCATCCCAGTTATGTGTTTTGATTTACTGACATGTAGTCATCACATTGTATTTACTATTAACCCCCAATGCCCTGCCTGAGATACATAGCAGTGCCCCCTTGCCAGGGCACCTAGTGATGTCATAGTGGCAGCTTATGATGCCACTATTGGAGGTGTGATGGGTATAACAAGGCAGCTGGATGCTTCCTGTGTCATATCTGATATTGCTGGACTAGTGACAGTACAGATATTTTTTCTTCTCATTTCTGAGTTGATAAAATGATTTTACAATGAAGAAGGCGGGAAATAACCATTCTAAAGACCATCAAATGACTGTAAGTAACTCTTATAGAGACATGGACTCACTGTATTACTGATGGGTAATGATAATAGGTCACTGCTATATGATTTCATATAAGTTCAGAGTTAGATACATTAGTTTTAAAAACTCCCTTTTTCTTTGTATTTATACTATTTACTATTAATATATGTTTTGCTTAGTAGCTTTCCAGACTTTCTGATAATTATGTCAAGGTTCTGATTTTAAATTATTTAAAATAAAAGCAAAAATATTATGAAATGCTGTTATACAAGGGGAAGTGCATCTATATCACTGTTTGCGTTGCTTTATATTAGTGGTTTTTGCCACTATAGGGACATTATCTTGGCATTAGAAATTCTGTATTGTTCTTATGTCGGTTTCATTATTTCACAGGTCGCTCTACGCATCCGTCCGTTTAATAGGACAGAGGCTAAGAGCAGCGCCCGATGCATTATACACCAGCTCGGGCAGCAGGTAAGAAAATGCTAATAACATTATTTTAGTTTAAACAACTGAATTAGTTTAACATTAAACACAATTAATTATAAAATTGTTTTCTTACCAATACATTATTGTTAGATTTGTTGTTCAAATTTTACTTTACAGCACATTTATGTATTTGATTTCTCACATTGTATATATATCTGTGTTTATAAATATGATAAAAAGAAAATGTTTTGCTTTGTGTATCAGAGGTGGAACGCTAGTCACAGTCCTCATATACCCATAAGCAAATCAGTAATGACCTGCTGCACAGATAGTGCACAAGAAATGGGGAAATCATGGATCATTGCTGGACTACGCAAATGCTGGGCCTGTTGCAAAACACCATTGCAGAGCTCCTAAACTGCTCCTCCCTCTTACTAACCAGCTGAATATGTTTGTCAGACAGGGGTGTGACCCCACAGACCAGTAGAAAGTGATAATCTCTCTGCTTGAGGCTTCCTATTGGTCTATGAGGTCACACCCCCCTAGGCTGCACATGCAGCACCAGGTATTGCTATATCCTCTGAAGATAGTGTGAGGAGAAGGTGTATCTATGTTTATACTGCAGAGAGGCTGGACAATATCTTCCATCTTGCCCTATCTGCCCAATCCAGGGCTCTCGGTTAAGTAGGGAATCGGATGTTATGCACATATTTTATGGACAGTAACAATCCCATCCAATAAGGAGATTATGCTGAGAATTGTAGTTCCACAATAGGTAGCAAACCACTTTAGACACAATCCAATAAATTATTATTATTATATATCTCACAGTTGGAAGGACTGCCAAGCTTATGAGTTAGACCATTCTGTGTCTTAAGTGCCTAAGAACCAGTGACTAGAAGAGTTTATATAGATATCAGCAAAATGTTCCTGGAAACTGCTGAAATGCTAACAAATATCACTTTATACTACCAAATCACGTTCCCATGTGTGACTTTGCTTTTATCCATTAATATAAACTGGATTTAAGATCTTCTGCTTCAGCTGGAGAGGTGCTTGTAGAGCCTGGTGACATATAGTGAACATGTTTTCTCTTTCCTTACAGACAGTACTACTGCAGGACCCTGGCGAGGATCCTGATGATGTCCTGCGTTGCTGCAGGACCAGGGAAAGGACGTTCACCTTTAATGAGGTGTTTGATCAAGCAGCTACCCAGGTGATAGTAATCCTGAGATATTTACAATTAATAATAAAAGTTAATAATATATGTAATACAGTACTCAGGGACATCTTATGAGAGGAGGGTTCCTGTGTGCTGTCTCTGAATTGGTCCCCCCAAACCATTGTATGTGAGGTGTAGTCTCTGGTACTGTGCCAAAGCCTATTGTACAAGCATACTGTATATTTCTGGAAAAATGGTGCCACAAGATAGATTTCTTTTCAGGTGGCCACATGGTAAGAACATACAATGGGTGTTTGGAGTATGGTGTAGGCCCCCCTGGATTCAGATGCCCATGTGCACCACACACCCTACACCCATTATACATATGGCAGCGCTGCTCATGCTACATCTTGTAAAGGGAGTAAAATGGTTCATGAGAACAACTTATCATATGTGAATGTAGCATTAGACATTATTGCTTGTACAGCTGTCATTTCTCCTTATTCAGTATAGAGCATATTTTTACATTATGTTCATGATTGCTTATGTAGCATCAATAAATGTGTCTCATTTCAGGATCATGTCTATCAGTGCATAATGAAGAACCTAGTGGATGATATAATTTCGGGGTACAGTGCTGCTATATTTGCGTATGGCCCAACAGGTAATATTAATATTATTAATACATAAGTCTAATTGTTTATATTGTGTGTATAAAAGTAGTGAGCTGGTGAAATGAGTGGTGGTAAAACATATGCACCATCTGTATTGTTAGTAATTGTGAGCTAGTAGTTTCCTTACAGGCTGTGTAATTATCCAGGTGGTTCCAGAAAGTGAGGCGTTAGGTACATGGCACAATCCGGGTCTGAGCACTGAATCCTCAGTCTAGTGCTGACAGATACAGGATAATAGAGTAACATTTAATTGAAAACATCCAACAAGGGCACAAGTCATAGTTCTTTAATATATCTCTTCTATTTGGGGCATGGTAATAGCATGAGAATGGTGACAAGTGTGGTAGTTAGAAGGTATATCTCATTTACCAAAATATTGTTATAGATTTGGTCTATAGTCTAACAATTTATTACACTATAGATGTACAGGTAAAAGTATTGAATCGCATAACTATGTTACAATGTTATTTTGTGTTTAATAAAAAGCCCCCAATTGTGCAAATTTTAGATTCTTATATATCATCTTAAATGATGTTTACATTTTAATTGTTACATTGTCAGCTTGTGATAGGCTGTGGTTACCGCTGCTTCTAACTCTCACTGACCAGGGAATAGGTGCACCCATCACCAAATGTGGAGGTAGCATTTTATGGGCAGAACAAATATACAATAGTGCATAGTCTATCCATTCACTAACAAGTGGTGACATCTCTGAGAGAGTGAACTGATGAGCAGCATCCTGATTAACATTGGCTTAGTCACATGATGTCTGTTATTGTTCAATACTGATATGTCACATTGTATAATTACATATCTGCCATCATTTCTTGTAACGTCAGTGAGTGTATGCTAAATACCTTTATATTTATCACAGGCACCGGGAAGACCTTTACTATGATGGGCAATGGCCATGAGCCCGGAGTGATATTTCGCGCTCTGAAAGATCTATATAAGACTATCGAGGTGCAGAGAGGGCAGAATAAGTTCTCAGTGTCAGTGTCCTATGCTGAGGTAAATATGTGAGGAATATGTGCTGGTTTATATTCTATGTGTCTTATTTAGAGGTGGAAGGAACTCTGGGGGTTTGCATAAGATATGCATTTACATACTGCGCATGCATAGGCAGTGACAAGCATACATAGGCCAAATAAACTGCAGCACAATTAGACATGACGCAAAGGCAGATTGGGGTGTGTGTCTACTTCCAGCCAGTGCTGGAGGGTCACATGCATCTACACAGAGTGATGATAACTGTTAGCAGTGCTGTCCTCTGATTGGCTGATTGTGTATCTACCCCATCAGATGATAGTAGTAGATTCATTAGAATCCTGGCTATGTTATATGGAGTCATGGCAATATATTCACATTACTTAATTGATACCACTAGGACTACAGCAGGACACAATCATCTCATTTGAGTTTTGAACAAGGTGACAACATATGTTTGTATTATTATTATTATCCTTTATTTATATGGAGACACAAGGGAAATGCAGTGCCTAACAAAGTACATAAACAATTGAGCAGACAAGAAAACAGTGACTTACAGTACAAGACAATGCTGAACAAATACATTGTATATAAATATTGCTGCAACATCAGTCATAACACTGAAATAAGTAGCACCGTGGCAGAAGTCAAGGGTTTGGTGCTGTATATAATAGTAAGGGAAGGAAAAGCACATGGGGAAAGAGGGTCCTGCTCATGGAAGATTACATTCTAAATGGTAGGGGCAAACAGACAGGGGGTGACACAGATGGGATAGACAGTGAGCATGGGACAGTGTTATAATGAGAGATGGAAGGCTTTGATGAAGATGTGCATCTTGAGAGCCCGTTTTATAGAGAGGTGGAGAGTCTGACAGGGAGAGGTAGAGAGTTATCAGGGGTAGGGAGCAGCATGTGCAAAATCTTGGAGGCAGTCATGGGAAGAAGCAATCGGTTGGCAGGAGAAGCAGCGTTCATTAGTGGAGAAAAGAGGGCAGACGGGAGTGTGAAGGGAGATGAGGTCAGAGATGTAACTGGGAGAGGATAGGGTGATGGCTTTGTAAGTGAGTGTGAGGAGATTAATTTGGGTTCTGAAAGGGAAGGGCTTGTAGGAGAGGGGAGGCAGATGTAGAACGTTTGGAGAGGAAGATGAATGAAATAATCTTTTTATGTGTCCTCCTTATGTACATTCTGCGCACATATGCGCCGAACTGATCCTTCTACTTATAATAACATGTAATTGGGCATAGCTAGCAATTACCAGGCCCTTAACAAAGTTTGAGGGGGAAATTAAGAACCCCTGCTCTGCTTTTTTGAAAATGCATTAGGACTGGTGCAGAACTAAAAGCTAAGATGGGCCGCTGCCCTATATGTAAATTCCCCAAAAACCCTTTCTTCGTGATATACAGCATCTGGAGAACTACAAGTAACACATGCTCTTTCCAGAGAGTAATTGTGGATTACACACTTGTGCTTGTATTGCAGTGAGTGATAATTCCTTGTGTTGCAGAGAGTGATTATACCTTCATTACATTTGCAGGTCTACAATGAAACCATTCGGGACCTGCTAAGACCGTCCTCTGGATGTTTAAACCTTAGAGAGGATCCCTACGGCAACACCAAGATAGAAGGGATCGCTGAGTTCTTCCCCAGCAGCCCTGAAGAGGTGACTATCATTAGTCTGTGCTACCCTTATGCAGCATCCATGCTTCATCACTAGTCATCCCTGTCTATATTAATATTATTATTATTATGATTATTATTATTATTATTATCCTCTTTTATTTATAAGGCACCACAAGGGTTCTGCAGCACTGAACAAGGGGGAAATGACAATTCTGTCTGTAAAGAACCTATTAATGTGTGTGTGAATAAGCAGAGCCCATGACTATGTGATCACTGGTGTAGGGACCCTGCTTTAGCTATAACACATGGGCAAGTGTAACTTTATGAGTTGTTTTGTATAACCACAAGAGTGTTGGTGCATCGATCTATATTACTTTCTTTTTCAGGTCATAGCATTACTGACTAAAGGGAATAAGCGCCGCTCTAAGGCAGCCACAGCTGCCAATAAGAACTCATCCCGCTCCCATGCTGTTGTACAAGTCACCGTAAAGCAGACGAGCAGTGATGGAGTGTGCACGGGCCGGCTGTACATGGTAGACCTGGCGGGATCAGAGCGAGCATGCCAGGTATCACTTTTATTTTACATCTCATTATCATTTCTTTGTATTTCCCCTGCAATGCCAAAAAGGTAAATATCGTAAGTTTGCTATCCTTCTGCAGAGTTCATGCTTCACCACTAGTCAACACTGTCTACTCTACAGAGAGAATATTTATCAGTCACATCAGTCCCTGGTCCATTGCAACCTACAGTATACGATGGGGGCAGGGCCTGACAATGCAAATTTAACTAGGGCGTGGCCAAATGATGCAATTCTTGTATAATTGCTTCATTAAGCCCCGCCCTCTACACAGGAATTTGCGATTGTTCTGGAAATTTTCCCCCATTCTGCCCACTTCACTAGGAAGTGGGCAGGAATGCGGCAGAAGTGCCTACTCTATCGGTGGTGTGGGGAGTTACCTGAAAAATTGTGAGTCTCCAGCGACTCCTGTGAGCGTAGGCATGCATGCTGTATACTCTAACACACACCTACACACACACTCTCGCATACAAGGATCCAATTTTTTGGCCAGCAGCCAATTCAACTGCCAGTATGATTTTGGAGGAAACCAGAGCACCCAGAGAGAATCCACGCAGTTGCAAAGAGGAACATACAATATGTTTTCAGGAATATAGAAGGTTACTAAAGCTGCACTATGCTAAATGCTTTGGTGTTGCACCAGTGAGCACAGATAATTCACTCAGAGCATGCCTGGGTGTATGCCTACTATCTGCTCTAAGGGAATGCCTCTGCCAACTGGAGAACAATCTCCAGATGTGCACTGTGCAAGATTTTGTTCCAGTCCTGCTCTGTATGATGAGGAGCAGTGGTGCCCCATCACTATACATATTATGCTAGGGACACCTTTACTCCTCCCAACTCCTCCCCTTCACCTTTATATTCTTCTGCTCCTCTGCAAATGCCGCCACCTTTCTTGGTAAAGTTAAACCCTGATGGAAATCTAGCTGCACTCGCACACAAAGCCATAACAGGGCATAATTGCACCCTGTGCCAGTCCCGCCCCCTGAGCGTACCATGTCATGATGTTGCATGTACTGTGTGACATCATTATGTCATGTAGAGGGGCTGTGGTTGGCAGCTCCAATAAGCACAGCACTGGCTGGGTGCCCTCAGGATGCCCGATGGGCTGCATATACTGTGCAGGGTGCCCATCTGGAGTGTCTGCAGGTTGCTCTGTGGGTGCTGCAGCAGGGTTCCAGGCACCCTCCAGGAGAAAGGGCCGTGGGGTGGCACTGGTGGCCCATAGCTCGCACAAAATTGAGGCACATGATAAGACCAAAGCTGCTCCTGCACTGTGCAACGTAAATAAGAATCCATTATGTGTATAATTATCAGAGAGCTAAGTAGTCCTAGGATAGTCCTTTTCTTGTATTCCGAGGTGGCATGTAAAGTAAGCTCTTTTCTTTGATTAAAGCTCTCATGAATGTTGTCATTTGTTTTTGCATCTTTTTGTATTGAAGACGTTATAACAGAGCCTTTCAAGCATGGCCTTTCCGCCCTTAGAGCGGTGATTCCCAATCTGTTACCGGCCACCGCCCCCTTGGTTACTTACATTTATTTCAGTGACCCCCAACCCCTGACACCTTACTCATACAAATTATATAAATTTTTGATTAATGTCATTTTCTAATTAATAACATAGACCAGTATCAAATTAATGATACTAATAATGGAGTTAAATTACATGCAGTAAGAAAAGCATTTCAGCCAATATCACTAACTAAAACAAAGGTGAATGAATATTCACTGTCTTAGGACACAAATGGAGTAAATTGTGTAAATAATTTTATCATAGTTTATGTGTTTGTACCACATCTACTGTGACCGAAGTCAGATGTATCTTCATTATCTTTTCTGTTTCTATGTCAGACTAAGAACACTGGCCAAACCCTGAGAGAAAGTGGCTATATAAACCGCTCCCTTCTGGCCCTAAGGAACTGCATCACAGCGCTACGCAAAAGACCAGGCAGCCATATCAATTATCGGGACAGCAAATTGACCTGGCTGCTAAAGGTATGTTATTACTATGAGATTTCCTACATACATATGACAATACAACTGTACCTGATGTCAGGGCCAGTAATAAGAGAGAAGGGCCCTGTGTGCCATCTCCATGCAGGTCTCCCCCTTCTCTTACAGACACATGCACTAATTATACTCTGGCACTGCGCTTTCTCTACTGGGCATGTGCGGAACTCTGGAAATATGGCACTCATGTCATTTTCCTGTTGACTACATTGGTGATTATAGCAGCACTGGCAGAGTGTTAAGTACAAGTTATGGGTGCAGGGTGTGCAGTGTGAGACCACTAGACATGTACACCATATACCCTGCACCCATTATAGATACACCAAGTGGTGTATCTATAATGACTGCAGAGTGTGCAGTTCAGGGGGGGCTCACACCGCACACCCTGCATCCATACTTTTTTTTTATACTCATCTCCTCTAAGCCCCTCGGAGTAGCGCTACACAAAGTGCCTGGAAAATTGCTGCCGCGGCCCTCTCCCCGGCATTTTGTGCATGTGCAGTAAGAAGTCACCAGGGAAAATGGTTGCCACGCCATTTTCCCATTGAGAAGCTCATGCACAGTAGACTCTGGGCACACTCTAGTGCCCAGAGTCTACTGCTGCTGTCAGTTTGCCGACGGCAGCCGGGGAGAGAGGAGGGGTCCCTGAATGGGGAGTGAACATTGGCCCCCTCCTCTTTTAATACGCCCCTGGATACACCCATGGCTGATGTATAAATAGCATTAGTCACTTCTTAGATATCTTTTTGGGATACAAGCTTTCAGGAATATGAATGTGAGACTTTATTATGCCCTGGTACTAAAGGGGTGTGTGCTCTGGTGTATGGGGGTGTGGCCACAGCCCATTTGTAAATGCTGAGGCGTTGTGTAAAGGGGGGTATGGCCATAGCATTCATGCCGGAACCCCAGTCATCAGGAATATTGCTCTTAACACATTGTTCTGCTGTTTTATCTCAGACAATGGATGCAATCAATCATGATTTTAGTAATTAGTGCAATCATTTGTTTCTCACAGATATAGTATAAAACAATAGTAGATCTATAAACTGCTCCTTACAATGTGTAAGGATTTCACAGTGACCTCTCCTATAACCAGAGCTTTATCTATCACAGGGCGCACTGAGTGGCAGGAGCAGAATGGTGATGATCACACACATCAGCCCTGCGGATGCTGCCTATGAAGACTCTCGCAGCACACTCACCTATGGGAACAAGGCCAAGCACATCAAAACACTGGTGAGCAGCCCCCAAGGGGTAATGGCATATTTATCTATGCTACTGGGTAGAACATTGTGAACATTCAAAATGAGTTTTATTAGAAGATTGGTTGGAATGTGATCTTTTACTTTCTATTAGAACTTCAGCTACAAATTAAAATATGTTAAAATTATATACTACAGGCTGAATCAGTGATAAAAGCTACACCTGTGGTATTACATGTCTGTGTGAGGACACGTAGGTTACCCATCCATAAGCTCCTGTTTACCTATATTCTCTGAGTGTGCCGGTGCCCAGTAACTAACTCTCTGCTGTTTACCCTTCCTCCTGCAGGTGGAGAGGAACCGTGTTTGTGCCCCCCACAAAATCCCTGAGGCTACAGGAGAAGACAAAGTGCATCTGAAAGACTCTCGTCCTCCAGGTATTTTTGTTTCTTGTAATGAAAAGATTGAGGGATCTGTTTATCATAGTTGTAGACTAAAAATCTGTATCCCCACTTATCTCAGCAATACAAATTGTAGTTACACCACAAGTTACCATGCTGGGTGGTTGGGAGGTGTGTACATATGCTGGTGTTTACAGTTGCAGATTTGGCAAAGGAAGCAACTGACCCAAGAACAATAGGAAGAAATAGGCAGTGGCATTAAAAGGGGGGTGCGGGCCACACCTGGGTGTCACCCGCCGAGGGGTGCCACCAAGGTGCAGACTCCCTCTCAGTGACAGGAGCCGGGTGCTGCACTGTAGTATTAAGTCATGCACACAGGACAGGGCAGTCTGAACCTCTTCCACCCCCCAGTAAAAAGCAGCACTGGACAACAGGGTTCAGGCCGCGAGGCCAAGCCCCCTTCCCGCAAGGCCAAGCACACTGCCCGCAAGGCCATGCCCCCTTTTCGGTGGCCAGCATCCCTCCCCACACCAGGTGACAACATGGGGAGGGACCCCACTGCAAATAGGAGTTTACACTTCCAATCTATAACCCATTAACTAAGTGAGGCAAAACATGTACCAGACATAGTAGTAACTGTACTGTTGCTATATTCTTTTCCACAGAGCCAGCCCATAAGGACCATAAGGACAAAGCCCCCAGTTACAATAACACTGGTTCTATGAGACGCTCAGAGTAAGTAATTTGTGCAGATATAGCATGAACAATATGTAACAATATGATTTATAGAGATAAATGTAAAATTATGAAAGTTAGTGTAATTTATAGATATGAATAGATTGTGATGAAGTCTTTTTTTAGCTATCACTATATATATATATATATATATATATATATATATTAATCATAATTCAGCATAATATCTAGCTATGGGTACATTATTATATTATACTAACCTTAGCTATTGGTACATTCTCATGGATTCCTTTAGGTGCAAATGTGTCTGTTTTCTTTTTTTAGGGCTTTGCTGCCTAAATTGTCATCCGTGGTCCCTATGCCAAGAAAAGACCTGGCAGTACCTGAGCCCGTGGTCTCTATGCCAAGAAAACATCTAGCAATATCTGAGGCTGTGGTCCCCAAGCCAAGAGAACACCTGGCAGTACCTGAGGTCGTGGTCCCCATGCCAAGAGAACACATGGCAATACCTGAGGCTGTGGTCCCCATGCCAAGAGAACAATTAGCAGTACCTGAGGCCGTGGTCCCCATGCCAAAAAAACACCTGGCAGTACCTGAGCCTGTGGTCCCCATGTCAAGAGAACACCTGGTAGTACCTGAGACCTTGGTCTCCATGCCAAGGAAACACCTGGCAGTACCTAAGGTCATGGTCCCTATGCCAAGAAAACACCTGGCAATACCTGAGGTAAGTGCTATCAGTGTCATTGTGGTTACTTACCTTGTCCTAGTATTTATATCTCTTTGCCATACAATGAAATACTTATTACACTGACATTTACATCTTATATTACTCCACAAGTATCACAATTTACACACAATATGAGAACGGAAAAAGAAGTTTCTTGGAATACAAATGATCTTGCAAAAACATAGTCCATTATAATTGTAAATTAAATAAAAATAATTGGTAGTGGACAAGTCCATGGCCGTGATTCAATTCAAAGAGATGATGAATAGCCCCGGGAGGGAGCTCCCAGAGCTAATTAATTCAGCCTGATGTTTGGCCCGACTAAAGTAATTATTCTCGCACCCTCCTGGGGGTGCGAGTAGAAATCCAACAACAGCCTCGCGGCCGGCACTTTAGTCAGAGAATGCCAGTTCTCGCAACTAAACACCAATGTTAAGTCACGAGAACCGGCATTCTCCGACTTAATTGCACGCTGAATTGAATCGCAGCCAATAAGATAAGCTACATGTATAAAACTAAGAAATGAAAACAAAGACATGAAAAACCTCTAAATAAAACTAGTAAAACAAATATATTCCAATTATATATAATATATCTAGTCATCCATTGTAGTATTGTAGAATTAAATACTGAAATTCTGTTAGAAATTCAGCTGGCAATTAAAATATGTTAATAAAATCTACTACAGGCTCAATAAGTGATAAAAGCTACACCTGTGGTATTACATGTCTGTGTGAGGACACGTAGGTTACTCATCCATAAGCTCCTGTCTCCCTGTGTACTCTGATTGTGCCAGTGCCCAGTAACTAACTCTCTGCTGTCCACCCTTCCTCCTGCAGGTGAAGGCGCACCATCTGAGTCTGGCCCACAAAATCCCTGAGGGTGCCAGAAAAATCAATGTTCAGCTGAGACTCATCCCCCAGGTATTCTTGTACCATGTAATTAAAAGTTTAAGGGGTCTGTTTATCATAGTTGTGGACTAACAATCTGCATCACAGCTTATCACAGTAATACAAATTGTAGTAACCCCGCAAGTTACCATGTTGGGACATGTGTACGTATGCTGGTCTTTACAGCTATGCAATACTTATCTATGTTACTGGGTATAACTGTGGTGCAACAAGGGATTTATGTGGACACGTAGGTTACCCATCCACAATCTCCTGTCTCCCTGTTTCTCTGAGTGTACCAGTGCCCAGTAAAAAACTCTCTGCTGTCTACCCTTCCTCCTGCAGGTGGAAAGGAACCGTGTGTGTGCCCCCCACAAAATCCCTGATGCTACAAAAGAAGACAAAGTGCAGCTGAAAGACCCTCGTCCTTCAGGTATTTTTGTATCTTATTATGAAAAGATTAAGAGGTCTGTTTATCATAGTTGTGCACTAATAATCTGCATCACCACTTATCGCAGCAATACAGATTGTAATTACACCACAGGTTACCATGCTGGGTAGTTGGGAGGTATGTACTGTACGTATGCTGGTCTTTATAGTTGCAGATTAGGCAAAGGAAGCAACTGACCCAGGAACAATAGGGATTTACACTTCCAAACTGTAATCCATTGATTTAACAAAACATATACCAGACATAGTAGTGACTGTTCTATTTCTGTATTATTTTCCATAGAGCTAGCCCATAAGGACCATAAAGACAAAGCCCACAGTTTCAGCAACACTGGTCCTATGAGACGCTCTGCGTAAGTACTTTGTGCAGATATCACATGAACAATAAGTAACAATGTGATTTATGGATAGAAATGTAAAATGAGTAAAAGTAGTGTAATTTATAGATAAGAATAGTTTATTATGAAGTATTTTTTAGCTATTACTATTTAAATGTTAATCATAATATACCATTATATGTAGCTATGGGTACAGCATTATATTGTGCTAACCTTAGCTATTGTTACATTCTCCTTGGAGTCCTTTAGGTGCAAATGTATCCGTTTTCTCTTTTTAGGGCTTGGCTGCATAAGCTGCCCCCTGTGGCCCCCATGCCAAGAAAACACCTGGCAGTACCTGAGCCCATGGTCCCCATGCCAAGAAAACACCTGGCAGTACCTGAGGTAAGTGCTTTCAGTGTGATTGTGGTTACTTACCTTTTTATTATGTCCTAGTATTTATATCTCTGTCATACAATGTATTACTTATTACACTGACATTTACATCTTATATTACGCTACAAGTGTCACAATTTATACACAATATGAGAAAGGAAAAATAAGTTTCTTGTAATACAAATGATCTTGCAAAACATAGTCCATTATAATTGTAAATTAAATAAAAATAATTGGTAGTGTACAAGTCCATGGCCGTGATTCATTTCAAAGCGATCATGAATAGCCCCCGGGAGTGAGCTCCCAGAACTATTCAATTCAGCCTGATGTTTGGTCCGACTAAAGTAATTCTTCTCGCACCCTCCTGGGGGTGCGAGTAGAAATCAGGCAAAAGCCTCGTGGCCGGTACCTTAGTCGCAGAAGGCCGGTTCTCGCAACGAAACACTCATGTTAAGTCACGAGAACCGGGATTCTCTGATTTAACAGCACGCTGAATTAAATTGCAGCCAATAAGATAAGCTAAATATATAAAACTAAGAAATGTGAACAACAGCATGAAAAAAACTCTAAATAAAACTAGTAAAATAAATATAGTCCAATTATATATATCTAGTCATCCAGTGTAGTATTATAGATTAAATACTGAAATTCTATTAGAAATTCAGCTGCCAATTAAAATATGTTAATAATATCTACTACAGGCTCAATCAGTGATAAAAGCTACACCTGTGGTATTACATGTCTGTGTGAGGACACGTAGGTTACCCATCCATAATCTCCTGTCTCCCTGTGTGCTGTTGCCCTGTAACTAACTCTCTGCTGTCCACTCTTCCTCCTGCAGGTGAAGGCGCACCATCTGAGACTGGCCCACAAGATTCCTGAGGGTGCCAGAGCAACCAATGTTCAGCTGAGACTCGTCCTGCAGGTATTGTTGTAACATGTAATTAAAAAGTTAAGGGGTCTGTTTATCATACTGTAGTTGTGGAGTGACAAACTGCATCACAGCTTATCACAGCAATACAAATTGTAGTACCCTGCAAGTTACCATGCTGGGACGGTTGGGACATGTGTACATAAGCTGATCTTTAGAGTTGTGCAATATTTAAAAAAATAAAAAAGACTGCCTTGGGATATGCTGTAATGGAGTGTATATTGCATAGGACTGGAATGCAGATTAGACAAAGGAAGTGACTGGTCAATAGGAACAAATAGTGGCTTATACTTACAAATTTAAAAACTATAATCCTTTCACTAACTGATGCAAATCATATACCAGACATAATAGTAACTGTACTATTTCTGTTTTCTTTTCTATAGGACCAGACTGGAAGGACAACAGTCTCAGTTCCAGGGACATTGTTCTTATGAGATGCACGTACGTACTTTGTGCTGATATCGCATGAACAATATGTAACAGTGGGAATTATGGATACAAATTTTACATAATGAAAAATAGTGTAATTTATAGATAAGAATAGATTATAATGAAATATTTTTAGTTAGTTCTATTTAAATGTTAATCATATTCCATAATACAGGGCCGTAACTAGGGTGTTGCGGCCGCTGCCTCTGCACAGAGTCAACATGCCCTGAGGGTGGAACCAGTTGCCCGACGCAATCTCTATTTGCCACTGGACGCCCGTTGCTATGTATAAGTAGCAATGCATCCGGCTACTTTACTGCAGCAGCAGCCCTGCCTGTCACTCTCAGGTTGCTCCACCTACAGACCCGTGTGCAGGGATGGGAGAGAATCCATGACATCTCTCCTCATCCCCCACATTTCCAAAAGGAGCTATTTGTTGGAAATTGGAATGGGCGCGCAGGACATGGCAGTAGTGACAGGCAGCATGACAGGTCCGGCACCAGTATCCTACATAGAAGGGCCCAGTGTGAGTGCCACTTTGACACACTGGACTCCAGTGCGCAGTCACAGCAGGTAAATAGGTTATAAATATCAAAGTGCCCTGATACTGACATTTAAACCATTTTAACTATAGTAAAGCGAATATAAAAAATGTAAAGTATTAATGCAGCAGTTTCAGGGACACTGGAACCACATATATTATGCTATATTACTTTAGACCATGTGGATATTTTTCATCTACGCAGCAGATTTCATGTCAGTAATCTAATGTAAGGACACTTCTGCCAGCCTCCACTATAAGGAAATGATGTCCTACAGACAATAATATATTGTGTTCAATTGTGTTCTTCGATCTATGGGCCTGATTCAGACCCGGACACTATTTGCGTCCGCTCGCTGGCTAAAAGGGTTCGGCTATTTAAATCATGTGCTCACACTGCGTCGCGTAAAGCCACTCACTAATATCAAGCGGCCACACTATGCGCTCACACCTGTATAAAGACGCCCCTTTGCCACTCGCAACACACGTCATCTCCGGCAGTTGTAGTTGTAGGGGCACTGATGCTGCTTCTTGCACAGGGCACCACAATGTCTAGTTACGGCTCTGCCATAATATCTACTTATGGATCCCAATCATATACAGTACTAATCCAGTGGTTCCCAAACTTTTTCAAATCATCAAGCCCCAGAGTATAAGCATTTTTTCCACGGCACCTCTGGGCCACAGTTTCTTAATGAGAAATTCAGCAAAAATGAAATGAAGTAAATTGTGCTTATATGTCACCCTTAGGTTCAGTTATGTGGTGGGTGTCAGGGCTGCGCTTCTTTTTGTCTACATATTTTATTATTGGCAGCCATTAGCACTGGTTTTGCCTATCACACTGTCTAAAAATCATGTTGAGGCACCCCAGGGTGCCACTGCACACAGTTTGGGAACCACTGTACTAATCTATGCATCTCAGTAACTATCATAGAGCATATTACATTTTACTTAAAATGTAATTGTAATATATTTAGATTTCTATATAATAAATAATATAGAATAACTGATGAGTATAAAATAAGGACAATGTGCAAATTAAGTGAATCAGCCTCATTAAGTTGTATAATGTTCTCATGGAGTCATTTAGGTACAGTACTATGGTGTCTTTTCTCTTTTTAGGGGTTTGCGGCAGAAATTGCCCCCTGTGATCTGTATGCTAAGGAAACATCTGGCAATACCGTAAGTGCTTTCAGTGTGGCTACTTTCACTTTCCTTATGACCTAGCATTTTTTTTTAGGTACAGAATGCCGGCATCCGGGCAGGGATAGAATTCTGACACCTGTCGGTAAGTATCCTCATCCTACCCCTCCCACCTTGCAGCCTAACCCTAACCCTCCTCCTACCCCACTACTTACCATCGGGATGCCTGCGCCAGGATTCTGACTGGTGTCGGGATTCCGGCGCTGGCATTCTGAGCCCTGGCATCCCAACTGCCAGGATTTAAACTACATCCCATTTATACATCTATTTGTCATACCAATGTAATTCTTATTACACTGATATTTGCATCTCATATTACTCCTCGTGTATCAATTATTTTATACACAATTTGGAGAAAGGAAACATAAGTTTCTTGTAATGGAAATGACAGGGCAGAGACGTAGGACCCGAGGATCACTATTGCAATCGCAGCTCCCTAAACGCACGCAGGTCTGCTGAGAAAATATGAATATGTTCGCTATCGCAATACCGTCTCACTGCCATCATAGATGCCTACTGCCTCCCACAACCGCTATCTGACATCCATAAAACTTTGCAAACCTCAATAAACATTGGTAACAACTGACAGAGTACCATTGGTCCCTCACGCAGAATTACAGCAGCCCTGATGTTACTTAGAAATTGCTAACCTCGTTGCACACAGTGAGTGCTCAAGCTGCGTATGCAATCGCACTGGCTAATTTATGCACGGCCGTGCAACGGCGTTCAAACGGACAGACACGCCTGTGTTTCTCCGATCACCCCCCCATCACCACTCCCAAATGCTCACTACGTGTCACTCATTCTGCGTGGTCTCCGTGATCGCAGTGCGATCACAGTGGTGTCTTCGCGAATGTACACTGCGATGCATGTGTAGTACGCAACAATCGCCCATCTACGTATGCTTTAGCAATAGCGATCTGTAATGGATCAGGCCCATAGGCCATTATAGTTGTTAATTAAATAAAAATAATTGGCAGATTTTAATTTATTGTGTCCAGCAGTGGACAGGTCCCTAAGATAAGCTACATACTGTATATAAAACTAAAAAAATGTGAACCTAAGCATGAAAAACCTCCATATAAAACTGGAAAAAATATACATTCCAATAATATATAATATATCTAGTCATTCATTATAATGTTTAGATTGAAGCTATCCTTGTAGTAAAATATGAACCTTTATTTCTATTTAATTAATACTGCCCTTGAGGATATGAGAGTAGTTACCATTCCCACCTTCTCCCCAAATCCTTACCCTCTTCATGTCACCCCCTTGTGCCACTACTTCAATCTTTTCCCTTTGGAATGTAATGTCTCACTAGCAGGGCCCTCCTTCCTTTGGCCCACTATACTAAACAGAGTCCAATAGTGCGGATCTTAATATCTCCATAACTGTACCTATATAAGCATGTGTATTGCAAACATACATACTGTATATATAAAAAGCAGACCTTAGTATATCAATAACAATTCTTCAGTATACACAGGTGTAGTTATAGAATATGTAAATTAATACACCATATCCACAGCCACTCCATGGGGTTTAAGAGACAATTTTATAGAGCCAGGTCTATTAGGATAGTGCCTCAAATACTTAGGAGAACGTACAGATGTTACTTACAGTTTATCATTACATACTTTTCATTAGAATTCTTTGGGGAATTGTATTCTGGTTAAATTTTCCCTGTCTTTGCTGTTATTTTTAGAGTATTCTCACTATTGTTAAAACAAACATTTAATTCTTCCTATGAATTGATGATCTCAAACTTTAATTGATTTCCTTTTAGATCAAGACTACAGCTCATTGTAGCTCACGTTCTGTCGTCCATCTGGAATGCGCCCATAGAAAGTGATGAAAAGATCCGCTTGGGCCGAGGCCGTCACCTTGCTGCATTTTCCACTAACACCATCGGCCACTTATCAAATAACATCTTACCAATTAAAAAAAAAATATTGGTGATTTTAGTAGTTTCAATTCATTACAATTCACAATTGAATTTTATTGTAACCTTATTTTATTGTATTCTTCAGAGAGAGATGATAAGACCATTAGAACTTGAGGTCTTCACATTTAGAAAGATGCCTTTCCCGTACAGCAAGACGTGCTTAAGCGCTGGGGATCGTACGGCCTACATTTCCCATCTCACAAACACACTAATACATAGTAGGTTTTTGGAGTGTGGGAGGAAGACGAGGCACCTGGAGGAAACCACACAAACATGGGGAGAACATATAAACCACACACATAATGCTCATGTCCAAATATAACCCATGAGACAGTAGTTGCTAATTTACCAGTAACAAGTAGGGGTGTGCACCGGCCACTTTTCGTGTTTTGTGTTTTGGTTTTGGATCTGGATCTTTCTTCGTGTTTTGGATCTGGATTGGTTTTGCCAAAACCACCCTTCCATGTTTTGGGTTCTGGGTTTTGTGTTTTGGATCTGTATTTTTTTGAAAAAAAGCATAAAAACAGCTAAAATCACAGAATTTGTAGGTTTTTCTGCTCCTATGCTATTATTGACCTCAATAACCTTAATTTCCACTCATTTCCAGTCTATTCTGAACACCTCACAATAGTGTTTTTATGTCCAAAAGGTTGCACCAAGGTAGCTGGATGACTATGCTAAGCGACACGAGTGGGCGGCACAAACACGTGACCCATCTAGGCGTGATACTGCAGTGGCAGACAGGATGGCAGTTTGAAAAACTAGGCCCCAAACTGTACATAATGCAAAGAAAATAAAGAGGTGCAAGATGGAATTGTCCTTGGGCCCTCCCACCCACCCTTATGTTGTATAAACAGGACATGCACACTTTAACAAACCAATCATTTCAGCGCCAGGGTCTGCCACACAACTGTGGCTGAAATGATTGGTTCGTTTGGGCCCCCACAAAACAAGCTGGCAATTAATGTGTCCCTGCACAAACTGGCTCTACGGAGGCAAGATGTCATCCTCATCCTCCTCATCCACCGATTCCTCACCCTCTTCAGTGTGTACATCCTCATCCTCACAAAGTATTAACTCGTCCCCACTTGAATCCACCACCACAGGTCCCTCTGTACGTTCTGGAGGCTGGTCTCCCTGGAAGAGCTGATAACTAATTTTGATGAACATCATCTTCTCCACATTCTGTGGAAGCAACCTCCTACGCCTTTCACTGACAAGGTTCCCGGCTGCACTAAACACTCTTTCGGAGTACACACTGGAGGGGGGGCAACTCAGGTAAAATAGAGCCAGTCTGTACAGGGGCCTCCAAATTGCCTCTTTTTCCTGCCAGTACAGGTAAGGACTGTCTGACATGCCTACTTGGATGCTGTCACCGATGTAATCCTCCACCATTCTGTCAATGGTGACAGCATCATATGCAGTGACAGTAGACATGTCAGAAATTGTTGCCAGGTCCTTCAGTCCGGACCAGATGTCCAAACTTGGTCCTGCCTGCCCTGCATCACCGCCAGCGGGTTGCTTAGGATACCTAAGTTTTATCCTGGCAGCCCCAGTTGCGGGAGAAAATGAAGAAGGAGCTGTTGACGTGTCACGTTCCGCTTCAGCTGACAGTGTGTTCACCAGCAGGTCTTTGCACCTCTGCAGGCTTGTGTCGGCCGGAAAGAGACACCACATAGGCTTTAAACCTAGGATCGAGCACGGTGGCCAAAATGTAGTGGTCTGATTTCAACAGATTGACCACCCTGGAATCCTGGCAAAGCGAATGAAGGGCTTCATCCACAAGTCCCACATGCCGAGCGGAATCGCTCCATCTTAGCTCCTCCTTCACTTTCTCCAGCTGCTTCTGCAAAAGCCTGATGAGGGGAATGACCTGACTCAAGCTGGCAGTGTCTGAACTGACTTCACGTGTGGCAAGTTCGAAGGGCTGGAGAACCTTGCACAACACGGAAATCATTCTCCACTGCGCTTGAGTCAGGTGCATACCCCCTCCTTTGCCTATGGCATAGGTGGATGTATAGGCTTGAATTGCCTTTTGCTGTTCCTCCATCCTCTGAAGCATATAGAGGGTTGAGTTCCACCGCGTCACAACCTCTTGCTTCAGGTGATGGCGGGGCAGGTTCAAGAGTGTTTGCTGGCGCTCCAGTCTTCGGCACGCAGTCGCTGAATGGCGAAAGTGGCCTGAAATTTTTCGGGCCACCCAAAGCATCTCCTGCACGCCCCTGTCGCTTTTCAGAAAATTCTGCACCACCAAGTTTATTGTGTGAGCAAAACATGGGACGTGCTGGAATTTGCCCAGGTGTAATGCCTGCACAATATTGGTGGTATTGTCAGATATCACAAATCCCCAGGAGAGTCTAAGTGGGGTAAGCCACTGGGCGATGATTTCCCTCAGTTTCTCTAAGAGGTTGTCGGCGGTGTGCCTCTTACTGAAACCAGTGATACACAGCGTAGCCTGCCTTGGAACGAGCTGGCGTTTCTGAGATGCTGCGACTGGTGACGCTGCTGCTGTTGCTGCGTAAGGTGATACATCTACCCAGTGGGCTGTCACAGTCATATAGTCCTTAGTCTGCCCTGTTCCACTTGTCCACATGTCCGTGGTTAAGTGGACATTGGGTACAATGGCATTTTTCAGGACACTGAGGACACTTTTTCTGACGTTTCTGTACAGTCTCGGTATCGCCTGCCTAGTGAAGTGGAATCTAGACGGGATTTGGAACCGGGGACACACTACCTCCAGCAATTGTCTAAATCCCACTGCACTAATGGCGGATACCGGACGCACGTCTAACACCAACATAGCAGTCAAGGCCTCAGTTATACGTTTTGCTTCAGGATGACTGCTGTCGTACTTCATCCTCCTCGCTAAGGACTGTTGGAGGGTCAATTGTTTAGTAAAAGTAGTGGTGTTCCTACTTCCTCTCTGGGATGATGAACGACTCCCAGCAGCAGCAACAGCGGCAGCAGGAGGCGTAGCAATGCAGGATCCTCCGAAGGAATCCGGGATAGGAGTCAGTCATGCCAGTGACATGGCCTGCAGGACTACTTCCGATCCTGACTAAGGAGGAAATTGACGAGGAGGGAGTTGACGGTGTGGTTTGCAGGCGCTTGGATACAACAGGACAACGGGATTTAGGTGTCCCTGGACTGCTTACGGTCTTAGCCAAAGTTTCTGAACTTGACAGTAACTTATTATGAACGCGCTGCAGGTGCCGTATAAGGGAGGATGTTCCTAGGTGGTTAACGTCCCTACCCCTACTTATTCCACCTTTACATAAGGTACATATGGCAAGACAGTTGTTGTCCGGATTTGGATAGAAATATTGCCAGACCAAAGAGGTGGAATGTTTGGTCTTCTGCCTAGGCATGACCGTGATGGGCTTTTTCATCCCACGGACAACAACTGTCTCCCCCGGAGCCTGATTTAAACAAACCACATCACCATCAGAATCCTCCTCGCCAACTTCCTCCTCAGCGCCAGCTACACCAGTATCCTCATCCTGTTGTACTTCAACAGTGACATCTTCAATTTGCATATCAGCAAGTGGACTGTGGGTGCTCCTTTCAGCACTTGCAGGGGGCATGCAAATGGTGGAAAGAGCCACCTCTTCCCGTCCAGTGCTGGGAAGGTCAGGCATCGCAACCACAACCACACTTGGACTCTCCTAGGGGATTTGTGATATCATCTTAGAAAGCACAGTTCTTCGCTGTGCTTTTGCCAGCTTAACTCTTTTGATTTTTTTAGTGGGAGGAGGGCTTCCATCGTCATGTGAAGCTGAACCACTAGTCATGAACATACTAGGGATCGACCTTAGCCGTTCCTTGCCACTCCGTGTCGTAAATGGCATATTGGCAAGTTTACGTTTCTCTTCAGCTGATTTGAATGTTTTTTTCAAGGTCATTTTCCTGAACTTTGTCATTTGGGATTGTATGTGCCCTCTATTATGACATTGGGCATCGGCCTTGGCAGACGACATTGATGGCATGTTATCGTCTATGTCATGACTAGTGGCAGCAGCTTCAGCACTAGGAGGAAGTGGTTCTTGATCTTTCTCTATTTTATTTTTATCGGAGAAAGTTTGGTCCTCCATTTATGTTATATCGATTTGATATATACGTGCGGCTACACACAGAAAATATTTTTTTATTTTTGCTGGAGAGTAGTGCACTTTGTGGGTTACACCAGCTGGCTCTTTACTTATGGGACACAGGCGCACGCTTGGCGCTGCTCCTTTGTTGATGCACGTGCGGCTACTGCGCACACAATTCACAAACACAGAAAATATTTTTTTTTTTGGTTTGGACTGGAGTGTACTTTGGGAGTTACAGCACCCTTTAACGGTCAAGCCAGCCAGCCCTTTACTTATGGCACAGGCGCACGCTTGGCACTACTTTGTTGATGCACGTGCGGCTACTGTGCACACAATTCACAAACACACAAAAAATATTATTTTTTTAGCACTTGGGGGGAGCACCCCTGATGGACAGAGCACCCCCTGGACAACACTACAGCACCCCTTTAGGACTGGGACACTGCACAGGACTTTGGAGTGGACACAGCCCCTATGGAGAACTGACTGCACAACACAGTCCAGCCAGCCCCTATGGACTTTGAAGTAGTGGACACAGCCCCTATTAACAACAGCAGCACAGCACAACACAGCCAGCCCCTATGGACTTTGAAGTAGTGGACAACAGCAGCACAGCGCAGCGCAGCGCAGCACAGCACAACACTACTCTGCACTACACTACACTACACAGCCCAGCCAGCCCTAACTCCCACCCTCCCTCTTCACTGTCCACAGCCGAGTGAGAAATGGCGCTGACGCGGGTACCTTATATAGGATCCAAAACCCGCGAGACCCGGAAGGCGGGATGATGACGTTTTGCCTCGATTTCAGATCCGAGTCAGGCGGGAAAAGTCGAGCCTGACTCGGATCGGACTCGGATCGGGGGGGCTCGGGGGGGTTCGGATTTCAGAAATCCGAACCCGCTCACCCCTAGTAACAAGTAACATCACAGAGGCATACGGCACTGGTTCCTGGTGACTACACAGTCTGAATTAGCATTAATATGGACTGTGTACAGGGCCGGCACTACCATTAAGCAGCTTTAGGCAGCTGCCTAAGGTACCAGCATCTGAGGGGATGGCACTGAGGCTGCCAGCACAATAATAAAGATTTCTCTGATGTCATTATTTTACTTAATACTGGTGGCAACCACAGTTTTCAAAAGCTGTGGCCACCACCCCTGCACTTGTCAGCTGCTGTCTGGCTGAGATTGCAGACATGTCAGTCTGACATATCTTGTGCAACCGCAGTATAACCAACAGCAGCAGTGCCCGTCACCACCCCCTTCCCTCAGTCTCTGCATGATGGCTGCTTCCACCCCTGGGATCAACAGCCACCAATATACTGTTGTCTTTTTCTCCCTTCTCCTTCCCCTCTTAATGCTCTGCCCCCTCTGAGACTCCACCTAGTTCAGCTCCAGTGCCTAGCTGATTCCTCCACAGCCAGCTGCTCCAGGGGGTGAAACCAGGAATATGTAGAGACCACAACCTCCTACAATCAAAGGATGCTCCAACCAGCACTGCACTTACTGGTGCTGCTGGCCCCACCACCTCCACGTGATGTAAGGGGGCGAACCGACACAGGGTGATCTTACACCCTATTATGGCGTTGCTTATTTACATATCCCGATTTGGGAAACACATCAAAACTTTTTCTGATTTGTGTTCCTCTTGTACCACTACTGATTTTGGGCCTTGCCTTTTGGGTTGTCGGCAGCTCTTTGGTTGTTCACCCAGGTAATGTCACTAATGGAGGCCACTCTGCAACTTCAGGGGATTCGGATAATATCTAATCTAGACAAACTTCGCATTGCAGCCTAGTAAGTGGATACTCTGCAGGAGCACCTCAACCTGACAATTCAGATCCCTCAGTCCCACAAGTGGCTCCTCAATTGGCGCAAATCCAGCCTAGTGCCTTCTCAGCAAATACAGAACCAAAATCAAAATACGTGCGGGTGGTTTTGCAAAACCAGAACCAAAACACAACAGTTAATTTAGATCCAAAACACGGGGGTCAGCGCATGTCTATTATCATCCCTAATGCAGCAGTAAGGTGTATTTATTAGGGTTACTTTGTCTGTCAGTCTTTTAAACCTAACAAATTTAATAGCAATTTAAAAGCAATACGTTATTGCAAATTAATTAAAATTAATTATGTAAAGCTTTAATCAATGATTTGGCAATGCACTGATCAGCAAAATTGATTATTAAAAAATAAACTTTATACTGCATCACGTACAGGTTTCTCATTGTGCATCACCATTATGGGTGTGTATTCTGTATTCCTTCTTAGAAGAATGAGGTCCCGAGTATGACAGTATTTTGAATTGTGTGTTTTAAATGGCCAGGAGATGCCAGGATCAGAAAAGAAGAGGAAGCTTCAAGTGAGTGGTTTTAAACAGAAAACTGACAGGCGCTGCCAAACTGCACCCCCTGGCCTACGGTGTCGTGGCACATGTCGCACTCCCCCCCAAACCATTTACAGGCATAGTAGCCTCCTACTAAGCGATAAAGCTCTGTCCCTGTGAATCCCCTCCACACACTTATCATGGTATTTTCGCAAAAAAATACAGTGACAAGTGCCAACGCATGCGCCGACCGGCCGACGCTAAGCCCCGACCCCACCGCTAAGCCTCATCCCTGCTGACTCCCCCCGCCCCACCCTTAATTACACTTACCTCTGGTGATCGGTGCTCCTGTGATGTCCTCTGTGGCTCTGGTCAGCTGACATCCCATCCTGCACTGGGACCTGGTCAGATGACGACCGGGCCCCAGTGCAGGCTGGGAGACCAGCTGACCGGAGGGAGGACATCACCCGGAGCCCCGATCACTGGACTCAGGTAAGTTCTTTTTTTTTTTTTAACAATGTATCAGCTTGCGGTATGTTTAGACCACACAGCTGATCACTGGGTCTTGCTCCGGGCTCTGCTCTGTCCGTTAGAGTAGAGCAGGAGTCCGGTAACTGGGGAAAATCCTGGATAACGCCACCTCTAGGTGGTGTTATTATCACAGGGATTTCCCCGGTATTTTTTCACAATTTCTTTTAAGAAACTTTGGCCAAATCACATTTCCCATTACAATTATGGGAAATGCGATCTGCTTACTACAAATAAGTGATAATTAGAGGTTGGAGTAGAATTTTACGAATTCCACTCCAATTGCCCTGTAATAACTATAGGTGATACTAAAATAATGTGAAAAGGGTGTGAAAACACCCTTTTTCACTTCATTTTAGTAAAAATAATGTTAATAAATAGAGCCCTTTGTGTGCCTTGAGGATGGAGGTTTGGAAACACTGGCCTAAGCCCAGTATAAAATTATGTTTATACCTTTGCACAGCTGCATGATGCTACACAAATAGTAAGTGGGAAGACTTGTAAAATGTGTAATTAAAAACTTCTAAATTAATACACAATGGAAAGTTACATAATGCTGACAGAAATGCACATAATCCCTCACATTTAAGTACTGCATTCTTCTCTGGCATCAGTGGAGTTAACTCTAAAACTGGCAACTTTTAAAAGAAAATAAAAACACATAAGGGCCCTTTATTGCACAAGAACCAGTTCACATCAGGTGTATGCATACATGCCTACCCTCCCGGAATTCGCGGGAGGCTCCCGCTTTTTTTGATAACCCCCCACATGGGTAGGCATTTCTCCCGCATTCTGCCCACTTCCGAGTGAAGTGGGCAGAATTTACGTGGCGATAGTGGGTCCCCAAGTAGGGGTCGGGGCTTAATGACGTGATTCTACATTAATCGCTTAATTTAGCCCCACCCCTATGTCAATTTGCACCAATCACGGTACTTTGCCACAAAGGGGGCAGGGCTTAATGAAGCGAATCATCAGGTCCCTATCCAGTCAGAACTCACCGGCTTCTTCCGGGGAGGAGAAAGAAAAGGTAGGCAAATATGGGTGGATGCTATAGTACATATCAGCTGCTGGACGCAACAGACACACTGCACACTTATTAGGTTGTACTCTCATGGTTTATAAAACCAAAGGTTCCCCCTTTCCTTGACCAGGTCATCAATCAAGGGAAGAGGAAGATGCATTCTAATTAGTTACAAACATAAACATCCCACTACCACTGACCTGCCTTCAGCTGTTGGACCCTTTTAATGCAGCACCCTGCAGGGACTAGACAGACACACAGATGCAGACTTACTTTGGAGAGTTTCACATCCGGATGGAGTAATCTCAGCAGAAAGCAGCCCAGGGAGATGAGGCAGACTACAAGCAGCTCCTCCATAGTGGCCAGGGTAAGCGGTCAGGAAGCCAGCAGTCGAAATACCGACCGCCGGCTCCCCAACTGTCAAATCCCGGCATGGGACTAATGATAGGTGTCGGGATTTCGACGCCTATCATCAGGGCTGCCATCAGAAATTGTGGGGCCCAGGACTGACAAAATACGCCTCCCCCCGGACTGCCTACTTGTGCTTGGTAAGTGGGCAATTGCAGGGGAGGTGTGGGCAGCAGCCGGGATTGCCATTAGATTTTTGGGACCATCACAAACCTCATAACCAATAACCAGTGGCGTAACTAGAGTATTTGGAGCCCAGGGTAAGTTAAAAAACGTGTCTTAGAGAGAACACCACATTATGACCATCACTACAGATATATCTGCAGTTTTATCTGTACAGTGTGTACCCACCTATAGATATGAGCAGGGGCGTTTCTAGAGAGGAGGGGGCACGTGTGGAGTCTCGCTGGGGCCCCCTCCTCTCTCCCCGGCGGCCATACTCAGAGTGTGCCCAGAGCAAACAGCACATGCGCAGGTCACTGGAAAAATGGCACAAAAGCCATTTTTGTAGTGATTTTTTTTTCCTACTGTGCATGACGTCGGGAAAATGGCTGCAGCGGCCATTTTCCAGGCAATTTTGACAGCACGAATACAGGCTCCAATGTGGGACTCTGGAGGCAGAGAGGTAAGATTGAGTGTGTGATAGCTGAAACATGCCAGCGTTGCAATGAGCCATAATGGGATAAAATACCAACCAATCAGCTTCTAACTATCATGTTACAGACTGTGCTAGATTAAAAAAAAGAAATGACAGAAGCTGACTGGTTGGTACTTTCTCTTTCCACTTTCTCTCAAAGATCTGATAAAATCCCATACTGTATACAGGCATTTATTATTTTTTGGATGATCTGAAAAAAAAAAAAAAAAGACGGGTAACCTACAGTATGTATTCCAAAGTGATTTTATAAGTAGGTTAATATATATTTACAAAATTATATATATATATATATATATATATATATATATAAACTACATTAACATACAATTCACAGAACAAATACAAAAAAAAGCTACATTTATTACCCTGAAATAATGATCACTTTGGCCAATCCCATATCTTTTGAAAACCAAGTAAATATTTGATCTTTAAAAAGTATTTATAGGATGACAATGCATAATAAGAGAAGTATTGCACCTCAATAGGGTACTGTAAAACTTTTTCCCCGATCATTGTAATGAGCAGTAGCTCTGACAGCGCCACTTCAGTGTTATCTAGTTTGGAGGAACTATTAAAATCGGTTGTTCAAAGTAGTCATTACTGACAATTGTACTAATCCTGCATGAGACGCATGATTGGTTAATACTGGTTAGAAGGTGTAATTATACTTAAATAAGTACATGGGGGGGGGGGATGTATCAAATTTTCTAAAGACGACAAGTGGAGCAGTTATCCATAGTAACCAATCAGCTTCTACCTATCATTTTTCTAGTACATTCTATAAAATGAAAATAAGAAAAACAACTTGATTGGTTGCTATGGGCAACTGCTCCACTTGTCCTCTTTAGAAGTTTAGCTACATCTCCCCCATAGTCCAATACATTCACATGCCTACATAGAACACTGAATGCAAATTTTACAGCAAAGGATCCTGGCAATGTCCACATTTCTTCTGTTATAAATCACATCTTTACGAAATCTGACACCAATTGTTAGTCCTGGAGAGAGAGCTGGCCCACTGCATGAGACGGAGCTGTTTGTCAGCATAGGGAGGGTAGCGCATATAAGTGACACACTCAACCGCAGTATTGCGCAGCAGACAGGCACGGCTGTGGGAGAAGGTGTCAAAGCTGAACTTACCACCATAGATCCCAGGACTACTGATTCCTGCAGTAAGGGAAAATAGGTGATCAATGGGAATGTGAAGGAGAACAGCTATATCAAAATGTAACCTGAAAATCATGTCTACATGCCCAGATAGAATGTATATTTAGTCATGTCCATGGCAACAGGTTTACATCATTATTTTATTCAAGACAGAAAGGATGTTCGAAATTTTGGGTGTAAAATACAAAATGCACAAAACAAAAATAATAATAATAATAAATCTCACACACACCCTGTTCTGATATCTAGCTACTATCTTACACATTCATACTCATCTGTCACAGCCCATCAGCGGCAGCTCCCACCCTCTTTGATGAGGGGGGCTGCCCCCGATGAAAACAGGGTCACTCACAGCCGGCTCCTGCTCCTCCTGGCCGGGTCCTGGCGCCTGTGCAATCGATCCGTCAGGCGCCAGGACCGGCACATGCCTAACCTTAACCTTCCCCCCAGTGCCTAAACCTAACCCCCCCCCCCCATCCCCGCCGCCTAAACCTGAATCCCCCGGGGGGGTTGCCTAACACTAACCCTCCTTCTCCTCCCTCCCCCCCCTCCCCCTCCCGGCTATCCGCGCCTGGCATCACTTCGATCAGGATGCCGGCGTCGCCTGTCATTAACCCTCGCCGGGATAAAGCAGTCAGGAAGCCGGCTGTCAGGATTAGGTCCGCCGGCTTCCCGACTGCATAACCTGGCTAGTGACAAACAACATACGTTTCTCAGTCTCCTCCAATTTGCATATATCACACAATCGCCATCAATTTGGAAAAATATCCGAGAAAGTTCTTTGGTGGACAAGCCCCAGAACAATTTACCTTTCAGAGTTCATCATGTACAATAGCCAAATGGAAAGTAAAGTTGGCCACATTCATCAGTGTTTGCATCTCTACAGTTATAATGTGCATCAACCTTTCATGACAAATTATTATATATTTTTTTTTTAAATGATAGTTTGAAAAAACTTGAAGCTTTCTTTACACTCACACAGAATATATTTTGTTAATAAGAAACATGCACAGTATAGGAGTTCCCAAGCTTACAATGGCAGGTCTTCATTTTGCTTCAATTCTATGTTTGGTTTCATTCAAAACTTAAATTAACAAATAGATTGAGTCAGTACAGCCAAATACATTTAATACAGAGGTTCTCAAAACCGGTCCTCAAGGCACCCTAAAGCTAGCCATACACCGGACCAACTTTCCCCCAACCATCCAACTAGATGATTGATTGGAATGAAAATCCGGTAATCAGGGGCATAACTAGACCTAGGGGGACCCCATAGCAAAATTTTCACGGGCCCCATTAGATCCCTGCCCACCGCTTGGTCTGCACCTCTCCTCACTCCCCTCCCCCCTGCACACTCCTCACTCCTCTCCTTACCGTCCAAGGTGACAGGACAAGCAATGCCACACAGGTATCTAGGCTCCAGTAAACAGATGCACCAGGGTGTCTGACTCGTTCTCCATCTTCTGATCTTCTCCCCTGCATACAGGGGACCGGAGCGAGGCCCGGCCAGGGAGGTGCAGGGGATGTAGATACCGCTGTCACTGCGGGGAGGTGAGGGCTGAATCTAGTCCCACTAGCCATGCTTTCAGTCAGTGCCGGCGTCTGCACAGAAGCAGGAGGAGCAGGCAAGGGCAGAGTCAGAGTGTGCTAGGGGTGGGCAATTGCCCCACCCCCACCCCCTGGATCCACCACTGCTGGAGGGGGGGGTTGGGTACAGACTGAGGTCTGGCACCTTAGGGTCCGGGCCCCATAGCGTCCGCACCCCCAAGTGCCTATGGTAGTTACGCCACTGCCAGTAATGCATGGGAGCAAATGACAATCAGCATCTTGCCTGAATGACTTTTTTCATGTTTTCTAGTGTTTGGGAGCAAGTTAGTTAAATCTGTTAAATCTGTTTGATTTAAAAAAAATTGAACAGCTTTCGTCCGTTTTCACGTGTTTAGGAGCAAATGGCTGATTGTCATTTGCTCCCATGTATTACCGGATTTTCATTCCAACCAACCATTTAGTTGAATGGTTGTAGGAAAGTTGGTCTGGTGTATGGCCAGTTTAACAGTTCAAGTTTTAGAGATATCCATGCTTGACCACAGGCGACTTAATTAGTACCGCAGTCAATTTGATTTAACCACCCTGAACTCAACTATGGATATCTCTAAAACTTGAACTGTTGGGGAGCCTTGAGGACTGCGTTTGGGAACCTCTTATTTAATCTATCAAAAAATAAAAAAACGGACTTACCCACTCCTCCACAGGGCAATCTGGTGTACAAACTTTGGACCATACTGTCATTTGAACAAAATATTCCACTAGAGGTTTTATGCATAACTTCTGAAATTGCCTAAAATTGAAAAAAGCAGAGGGAAATTTATATATTCAGTCACTGGGGGACGTATTCTGCTGAGTTTTCGATTTCTTTGTGGCATGGCCGCAGATGTACAAGGGAAATATCTAAGCTGTAAAGAGAAACTAGGGTAGAACACATGCTTCATTACAAGTATGTGAAAGAGCTTCCTAAACTGGTGGAACGGTATGAATTGTTGGCATCTATAATGTCGACAGTGTAATGACGACCTCACAATGCCGTTGCAGGTGTAAAGTGATTTAAAGCAATGTAACAGCGTTGGCATTATAGCTTAAAACAAAAAATATGTTTTACCATTGTACTGTCGACAGTAACTGTTCACCTTTTAACTACAGGGTATCCAGTCATGATGTTGATAGTCAGAATGTCAACATGTTCTGAATGTCGATGTGAGTGTTATGTTGACACAATGTTAACTGTCATTTTGTCCACATGTTCATTATGTTGACATTGTGCATATCGACAGTCACAATTCCAACAAAACATTTCAGTGCTAGATTTAGGTATTAAATAGTTTTTTCACTATGTCAACTTGTCAAATGCTGATATGTCAACATAATGACCATGGTGACATAACTGTTGACATTGTGTATGTCGATGTAATGGCCATGTCAACATTCACATATCAACAATAAAGAATGTCGACATAAAATACCACACTCAAATACAGTACCTCCCTAAACTGCTTCAGGTCATAATGTTGAGATCCTCTCTGCATGGCTCTTCTGGAGAGGCAGTACCTTTAAATTGATTGAGCAACATCAGTTTCTGGGAAACTTCTAGGCCACAAATGTGATCAAAAGGAGGAAGGGGGTGGCAAGAAAAGCCCCAGAGACACAGATAGGGACTTGGCTTCGCCCTCTTCTTTTCCTTGATGCTCCAGGAAGAGGAATGAGATCATCACCACCAATATACTGATAGAGGGTGCTTAAGCTAGGCACAGGTAAAATATTAATGGGTGGGAGTCATGTTATAACTACAGATGAGCGGGTCCGGTTCTCTGAGAACTGGACCCACCCGAACATAGGAGATAAGACTCCGGCTCGGGTTTTCCACCTAAACCAGAGTCTAAAACGAGGCAAAAAATCATCATCATCATCATCATCCTGCTGTCGGATTCTCATGGGTTTTTTAATTCTATGAAGGTCCCGGTGATCGGCGCCATTTCACTCTGTGGAGAGTGTGTACAGAACAGATGTGCCCTGTGCTGCTCTGTCTCTGCACTTTTCTCAACTTCTCAAGAGTGCAGTGTTGTTGGGCTGGGGCTGCTGTCACTGTTGTGTTGTCCATAAAGGGGCTGGGGCTGTGTTGTCCATAAAGGGGCTGGGGCTGTGTTGTCCATAAAGGGGCTGGGGCTGTGTTGTCCATAAAGGGGCTGGGGCTGTGTTGTCCATAAAGGGGCTGGGGCTGTGTTGTCCATAAATGGGTGCTGCAGCTGCAGTACATAAACGGGTGCTGACGTGTTCTCCTGTCCATAAAAGGGGTTAGGGCTGCAGTACATAAAGAGGTGCTCTTCCCCAGTGTAAAAAAAATAAAAGTAAAATAAAATCATCATTCCACAAAAAATAAAAATCTTTTTTATTTTTTTGTGTGCATGCTAACTACACTATTATTGTTCAGTGACACTACCGGCCAGACCGCAGTTTATCGTCCACATATTGTGACACCAAGTCGTAACGCAGTCTGTTATTCTTATTCAGAAAAAAATATTGCGACACAGTAAGTGGCAGCACAGTGAGTTATTCTTTTCTTCTCATTCATAAAAAAAATATTGTGACACTAAGTGATAGCTCAGTGTGTTCTTTTCTTATTCATAAAAATTATTGTGACACTGTAGGTCATTGATACCACAGTGTAATATTTAAAGTTGGTACAAATTGACATATGTGCTGTACCCCACTTCATTTGTGTTTGTTGATATGAAGAACGATCAATTGAGCGGAGAGCAGGAACCACATACTAGTGCTGGAGATGCTGCCATTGCCACCAGTCACAACAATAGTAGTCCGTCTGCATCATCTATTAAAGCCAATGCCCAAAGGCACATAGACCTTAAGTCACTGCATATAAAATAAAAAAAACAATCTTTACAGTGGTAAAGAAAAAAACAAGGGAAAGTTAGCTGCAGAAAGACATAAAATTGGCCATATGCCTTATATCACACAAAGTGGCAAGGAAAGGCTAAGGTCTTGGCCTTTATTTATGACTGGTGGTTCTGCCTCTTATGATGATGTAAGCCCGTCTCCCTGTAAACATTTTTAAAAAATGAAAATCGTTAAAGCACAGAAACCAACTGACCACTCACAAATGTCACAAATCCCTAAGGCGAGTAAGTGTGTTGGCAGGTGCCATGTGTGAGCTTGACCTTTCCAATACTGTACTCGAAGAGGAGCCTACTTCCACCACTTGTGCATCCTCTGCAGATGTGGGGATGAGCAGCACAAATCAACATGCTGACACAGAAATTGAGGATGCTTCTGTGGAAGTGCACCAAGATAAGGAGGATATTTGTGACGTTAATAAGGATGTTGATGATGAGGATGATAATGTGGTTTGTGTAAATCAGGCCCCAGTGGAAACAGTTGTTGCCCATGATAAGGAAAAGTCCATTGTCGTGCCTGGGCATAAAACAAAAATCCACTTCTTGTGTGTGGAATAATTTCTACCCAAATCTGGACAATTTTCAAGCCATCTGTACCGGTTGTCATGGCAGAGTAAGTAGAGGTACAGACCCTATCTAGGAACCTCCTTGCTGTTATGACATCTACAGTGCATCCATCAAAAATGTAATTCAGAAACTTTGGCTAAAGAAGTAACAAGCAGTCCAGTATCAGCTAGCTCCCTTTTCCTGCTAGATCCAAGCACCTGGCATCTTCACCACCAACACCTTCATCAACAATAGCCTCAATCATGATCAGAAGTAGTCCTGCATCCAATTTGATAAGGCTAACTCAGTCCTCCCCGATCCTGGATTCCTCAGATGAATCCTTGAGTGCTATGCCTGCCTCTGCTGCTAGGAGTGGATCTTCATCCCAGAAGGGAACCAGGAGTCTTCTAGCAGTAGTTCTAACAAACAATTGACTGTTAAACAATAATTTGCAAGGGGAGCAAGTATGACAACAGTCACCCAGTTGCACAGCAGATCACTGATGCCATAACATCTATTCTAGTATTAGATGTGAGTCTGATATCCACCATTAGTGCAGTGGGTTTTAGACAGTTAATTGAGGTCCTCTGTCCCTGCTAACAAATCCCATCTAGGTTCCACTTCACTAGAAAACAAATTCCCAGTCTGTACAGGGACGTTAAAAAAAAAAATTAAAACATTGGTGTCCTCCAAAATTCCCTTGTACCCACTGTCCACTTAACCACAGATATGTGGACAAGTGGAACAAAGAAAATGCAAGATTACATGAATAACAGCCCACTGGGTGGGTGTATTGCCTTCAGCGGCACCAACATCTAAGAAAAAAGCAGCTTATTCAGAGGCAGGCTACTCTGTGTGCAACTGGTTTCACTAAGAGGCATACTGCTGACAACCTCTTAGAAAAACTCAGGGAAGTCATTGCAAAATAGCTTACCTCGATTGGACTCTCCTCAGGATTTGTGACTTCTGACAATGCCACCAATATTGTGAGAGCATTGCAACATGTCCCATGTTTTGCTCACACTATTAACTTGGTGGTGCAAATTTTTTTTTTTTTAAACTGACAGGGCCGTGCAGGAGATACCCTCCATGGCCCCAAAATTTCTGGGCATTTTCGCCATTCGGCAAGTGCATGTAGAAAAGATTTCAGCACCTGGAAGAAATGTTGAATTTACCCTGTTACCAACTGAAGCAAGAGGTAGTTGTGAAGTGAAACTCCACCCTTTATATGCTTGAGCAGATGGAGGAACAGCAAAAAACCATCCAAAGCTACACAGCGAAGCATGACATAGGAAGAGGAAGGGGACTATACCTTACTCAAAGCTCAGTGGAAAATACTTTCCGTGTTGTGCAAAGTGATGAAACCCTTCAAAGTAGTCACCTGTGAAGCGAGTTCAGACACTGTCAGCTTGAGTCACGTAATTCCCATCATAAGACTGTTGGAAAAGCAGCTTGAGAAACTGAAGGAGTAGCCAAAATGAAGTGATTCCGCTAAGTATGTCGGACTTGTAGATCAAGTCTTTTATTCACTTCGCCAGGATCTTCCAATCGGAGCAATACATTTTGGCATCCGTGCGCGCTCCTAGGTTCAAGTCATACATAGTGTCTTTCTTCCCAACGGACACAGATCTGAATAGATGCAAAGAGCTGTTGGTAAGCATATTGTCAGCTCAAGTGGCACATGATGCAGCGATGGCTCCTCCTTCAATTTCTCCAGCAAGCACGGCTGCCAGGAAAAAACTAAACTTTCCCAAAAAAAGACCGACTGGTGATGCAGATGAGTCAACACAACCAAGTTTTGACATCTGGTCGGGTCTAAAAGAATTGCCTACAAATAATGAGACCTCTACTGTGACTCCATCAGATATGGTCACCATTCACAAAATTGAGTACTATTTTATTTATAGCATCCAAATAGGCATGCCAGACAGTCAGTTTCACTGCTGGCAGGAAAAAGAGGCAATTTGGAGGCCCTTGCACAAGCTGACTTTGCTTTACTTAAGCTGCCCACCCTCCAGCGTGTACTCAAAGTGTTTTCAGCACAGCCGGGAACCTTGTCAACGATCGGTGTAGGAGGCTACTTCCTCAAAATGTGGAAAAGATGATGGTTATCAAAATGAACTAAAGCAGATGTACACACTGATGTACACACTGAGATCATTGCTAGCAATCTCAGCTGCCAGTTGGTAGCTTATTTTGTCATGGGCCAATCAATTCAGTCACAATTGGCACTCCCTTTCACTGAAGTGGTTGGTTTGTTAAACTGTGCTATATACAACATAAGGGTGGGTGGAAGGGCCAAGGACAATAATTCTATTTTGCACCTCTTTTCTTTGCATTATGTGCTGTTTGGGGCATTGCTGCCTGACTTTTTTAATTTTATAGTTTATTAAACTGCTATCCTGTCTGCTACCGCAGTGCCACTCTGTGCCATGTTGGAAGCTGTATTGCCATATGTTAGTGCTGCCCACTGCTGTCACTTAGCTTAGTCAGCCAACTAACTCGATGCAGCCTTTTGGCCTAACCTAGATAAAATCAATATTGTGAGCTGTGAGGTGATCAAATTTGACTGGAAATAAATTGAGGTTCATAATACTGTAGTCACAAAAACAGGCTCAAATGTGATTTCAGCCGTTTAGAAAAATACAAATCCAAAACCCGCAAGGGTGGATTTGTAAAACCAAATCCAGATTCAATACCTTGAGGGAGTTACAGATCCAAAACACAGGGGTCGGTGCACATCCCTAGTAACAACATCTGCTTGTTAGTTTCCTGTCATATGGAAAGATTAGGTTTCCTATTACATGCATACTGCCATATCACAGGAAGAGGAAAGAATAGAGTTCTAGTTGTACAACATTTTTTTAGCAATTTTGAGCATCATCTCGTGTCCTGTTCCCTTTCTCTCTTAAGTGTCACTTTTGGATTCTGGAGTGAAGAGCAGTACCACATCATTTACAAAAATAGTGTAACATTTCATATATAAAAAAATGCTAAATACAGGATCGGTGAGGGATGGGATGGGGACTGTTTTAGTAAACCAGGTCATTCTAATTAACTAGTTTTAATAGATGATGATTTAGAAGAAAAAAAAAATAGGAATTTTTTTTAATTACTGTAAAATAATTTTCTCCGATTTCATGGGGAACAATGGGGTACAGGTAGTGGTGCAAGTAGTCTGGAACGTTAAGCAAATTTAAGCCTTGCTCCTCCCCCTCTATACCCTGGTTGAGTGGAAGCCTCATTTATTATTAGCAAAGCCACAAAATACATTAAACCATAAGAGAGAGGTAAAAACAAAAAAAATAACAAACATTGTCCAAACTAGAATAACCTGATGGATATCAAGGATAACAAAAAACATTCAGAACAGAAGATGATCCCACTCTCTTTTATCCAATAGGTGACACGAACACTGGACATCCCAAATCAGTCCTCAAGGAGGAAGTCCTCTTTGGCAGTACATAACACCATGCACCCAAAACTTACATCCCTGGACATCAGCTTCTCAAACTGATAAAATTTAGTAAGACATGTGAACGGATGCAAGGTGGCCGCTCTGCACAACTGCTCAGTGTAGGCCCATGTATCATTGTCCATGAACCCCCCCATAGACAGATTGAAGTGAACCATAACCTGGTTAGGAAGTGGCATATGCAAACCAATGTAAGCTTGTTGAATGACCGCTCTGATCCAACATGCGATCTTTGCTTGGAGGCCGGCAATCCCTGGGAGTCATACAAGAAAAAAAGATCCATCGTAACTCTTGTGTACCATGAACATCCAACAAATGGAGAGCCCTCTTCATCTGAGGAACTGCTCCAGTTCTAATCTGG
The DNA here is from genome assembly GCA_031769625.1 of Taudactylus pleione. Lineage (NCBI taxonomy): Eukaryota > Metazoa > Chordata > Amphibia > Anura > Myobatrachidae > Taudactylus > Taudactylus pleione. The sequence goes on along the minus strand of JAUIMM010000748.1, from coordinate 2,271,506 downwards.
AATCACAGTTTGTTAATGTGGAACTTTGAAAGCACCTTTGATTGGAAGGTGTATTTTCTTTTTAGTACCACCCTATCCTCATGGAACATCAAGAATGGAAAACGACAGGGCATCTTTCGAACAGAAGCAAAAAAGTTTTCCAGATCAGATCTTGAAAATCGACTGAATCCAAAGGGTCAAATGGTTCTGACTGTAACATCCGTGAACCGTTGTTTGTATAAAATCAGAGAATAGGATCTGTAAGGATTCCAATCTCCTGTCTGTTAGCCAATCAGCGGCCTGGCTGTTGGACAACCAGGCCACCCACAGCCAATCAGTGGCTGCTTACTATAGTAGCAGACGCTGATTGGCTGGCGGCCTAGCAAATGCAGGAAGACTTGTGGGTCCTGTCACTTGCCAGGGAAGAGCTGTATGTGTAAACACATACAGCTCTTCAGTCCTTGTTCCTAGTTGTAAACTGGCTGTAGTTGTCTAGACAACTCCACTATAGCACCCATTATCGTATAAACCCAAGCCGGCATCTCCACAGCTGTAGGGTCACTTAGACGGGCATGGTCATTGACTCCCTACCTCACAAATGGTATCCTGGTCAGACTGTGCTGAGGAAATCTTGCCTGACATTTAAAAAAAAAAAAAAAAAAAATACATTTTTGCAGCATTTTTTTACTGGATTAAATTGATGTGATCTACAACTATGAGATAAGAGTGTCTGAGCTTTCCCATCAGACAAAAATTTAAATTGAGACTCCAAAAGACATTATTAACTGTCACCTAGTGATAATCTAGAGTTTTATCAAACTTAAATCCCCCCTAATCAGTTGAACTTTTAAAGTGCCAGGCTCCTCACACCACAACCTATATGCAGTGTTTACAATTGGTTGAAGGAGGAAGACAAAAAAAAGGGAGTGACAATCCCCACATTTGTGCTTTAAAGTCTCATTGCAGCCCATATAAAACATCATAACGCCACCTTATAACATGCACACAAAAACAAGTTAATACAGAACCAATATTCTATTAGAATAGTTACAAACTATTTTTCCTAACAGTATAACAATAAAAGTAGGAAATTCAGATTACCTGTGTGTTGTTAGAATAGACATACACAGCTAAGGGCCGGTCTTTCTGGTTAATAAACTGGATAGCCTCTTCCAGAGAGTGTACTGTTACGATGGGCAGGACTGGTCCCAGAATTTCCTGATACATAATAGGATCACATTCTTTCACATCTATCAGAACTGTAGGGGCTAAAGTAGAGAAGAAAAAATGGTTTAATTTGTATATGCCTTATTTTTATTTTTTACAATTTTAGCAGATTTGAGACATGCACTGAGCTATGAAAAGATGAAAAGGATGCAGGTAAAAACACTGAAGGAAGTTTTCAAAAATATGTACACTGTAGTCTAGCTCCTATGATGATGCAGATAGTCACACATGCTTCTCCTTCCTGCAGCTCCCTAGAAAAACAGGCCTCCAGATCTAAAATCTATTACCACCACCTTCTGTGCCATATGTCGTCAATCCACAATTACTCATCGTCCGAGAAGCCAGATTACATTTTTGCAAATAACCACAATCTCCCATCTCTACAATTTCAACACTTTTGTTATAGTGAACTTCTATGTAGACTGGTGTTACACTGATCCACCCTAGAGGCTTCAATTCCCCTTCATTCCACCGTTAAAATCCTGTTTCAACTATGTACAAAATGATGATCACCTCTTCGACGTTTTAGAAGAGACTAAAACAAAATGGGGACAGGCTACGGGGATGACACTGGACCATAACTAGCTTTCCAAATGAAAATGTTGTCCTAAAAACTGTGTGAGGGATAAAGAGACTATAAACCATTACAGATGGAATCTACTTCTCACCAGGATACATATCATTGGTCCATTCACCTTGGGACAATGTTGGCATACCTTGGTCTCAAAAATGCTAGTAATATATTGGGTCTGGTAGATCTACAGTACAAGAAGAAGCAAAAAAAAAAAAAAAATTCTATACATAGCTGCTCTAAACATTTTTGAGAACACTTAGTGACAGAGGCTGACATTGCTAGCCATGGAACATATGAAAGCTACCCCTAGCGGAGAGGACACCCAGTCAAAGCTGCGCACAATACTTTATCCCCAAAACTGAAGTCTTCAGCAACAAACATTGAATTTGTAAAATTTGGTGAAAGCATGAACGCAGGACCAGATATGCCACTTTGCACAACTGCTCCACTGATGCACCCCACTCAGGAGTCACTCACCAATCTGGTAGGAGACAAAATATGCTCCAGCAGTAACCAGTTTCAAACATGCACCTGACAAATGGTAGCTGTGATCCATCTAGCAACGGACTGATTGATATGTACAAGCATGGTTGCGACCATACAAGACATGAAGACTTTTGAAATGAAGAGGCTATATCTACATAGATCCTCAAGCCCAAAACCACACATAGCATCTGCACACACAAGCACCAGAAGATACTTCTTGACTCAATGCAGGAATGACAATTTCCTGCCATATATAAAAATGGGACACTCCCAAAGCCTGAAAGGAGGGTCCAGGATGCAGGATAGTCCTGTTTTGTGGAAAACCAAGTTCAGATATTTATACAAAAGGACCGCCAACTCAGGCAAGTCTTGCTGAAGAGATGGTCAAAAAACAAGACACTGATGTCAAGAAAAATGGAAGTCCACTGAGTTCATTGACTCAAATGGTGGTTTTGGTAATGCTGCAAAAACCAAGTTAAGGTCCCAGGGCATTATCAGAGAAACATAAGGTAAGTGAACCGGATTTAAAAAAAAAAAAAAAAAAAGCTAGAAATTCTGAAATAGGAGACAGTTTTCTCTGCAGACAAGTTTCAGCTCTTTTTATCCATTCTTCATTTTGAAATTGCCTTCCAGGCCATTCTGTAAGACAGAGAGCAGGAGAGGCATTTGAAACTGTACAGAGCTTTTTCCACTCAGACCAGGATATGTATGTTTTACATACTCTAATAGTTCATGGAAGATACTGGCTGCTTAGAGTGACCAGATTAATAAAAATAAAAAATAATGACCAGCATTCCACCTGGACTTTGAGGACCTGAGAAATCATGGGAATCAGAAAGAAGAGTTATCCCATACTGAAGCACTAATTATCCATCAGGGCACCCACAAAGACTAACAAAGTATCCCTGGTCTGTGGATCAGATGAGAAGTGTGAGTGTATTCGAAGTGGCCTGTCCCGAAGAAACATCTGAGCAGTGAGGAAAGCCTAAAGGACCATTCGCAATTTTACCACATTTATGGGAAGATGTGCTTTTGGTTGATACTGAAGGCCCTGCAGACAAAAGGCCCAATGTGACTGCTTCCCATCTGGAGTTCCTGGCATCTGTGGTAAATACTGTCCAAGTCACTATGGATAAAAGTCAACCCCGAACTGAGGTGGCTCCTGTTCAACCACCAAAGAAGGGATCAAAGGGTCCAAATAGGCAGTATGAAGAACAGGTTCTCTAGTCGAGGATCTGCTAACGACCACCAGGGCAGAAGTTTAATCTGGAAGGTCTCAGTATGGAAATGAGTGAAAGGGACTGTATCATGACACCATCCACCCAAGTAACTGCATGCATTGGGGAACTGACTTCTGACTGCTGATGTATCCTGAAAAATGATCCCTAAAAAGTGCTGTGGTTCTGCCACTGTGATGGTGAAAACACATAGCATCTGTGATACTGTAAGTTCACGGACCTATGCGTTTTCTCTAGAAAAATCCGATTTGTTCGGCCAAACAAATAGTATACCGGGATTAAAAAAAAAAAAAACACGGGGATTTTTCTGTGACAATTCCCATTTTTCGCCCCTGATAATATATTGGGGATAATTGGATATCCCCTTAAATCTTTACTCAGACTGGCTTCTATTGTCTCAGAATTGTCCCCTACCTCTAGATTGTAAGCTTTAACAAGCATGGCCCTCTCCATCAACCTTGTATATACTTAATTTATTTTTTTTGTACGATTTAGATGTTATATCAAATACTAAAGAATTTTGTAATAGAAAAGACCAGGTCAACCGCTCCGTCATTTGAACTAGTTTTATATTTGATTAACCAAATTAATTGGAAAGTTCAGGTGTAGATACCGTCAGCACTGATCGTTCTTCCACTTCAGATGGAGTCTGGGGACAGTGGCAGAACAGACAGTGCAGACTAGTATCTGCACCTAAACTTTAAAATTAAATTGGTTTGATTCATCAAATGCAAGACTTGTCCTAATAATGATGCACTGGTCATGGACTTTTCTATTACTTATTCACTTGTGGTTTGTGACCTTATCTCAGGCCTAGCTGCACCAACTAATTGCACACCAGTCAGTTTGTTTTACTTGTTTAAACTCATAGAAGGCATATCCTTGTAAAAAGTAATTGGACTGTCTTCTACAAAAGCCACATTCAACATCAGAATTTTTATTTTTCAACTTTAAAAAAAAGTTTGTTATAGTTTATGTAAAGACTAAGGGGTAGAGTTACTAAAAGTGCGGGTTTTTAGAAGTGGAGATGTTGCCCATAGCAACCAGATACTAGCTATTAACATTTGTCTAGCCCCTTCTAGAAGATAATCTCTAGTATCTGCTTGGTTGATATGGGCAACATCTCCATTTCTAAAAACCCTGCACTTTAGTAAATATAACCCTCACTCTCAGCTCCGAAGATTCATAGGCCCAAATGTAATGGGTTCCAATTTCCTGGTCCGAGGGCATTTCCGGCAATATAACCACTAGATTTAAAGCAGCAATTAGTTTTAAAAAGGTAAGAACTGCCTGGTTTAGCCTTATAACTAACTAATTTCCTCTTTACATTTTTCAGCTTTTCTGCTGGAATAGATCAGAGCCCAGTACATTTGGCCTTTATGGTTTATTTTAGAGATGTGTGGTTCGGATTTACTCGGATATGTTCGGACCTCAAAAACTGCATCATATTGGCTATCCGGCTGTCACGTGTTTTGAAGAGCCAATAAGAGAAATCCGAAATTATCTGGTTACGATAATTTGGCAATAAGAACAGAGTAAAACCAAACCCTCACATCTCTAGTTAATCTACGAAGTGTTGGGTTGTAAAATCCAACACTTCTGTTCGTGTTTATGCCCTATATTTAAAAGGGCATTGCATTTACTCGTAAGACACGGCTAGTAAAAACACTGCCCTTTTAAATATCAGGCATAAACATGACCTTAATAAACCCCATGGTGTCCAAATCTGATACCCACACAATGGATGGGGGCCACTGGTGCAGATTGTAAATTATATTCTGTTATCCCCTTGTGACCGTAAACATGAAGCCCACTAGTCAGAGAATAGGCAAGTGACTATTCATCATCGATAAATGGCCTGGTAGCCCGGTGTTGGGATTTCCTTAATGTTATAATTTGCAATCCATCTATTATACAAAACATAGTGACAGTGACACACACCTCAATATAATTTGCCACAGAGCTGCCCTTCTTACCTATGTATTGCTCACCATCATCATTCTGCCCCCCAATGGCCACCTGACCACAGGATAGGAAAGCTTTGACACGTCTGTAATGTTCTGCACTTGCCATGCGCCCATAATGCTGGGACTCCTGTGGGTTCATTCCATAGAATTCCTGGATGCACAAATCCAGTTCGTGGATAATGGAGTCTCTCAGGTCAGGATGGCAAAGAATATATTCTGGAGCCAGGGAATTCTGACCAGCATTCACAAAACGAGCCCATGCAATCCTATGAGCAGTCATGGCAAGATCACATGTCTCATCCACATAGCATGGGTTTTTTCCTCCCAGGACCAGGGATACTGGTGTGATGTGTTTGGCTGCCGCTTGCATCACCTGTCTGCCAGTCATACTATCCCCTGAAACACAGATTTGCATTGGTCTGTTTAGCTGAAGAACTGATCTTTTAAGCCTTTGTAAACTTTGGTGCTTAAATGAAGTTGGTGCTCGAGGGTAACTTAATTTTTCTATTTCAGATGTATAAAAAAATAAATACCAGAACAAAAAATACATTCATGCTGTTGTGTATATATCAGTAATGTAGACTTATTTTGTTTGTTTTGGAGTTACAATCTGAATTCTAAAAATAAAAGAAAAACATTTTAATACACAACAGATTTGAATTAGTATCCAAAACCCACAAGAATCCGACAGCGGAATGATGACGTTTTGCCTCATTTTGGGATCAGAGTCAGGTGGGAAAACCTGAGCCGAACCCGGATCGCGAAGTTCGGGTGGGTCCGGGTCTCAGGGAACCAGGCCCAAAGTCACACAGGAGTCTTGTGACAGTATACAGTATGTTGCCGTGGTCACATTTGTTCTCCTTAGCAGCTCATTCAGGCTTCCGCCGTGCCCCTTTGACAAGCTCAGGCTTGGGTAATTAATACCCGCTCACTCCCACCTCCCACTCTCTGCACCCCAGGTTGGGACTGGCCCTTATAAAAATGGTACATATGATTTAGACATCCATTTAATCTGCAGTTATATGCCAGGATTTTTGTTTTTAAAGGAAGCAGACGGGCGATATTAAAAAGGTAGGTTTCCCCCAACTTCATTTGAACAATAGAAATATGGGTTATGAATTTGTTGCAGCAAACATACACAAAAAAGGTACATTGGGCCTGAATCAGAGTTGTACACTATGCCGAAGTTTTCACAGGTGAGCGATTATCGGCCGTCTGCACTTGTATTTGAGTCACACTGCACATGCGCCAAGGTACATTAACTGTAGTAGCCGCGGCCATTTTCCAGTAGTTATACAGCGCCGGACACCAGCACCAGACTCCGGAGAGGTAAGTAATGTTATGGGTGCAGAGTGTGTGGTGCGGGGCCCTCCTGGACCCAGGTGCCCGTATTCCCCACACACACTGCACCCATTATAGATACGCCCCTGAATAGGTGTTTGGAGGGATGAATGCATATTGTACATTACCTATGTAAAAGACATGGTCAAATTTATTCTCTAGAACTTCCAACAGGTCACAGTGCCCTCCAGAGATCAACTGATAACAGCTCTGAAATAGAATAGTATCATTTTATCATTCTTCACTTTAAAAAGGAGCAATATTAGGTCTGACAACAGCCTACACAAATCCCATGACAAATGAGTATTACATAGCAGTAAGAAAGCCGTCTTCTTATTGGGTGACATTCACATTGTGGTGTAGTTTTCATTGAAAAAACGGTGTCAGAAAATGTGACCTAGCTTTTGCAAGTTAGTGAGGTCTTACTGAAGGTGTAAAGTAAATTGATACCTTGTTATGATAGTCTAATGGTTGTTAGAAATTGATTTACTTGGGTGTGGGTGAATGCTATTATGTACACTTAAAACCAATTTATGTAGCTGAATATGGAATTAGTTTGTGTATTTGTAGTGATGTACTGCTGAAATATAGAAGGTAAAAAGGTTTGAATATGGTTTGTGTGGGGTCTAGTTCATAAACAGACAGCGCAGGTGTATTGGAGAGGGCACAATGTTTATAGGGGCATGATGACACTTTAAGGTTAACTGGATGTAGGCGTATACAAGATCCATCATTGGTATTGATATGAATCCAATTATTCACATGCTATAGTGCACACTCACGTTATCCATATACAGGGGAAGAAGTGTATGCAGCAGGTCAGCAGTGTGAGGACAGGTCTCTGAAGGCTTCAATACTACACAATTACCTAGCAAAAAAAACAAAGCAATGCAATCTGGTAACTAACCTTAGAGAGACTGCATCATTTCTATACACAGACACCTGGCTTTCTGTCATCTGGAACAAAGTCACCCTCGGCTTGATTGAATCCAGACGCCAACATTGCAAAGGCTGAATGTTTGTACTAAGGTGAGGGCAAAACACCATACGTGAGGGTGCCAATGTGTGCTGCATTTATTGAGTAGTTCAGGCGTGTCTTCTTATTTAAATAGAGCATAGAGGTTCTATTGTTTCAAGAATCAAAAGCAAGCATCACTGCTTGTCCTACACTTCTTACCTACACCAGAGCATGGAAGTGACCTGTCATACAATACATAGAGCATCAAAGTGGCCACCATACAATAGAGAGCATCAGTGACTGCTTTATAACAAATTAAGACCCCCATGGGTACCCAAGTTAGACACTGGTTCAGCCCCTTCTATATGCAGTACTATGATTGGTGGTTGATCCCAGGGGAAGTACTAGCTAGCAGGAAGCAGAGCAATGGCATGGGTCGGCCAGCTGGCCACACCCATCAGCACAATGTGGAGTTCACTGCAAAGTGGTGGGGCCTTAATACGGCTCCATCTAGATTGTGGTTCCGGATTCCCAGTTCCTGTCACCTGAGGTACACGTCCTGCCAGCTCATTAAATGTAGCACCTTACAAGTTCTTCAGATCAAGGAATTTCTTTTTATAAGGTCTAGATACAAAGTTAAGTATACAATAATATAGTAAACTAAATCCAATTTGGTGCCCATTCAGACTACCAAGTGGTATTAGTGTACATTGTAGTGACTGATGTAGTATGGTCTCTCTCAGAGGCTACAGTTCACAATAACAGTACATTATAAAATATTTAGAATAAGACACAGTATATTGCAGTTATTATTTTTCAATAACTAATATATTTCAAACTAATGATGTTCCTCTATAACCAGCATGGAGCATGCTCATTTTACAGACTATCAATACCTTTATTCTAGGGCTTAAAAGTACGCTCATAGAACAGCTGCTTTAATTTAAAGGTAGTGCTCAAACAGCCAAATCTGGTTGAACTTGTTACCATTACCATAAATACACATACCTGCAGCCACAGCTCCAACCATGGGTATAAGACAAAGTTGTACTGGTAAGCTCCAGCCACCGATAATCAGCACTACACCTACAGGCTCCTTCTGTACAAAACAGCTGTCCAGGAGAGATGTCTTTAGACAGAAAGAAGGAGGAATTGAAACAAAACAAACAAAAAAAAAAAAAACTATGTATAAATAAATTTATACACTTAAAAGTTGACTAATAGTGCGAGGCTTAAGCATACCAAACTCTTCTGTATAGGTTCTGGCTCCATCCAATTGTCCAGGTTATTTATTGCATAAATGGCTTCATTTTTCACAGCAGTGATCTCAGATAAAACAGTCTCAAACCTGGGCTACAAGAGATATTTAGCATCTTGTGAAAGTGACCACTCTCTAAATACATTTAACATTAGGTTGTTTTGTTATACTGTGTGGCGTGTTCTGTACGGCCAACATAATCCACAACATGAAAAGGATTCTCCCTCTCCCCAAAATCTGCAAATTGAACTGTCCACCGGATTATTTCAGCATACATCATGGATAAGATGAGCTCATACAATATTCCATTGTTATACCAACATAGCGATAAACAAATACAAATGTGGTACAAGGGAATTGTTCAGTAATTAAATCGTCTACATTTGATCACAGTTTTCTCGGTATCAGATGCATTTGCTTGTGTGCGCTCCAAATAAAGTAATAAGGAATAATCGGTCCATTTCTAGCACATGCTCAGAATCTGAAGTATTCCGCTAAATTATTCCAATACATATAAAATACTTCCATGCATCATCCCATGTATACTATTCAACGAAAAACAGATTGTACAACAACACTTGAAAAAAAAAAAAAAAACACACACACACCTCTACAAATTCATGGCATGTGTATCTATTTATCGGATTTACAGTATATGAAGTTGAAAAGCTTTGACCACTGTCTAAAGACTTTGGGGTCTATTCCCTAAAGCTGGCCCCACATCTAAAGCTTATATGTCCAACCAGCCAACTAGTTGATTAGTTGGAATGAAAATCTGGTAAGGTATGAAAGCAAATCAGCAATTTGCTCCCAAACGCGGGAAAATGGACAAAAACTGTTTGAAAAATTGTTTAGATCAAACATTTAACAAACTTGTCTGACCACCATTTTCATCTGTATTCTGGCATTTAGGAGGTGTTTGAAAAATGACAGAGGAGATGATTGGCTGGGACTTCTCTTTCTCCATTTTCTCTCTCTCCAAGGCTTAGTGAATAGACCCCTTTGTATTTTATCACCACTTTAGGACATCCCACTCATTCAGGTCAAGATTAAAAAATACTTTGCACTTTAGGGCTTTAAATAATGATAAAGGGAACATCATTACTATTAATTACGTACGTGTGTTATTTTTATTTTGTAATTAGAGAATAAGTCTACACATTCCTGCACTTGGCCCACCCTCACTTGGGGTCAATATTTACTAATAAATGAGGAAATGTCATAAAACATTCCCAGTAACATTGTAAGTCACAGATTTTTCAGAATACTTTTTCCCAAGGTATTTTGACTACTCCGAAAAACAGCTGTCCAGCTATGCTCTTCATCATGATTAACATCCACCCGAAATCAGAAATGAAATTGTTAGACATTAGGGGTAAATTTATGAAAGTGCTGGTTTTTAGAAGTGGAAATGTTGCCCATTGCAACCAGATTCTAGCTATTATCTTCTAGAAGGGGCTTGAAAATGAGAAGTAGAATCTAATTGGTTGCTATGGGCAACAACTCCACTTCTAAATACCCGCACATTAAGAAAGTTGTAAAGAGACTGCAGGAGCACTTCATACATGATACTGATGCACAATGCTACCAATGTTTTAAACATGTACAAATATAGGATAGAGACAGTCTTGGTGTTTCTTCCTTTTATTGCAAGTGCTGGCTGAATATTAGCAGAAGGCAGGACTTACACTGTGAACAATGTAAAATTGCAAACAATGCACAAATGTAAATCAAAAGCTAGATTGTCCAGGCTCTTTTCATAGAGTGGTTTCAAATGCTGACTGTGGGCAGGGTCTGCGGGTATGTGCTGGGAGAGAACCAGAGTGCTAAAACATCCAGGTACCGTACAGACCTGTCTTTTTGTAAGGACCGTGTCAGCCTCAAAAACTTGCTGCAAACATCGTCAGTTACCTGATAAGGGTTATGATAGTTAATTTGCACAATTTCATGCTGTACAATTACCACTACCTTTATCTAAATCCCTCCAAAAAATAATAAGACCCCCCCAGCCATTCATTATCCCCTAGATCAGAGGTGGGGAACGTCCGGCCCGCGGGCCGGAATCATTTGGTCTGGCTCTGCCTGGGCTGTGGCTCTCTCCCCCTCAGTGGCAGCAGGCAGTGCAGCGGGTGTACAGGGCTGTCATCAGCAGGGCCAAGCTGTTTACATCAGTGCTGGACTGAGAGGACCCCAGGGCTGCCCCTCCACCTCAATTGTCACACGACCATCAGGACTGCCCCTCCAGACTCTGCCTGGCGACATACAGATAGCCTCCCCCTCCTCTTGGCTGCCGGAGCCCACCAAAATGAAGCAGTTCCAGCCATCACACTAGGGGTGAGTTAATTAAATTTTTGACCAAATATAGCAGGCTAATTTTTAAGTTAATAATTTTGTATGGCCTGTGAATGATGTTATAAATATCCAAATGGCCCTTGGCAGAAAAAAAAGGTTACCCACCCCTGCCCTAGACCACTCACTACTGTTGGCGTCACTACTTGCTCAGATGAAGTCATTATATTAAAGTCATCAATGAAAAGTGAAATAGTAAGTAAACAAGTAAACCTTGTGCATATCCTTCTCCAGTGCTTCTACAAACTCCGCTTCATGTCTGTCCAGCATCTGCAGTATGGCTCGTAGCTGTTCCAGCCTAAATAAATAAGACTTTGTTTTCCCAGAGGAAAAGGCCTCTCGTGACTTTTTTAGGATTTCTTCACACAGAGAGGAGGTGGAGGATTTTCTTGCTGGACTTTCACCAGTCATTGACCTATGGCACATAAAGCTACAATAGGAGGCAGTCCTGTAACAAATTATCTTTTTATTTTCCTTTTGCTTGACAGAGATGGTCTGCCGCTTGTAAAGGGGGGCACACTAATAAAAGGAGATTTTCTTACATGGTTAAATCCTTTTATTCAGAATCCATAGGTGACAGTCATTATCATGGGTATAGGCTGGAGAAGGAGGAATCCGGGCACTAACTAGTTAAAATTTCTCCCCCAGAAGCCCCAGCTCCTCCTCCCCTATATCCCAGCCCCAGGCAGGCCAGTTTAGTTAGCAAGCCCAAGGCAGGAGTGAGTAAGAGGAGAAGGAACACACACAGGTCCCAACACCCAGAAATGCCAAAAGGAGACTGGAAGCAGAGTAAAAAACCCTGCCAACCCGGAGCATCAGGATGGGTGCTCTGTGTCCCCTATGGATTCCGAAGAAAAAGGATTTAACCAGGTAAGACCATAAATCTCCTTTTCTTCTTCATGTCATAGGGGGACATTGTCATTACCATGTGATGTTCCAAAGCTAAGCCACTACGGGAGTCGACATGCCAGAGCTGCGCTAACAGCCCTTCGGACAAAATATGCAATTGCGGTAGTGAAGGTGTAAAATGAATAGAAACTTAGGAATGTAATGGCAGAGGACACGAGGCCGCCCTATGAAGTAGCCTAGGTACCCTGATGAGCTGTCCAAGAAGTACCCACCTATCTGGTGGAATCAGCAATCACCAAAGATGGAACAGGAGGCCCGCCAGAGCGTAACAGATAGTCAAACAGAGCAAACTGGCCAAAGTCCATAGTGAAGGCAGTCAGCCCCGTCCGTGAAAGTTGTAGACGACAAGAAACAGTATTCGCTCTGTGGATTTCCAGGGTCCTATGCACCTAGGACCAGAGGCCAAAAGCAAATTCAAAGAATGATCCAGTCCAAGTGAAAAAACAGAAATGTGGAGCGACAGGATAGCGAGCCCAAATCTGACATCCCCCGGGTCAATGCAATAGCCGGTAGGAAGACAGATTTCCATTTAAACGGACATATGTCCACAGAGGGTAAAGACTCAAAGGACGACAACTATAGAGCCTGAAGCACCAAAGACCAGTGCCAAGCTGATATCGGAACAAATGGTGGCTGTCAGAGCAATCTGACTCTGGAAGAAGACCGGAAGTGCAGTTCCACACCTGCAAAGAAAAAATGCAGAGGCCCCAATCCAGACCCACCTGGAACAAACCCAAGAGAGGGAAGGAAAAAAAAAAAAAAAAACCACACACTCTGGGGTTAAATTTCCTGTCAGAACACCAAACTAAGCAAGTCAGTCAATGTGGTGAAAAAAGTCTTGCAGAGGAAAGACATACGGGCATTCAGCATAGTACGACTGACTGCCCTAGAAAACCCTAGGTTCGCAGAACAGAGGTCTCAAGAACCACCCCATTGAAGAGAGACTGTTCAGAATTGGCTGGAAGTGCAAACCTGAGACAGAAAAACCAACCAAGACTCATGGAGAGGCAGAGGAGATCTACGTACCAATACGCAGTGGCCAATCAGGTGTTACCAGAAACACCATGCCACTCTCCATAGCCTCGGTAGACAACCCTTGCATCCAGGTGTTTGAGGTGGTCACTACCAGGTCCCAGAGAACAGCAGAGGTCAGTGGACTTCTTGGTAGGGTGCCCTGTAGACCAGAGCTGTTTAACTCTGACCTGGAATTAATAACCTTGAGAAAAGGTTCCCTCTTGCTATCTGTTGGATCCTTAAAAGATTCTCCATTAGGAATAGGAAGGGTTCATGACTAGGCAGGCCATGAGAGTACCCTGAGGAGGAGACTCCCATTTGGCTTGATCCACCTTAGGGAGCACCTAAGCCTCAGCTACCTGCACAGATGATAATTCTGCCAAACCTCTTATTAGAATGACAGCAGTGGGATCTAAACTCACACATCCGAAGAGACTGGAACCAATATCCAGCGCCTTAGACCACTTGGCCATGCTACCACTGGCTGTGCGGAAGGGAGCCCTTCAGCAATAAGAAGTCTCTGCCCTTGAAGCAATGGACATTTTGCCGTTGCGAGCTAGGGAAACCTCAGTTTCCGAAATCATAACCGGACAGGGGCATATAAATATCTAGCCCGGAGGGTTTTGCATCTGGAAAGATGCATACAGCTGCACTAAACCCTGCACCGATGAGATAGTACAACCGGGTGCAGAAGGGTCTGTAAAGATACAAGCCCTTGGGTAGCCAATTAGTCCACTGCAACATTACCAGCAGTCCTAGCTGGTTGCTAGTTGAAGACGTGGCCGACTGAACCTTCAGGCTGCAAAGCTGCAAAACCATGGACACAGAGCCCACGATGGTCCATAGCCTGAAAATATAGAACCGTGTTACAAATACTGCAGGTGCGCAATACTGAAGCACCCCCATCCATGGGTGCCTTGCCCATGGAATACATGAAAAATGTTCCAAGGCTGTCCCCACACATCAACTAGGTAAACTACTGTGTGTATAACGAGAAGTGCAATGAATGACCTCAAAACAGAAAGTGTGGCTTAACAAAAGAGAATTTACCCTCCCCTGCAGCAATCCTCCAAATAAGAGTCACTCTGACCACCAGGAGAGGAGGCCGTGCCAGAGATCAGTGTTAGCACTGTAAGCTACAATTACATGCACCAGAGGTCGGTGCACCCTGTGCCGACCCTTAACAAGGCGCCCTTTCGCCTCACGCGACCGAAATTGGGGTGTGGCCTAATTACCATGGGCCACACCCCCTTCACAACGTTATATGGAGGCGTGCCCGCATGGCATGCCTTCAAATAACGTCAGGCTGGGGATAAAGCCTAACCCTACGTCACTGGCTGGGCTTCCCCCAGCCCTTTCCCATCAGTGAATGGATGCCGCGCGCATGCGCGCTGCATCCATTCACACTCCGGGGGTCCGGCACCAGCTGTGGTGGTCCCCAACCTCCCGTGTGGAACAGCGGAACAGTCCTGTCTCGCTGAAATCGAGATACTGGAGAGGGGTGCGCCCTCTACGGGTGGTGCCCCTGTGCAACTGCACTGGTCGAACACCCTTAGAGCCGGCCCCGACATGCACACACAACATTCAATGCTATAAAAATGGGCATTTAACTCTCAACAATCCAAACTCCACTCGGAAGGAAGGAGCTTTAATGTATAACCTGTCCACAGAGGGGAAGGTATACAAGGAGACAAGAGCCCTTTTGCTGTTCTCCAGGGACTAACTGCAGCAGGCACAGATTGAATGCCTGCTCAGCATCTCAGTTGGAAGGGGAGAAAGAAAAGGATGATCCCTATGGCATGGTTTCTGCAGTGAGGGAGATCGCCTGGGGGGCTGTATGGTGAGAGCCTACTGTTCAAGTAAAAGTGCCGATGGTCTCCTACACCAGCGGTGACAGCTGTTGCAGTGCGGCTCCCTGAAAGCAGCTTTTACCTTGTGTAGCGTCCGGCTGTAGCTGCGGGTCCCTAGAGTGTGCCAGGGACTGGCTGAAGGCATTGACCCACTGTTCCAGTGCTGCGCCCACTGGCCATGAGGGTCGGTGGAGCGGCAGTGCGGGCATCCTATAGGATGCCTAGCACACACCCTCAGTTAAAACCAAAAATTTCAATAAAATAAAGAAAAAGAAAAGCAGTCTCTAACATAGTGGTGCTGCTGCAACAACTAAAACAAAAAACTGACCTGCCTGGGACTGGGGGTAGGATATAGGGTTAGGACTAGACTATACAGTGCAGATGGACCTGTGACGTTACACCCACGTGACCCGGCCTGAAAGGGGGAGGGGTGGGGATGCTAACGGGGGGGACCAAAAGTGTCCGCTCGCCACGCTTCGGGCACGATGGCTCGCTGCGCTCGCCACAAATATTTGTTCCCCCTCTATGCCCTAGTGGATGGTAACGCAGGAGCGGTCCAGCCTCCTGCAGCGGTCACGTGGTGGATACGTCACAGAGGTCATTTCTCCAACTAAGAAATAGCAGCAACCTAGGATATAGGGGAGGAGGAGCTGGGGCTTCTGGGATTCTGAGAAACATTTTAACTAGTTGCTTCCCCGACTTCTGCTCCAGTCTGTACCCATGGTAATGACTGTTCCCTATGGCGAGGAAAGACCCAAGTCCTGCTGTCAAATAAAAAAGGGCAGATCACTATTTCAGATAAAGAATAAAAGGTGAAGTTCAAGTTGTAGTATTTCTAAATAGGGGACACAGATTGCAACAGCAGTGGAAATCTTTTCTTGTGCTCACTGTATCAAGGTCAGTGATATATAAGTGGATGAATGTATGCGGTGTCGGACTGGAGCATGAAGTGCAGTGTCTGGAACCTGATCCCTAGAGAAGGGGGGGGGCCTCCGGCAGTGGGGCCCACCGGGAGATTTCCCTGTACCCCTGTGGGCCAGTCCAACTGAATGTATGCTAGTCCATACAAGGCTGACATAAATAGAAACCTGTATTTTTTGGAGCGCAAAATGTAACAGTGGTTATACAAGGAGCAGTATATAGCATACAGCGATAACAGTGCCTTGTATAGTGACACGCAACATCTCACTCACATTAAAAGTTTCAGCTTTTTTTTTTTTTTTTTTTTATACCAAAGACATAAGCATTATTTAGCATGACAGACAACAACATATTACATTCAAAAGTATTAAGACCACATTTCTGTAAAGACAGTTAAATTAGGCAACAAGTACCTTTATTAGCATGATTATCCTCACTCACAATGTACTCTACAATGATTAGGTTACGATCAGCTAACTCTCTGATGAAATTATAAAATCGGATTGCAATGTGCTTTGAGCCATCAAGGGTGCATACTCTGAGACAATTGTACCTTTATTATCACAAAAAATATTGATAGCATCACTTTTGCTGACAAGACCTAACCAGTGTTGCCTACCCTCCCGATTTTAGCGGGAGTCTCCCGTTTTTTAATCAACCCTCCCGCTCCCCCGCAAACATTACCGAATCTCCCGATTGTTTCTAACCCTCCTTGAACTGCGCATGCGCAAATCGGACTGCCGGGGGGCGGAGTTTACGGAGGGTACGTCATGACGTCACGACCCGTGACGCCATGATACTTAAGGGCCGGCCACCGCGGGGTTCTGGGTAGCGGTGGCCGGCTAGTCAGGAAGCTGTGCACGAAGTGTGCTTGTGGCTGGGAGGTGCGGCGGGCAGAGGCAGAGCAGAGCGGAGCCGGCAGCGCTGCACTCACTGATCAGCAGCGCTGCACTCTGTGTGCACAGACAGGTGTGTGGCCTCCAATCTAATTATAAGGGGCCAATGAGACCTCTGTCATCTGCGCTATATGTATACCCTGATGGGGGCTGAGTGTCACAGGCAATATTAACTGCACTTTGAAAGGGCACTCACTGACAGTCAATAAATTGATAGCTGTCAGTGAGTGCCCTTTCAGAGTGCAGTTAATGCCTGTGTCTGGTCACTAGATATATAACAGAGCTGACTAATACAGCTGCCCCTAATCATTGGCAACTATTGTCTAAGGACATTTAATGGTTAAGTTAATATTTGATTTATATATTTTTTTGAACAGGCAGCTGTACTTTCAGGAGCCTCCTGCTAAAATGCTGCTGTTAGTACTAAAGTTTTCAAATGCCACTGCAGAACACGCCCCTAAATGACTACACACACCCATAGGTGAAGCTAGACACACCCCCTGGGCAAGACATGACACGCCCTCTCAGCGGCTCCGCGCGGCACATTATGCTACCACCTGCAATCTCCCTGAAACTACTTTTCAAAAGTAGGCAAGTATGGACCTAACTCGTATAAAGTCTATTTAATCCACATGGGCTTCTTTTGCAGTCTCTGTAAGAGCCATACAGTATTTTCTGCTTCATCTGTGGCTAATGCTATAGTGGGCTGTTTTCAAATTGACCAGGTAATGGATCCCTCCAATGTAAACAGATGTCCTGAGTAGGATTGTCGGCGATTCTCCTCGTAACCCCAGTCTGCAGCCCAGAAAGCTTTTAAAACACAGAGGGCCTGATTCAGAGCCGGACGTTCTGACAAGAGCGCTCGCTCTGAATTAGGGCCCTCCTACCTAATATTGGAGCGGCCTCCTGACCACCCACAGCTTATGCGAGCGGCCAAAAAGATGGTCGCGAAGGTCAAGACCATCGCGACCATCGAGCTTGCGACGAGACCCTGCAGTAGGGTCTCGCTGCCGCAAGCCCAGGAGTGCTTTTGGCTCTATCAGAGCCAAAAGCACTCCCACTGACATCACTAGTGATGTCAGTGGGGCCGGCCCCAGACGGTAGGCATTCCCATGGGAACGCCTCCGTCTGGGCAGCAACGCCCCCGGCACGCCCACCAAAGGGGGCGTGTTGTCAAACATCGACAGCACGCCCCCTTTGGTGCGAGACCCATAGCGACGGCTTGGCCGTTGCTATTCGGGTCTCGCGCATGCGCTCAATGGAGCTCCCTCCGTCGTACGCATGCACATTAGGGCACCATCGACCCGCTGGCAAACGCTCAGCGCTCACGAGCGGGTCAGAATCAGGCCCAGAATTCCTGTCCTTTGAGAACTTTACTAAAGCAGTCACTTTCAAGTATCTCATAAGGTGTTTAACTACCATCCAGTGCAGCTTTCCAGGATTAATTGCAAACTGGATCACTGCATGTGTGTTGCCTGGTCATGTGCCAATACTTGCGTACATTGGAATCGGAATGTATTACCACCGGACCTAAGCCCAGCAGATGAAATCCCGACTAAGGTAAAAAAAAAAAAAAAAAAAAAAAAAAAGAAGGAGTACCCTAACCCTCCCTTAAGGGTGCCTAACCCTAACCTCCCCCGCAGTGGTGCCTGACCCTAACCCCCCCCTTCCCCTAGCCCAGAGGTTCCCAAACACTGTCCTCAAGGCTCCCCAACAGTTCAGGTTTTAGAGATATCCATGGTTGAGCACAGGTGACCTAATTAGTACCTCAGCCAATTTGATTTAGCCACCTGTGCTCAACCATGGATATCTCTAAAACCTGAACTGTTGGGGAGCCTTGAGGACCGCGTTTGGGAACCTCTGCCCTAGCCTAACCCTCCCGGCGGGGGTACCTAACCCTAAGTCCTACCGGGAGTGCCTGAACCTAAACCCCCCCCAGTGGCTATAAGCTCCCGACGTCCGGCTTACCTACATTCGGTATGCTGGGCGTCGGGATTTCGGCTTGGGGCTGATAGGTGCCAGTATTTAGATGCTTATTATTAGTCCTATGCCGGGCAGCCAGCATGTCGATCGTCGGCTTCCTGACTACATCCCCGTACATTAATGTCCAGACAGCATTTTGAAAAGAAATACCTCTAAATGTTCTCAATCTCGGCTTCTGAATTCGGACACAGACATTGAGGTCTACCATTGTAAACTTTAAAGCATTCCTTCAATGTACCTTTACTGGTCAAATGAAATGGTACCTGCTTGCCCATCTTGTACAATTCTCAGACCCAACAGTTGGTGTGTTGGTCCTAAAGCTTTTAACTTGAATCTCTCACTCAATGATTCCTTTACATGGATTATTTGATCCTACTGACCTACAAGCAACAAGTTATCAAAGTATACTACTATGATATACAATTTATTGTTCAACCACTTGTAATACATTTTCGAAGAAGGGAGGCACCTAGAGCCTATATAGGACATAAAGGACAAACAATATACTAATATGATAGATATTTAATATATAAAAAATGGCTTATAAATTAAACCATGCTGATAAAAATAATCACTTTATACATCACATATAAAATACAATGTACCCTTTATACAAATGATCATACATAACAAATCCACATCTCTCAGGACTTTCTATTTGCTATGAGGAATATCTAGCTACCTGTTAGTGACAGTGGCGTAAGTTCATCCCAGACGCCCGGAGGCAAGTTATAATTTGATGCCCCCCCAGCAGCAGCTGATGGTGTGACATGGAGTTCTCCACTAGTGTATGGTGACTTCTCAGGTGCCGGGAAGGGGTGCCATGTATTGGGCGGCCGTGGTGGTACTCTCCGAGTACATAGTTACTAAGTGGGGTGAATATGTTGTGGACAATGGAGGAGGTGCCCTTTCAGAGCTGGAGCCCGGCGGCAAGCGCCTCCATTGTCTCCCATAGTTCTGCCCCCGGTTAGTGAGATGTTCATATCCATAGAAGCAGCTAATGGAATGAACTACACATTGACTCTATAATAGGCTGGTATTTCAAATAATATTCATTACTTAGCAGCATATGTATCAATTTGTAGCTTCTTGTTCCCTGACAACGTTGCCAGTCCTTATAATGGACTCCAATAAAGATTATTTAAATGGAAAGCTGCTGCTCCGTAGTAAATGTTTTGGCATGTGCAACACCAGGGCCACAACTAGGGGGGGGCTGGAAGTGCACGTGCACCGCCTCACCCGCTGCTAGTGTCCTCCAGCCAAACGCCGCAGGGAGGCTCCAAGCCAGACGCCCGCTGAGATTTTATTACCTGCGTGCACCGGGCTCCTTTCCTGCAGCACCGCAGTTGCTGGAGTTCTCTCCTGAACTCCAGCTTCCGGCTCTCCCCACGGGCACATCTAGGGTCTGAGAGCCCCTGGCAAGCTAAGGGACAGCGCCCCCCCCTTCTCTCTTGCATTTTCCCCTACCACACAGTGGTGGTAGGGGGGGGGGGGGGTTGTTCAATATATATATATATATATATACACACATACACATACACACACACACACACACACACACAACATGCTTACAAACACACACAGCATACATACACGCATAGCATGCTTGCAAACACACACAGCATACATACACACATGACATGCTTACAAACACACACAGCATACATACACACATAACATACAGACATGACATGCTTACAAACATACACAGCATACATACACACATAACACACACAACATACAGACATGACATACTTACAAACACAGCATACATACGTACATGACATACTTACAAGCATACATACACACATAACATATACACAACATACTTACAAACACACAGCATACATGCACACACACATAACATACATGCACACATAACATACACACAACATACTTACAAACACACACACAAGAGACTGACCTGTTAACACAAACACACACACCCCCACCCAACCAACACTAACAAGAGACTGTCACTGACCTGTTAACACACACACACACACACACCACCACCCCCTACCCTGCCAACACTAACAAGAAGAGACTGACCTGTAACCTCACAGTGCTGTGCCGCGCCGAACAGCTCCTCGATCCCTTGCACTGGGAGATGAGTCACTGCACCATGCGGGAGCCGAGGGAGGCAGAGCAGAGCTCACAGCAGGGTTGTGGACAGATCCCCTTCCGTAGATGTACCTACTGAAGGGGATCTATATACACAACCCTCACAGCAGCAAGTGAGGACAGCCGGGTGCGCTGCTGATATACACTGCAGCGGGCACCCGGCAAACAAAACTTGCAGCAGCGGCCGGGTCAGCATTCTGTGCTCAGTGTGGCTGTGGCCACCCGCACCCTACCTACCTATCCTTTCCAGCGGGTACCCAGCACACCATAACCTGTCCACAGAACTGCAGAGCGCATCTACTGCTATGGTGACACTGCCAGGTGGCGTCCCCTGGCGGCCGGCGCCCCTGGCAAGTGCCATCCTGGCCAAAGTATAGATACGCCCCTGAGGGGCATTACCAAATAGTCACTGCTGAAGGGGGCATTACTATAGGGGCACTGCTGAAGGGGGCATTACTATGGGGGAATTACCAGGGGGAGTGCCAAATTAATCTCTTGCCCCGGATGACAAAAATACTAGTTTTGGCCCTGGAAACACGCGACTGTAACATATGTCTCTAATGTCTCCACAACCCAGTCAATCAGGATAGTCTGCTATCTAGCCGCTGCAGCGGTCCGCAGATGGTGATGGTATTACGTGTATTAAACGGCTATGAAATAAAGCCGCTCACCTGATATAGCCGCCAGCGACAGGAGCCTTGCTCAGTGGGAGACCCGGCACAAAGTCCAATGCGGTCCATAGTACAACAAACATCGGAATGCTGCCATGGAATGGTGAAAACACTAACATTGCAAGAAAAACATCAATGGTCGGCAAACATTGACCATCGATGTCCATCCTAGGCCGCGCTGCCGGCCCCCGGACTGAGAGGAGAGGGCCTGTGACGGAGACTGCAAATGGGCCCCCTCCTCTCTAGAAACGCCCCTGCTACATCTCGTGAAGATTTTATTTTTAATGTCCCACAACCTGTAGTCTTTACTTCAGTATTGTATCCCAATATAATGCATGAAAGAGTTTGGATGTACAGTAGCTTACAAGTCCTTTGGTATGTCTGCATAGAAAACAACAAAAAGTAATCCACCAGCTCTCAGAATGAAATCAGCAATAAGATTTGACAAACTACATGGTGGTAGATAATTCAGAGAGATCAGTTGCATATATTTGCAAATATACGGCTAAGCCTCCAGGCCACGTCACGGCGTCTCTGATACCGGAGGTCCCTATCTTAGCATTTTAATTACACCTATGTATCACCTATTAACACATATAATGTGTTAATAAGAATAAAGCAAAAACTAACACTTTAGTCTCCCACTGGTGTGCTTCACTGGGGAGGCTGGCCTTCGCCGCTTCTTTTGGGGTTCTGCACCCCAGACTCTGACCAAGTGATAGGGACCTCCGGTATCAGAGATGACGTGACGTGGCCTAGAGGCTAAGCCATATTTTTGCAAATATATGCAACTGAGATCTCTGAATTATCTACCATGTAGTTTTTCAAATCTTATTGCTGATTCATTCTGAGAGCTTGGGGATTACTTTTTATTGTTTCTTGTGTAGACTAATCCCTCTCTTACATGCACCTGAGTGATATTACTGAAGTGATTGAGCAGCTACCAACATGTATTGCTGTATGTCTGCATAGGCTTTACACCCAAATACACATAGGTGACAGACAGTGGTTTATATCTTTGAGCATGCCTCCTATGGTGTTATACCATTTACAGTCACCATTTATGCGCGATTCTTAAGGTACAGTATATATCAGTTGAAATGGCCTCTGCCCAGAATTTCTTGTCCAAACCTGTGTCATTCAGCATTGTTTGCGCCCCTTTCTACATTTGTCCTGTTGGCCTTTTCACTGACACCATTTTGTTCAGGAGTGGAAGTAATGGTCAACTGGTGTTGGGCGCTATGTTTTTAAAGAAAGACTGATAGGCCCCTATTGTCAGATACAGAGCCGGATTAAGGTCTGTGGGGGCCCCTGGGCAACAAACATGTGGGGGCCCCTATTAAATGTGGACAAACTGAGGGTATGCGCAATGGGGACCTCATGCAGAGCCCACAGTAGTGATGGCCTTTATGCAGTGTCCCAAGGAGTGGTTCCCCTTATGCAGTGCCCCCTAGGCAATACCCCCATTAGTAGTGCCCCCAGTAGTCATGTCCCCTGTTGTAGTGCCCCAGTAGTAATACCCCTAAAAGTAATGGTCCCAGTAGTAATACCCCCAATAGTAATGCCCCCCAGTAGTCATGTCCCCTGTGGTAGTGCCCCAAATAGTAATGCCCCCTCTAGTAGTGCCCCCGGTCCGCTCGGCTGCTCCAGATCCTCTGCACTATGGGAGACACGTCATGACGTGTCTCCCATAGTGCACTGTGGGAGCCAGAAGCCGGAGCACATGAGTGAGCTCCAGCCTCCGGCTCTGACTGCCACTGTGGGGAGGGAGCCGGGCGCCTGCTAGTTACAAAATCTCAGTGGGTGCCCGACAAATAGAACCTCCCCTGTCATCTCACAGGCTGTGTTTGAAAAATGACAATTGGGAGCTGATTGGCTGGCACCTTATCACTTTCTTAACACTTTTCACTCTGTCTCCTAACACTGCTTATTAAATAGACTCCTAAGGATCTTAATTTCTCTCTCATTAACTGTCACAGGGTCACACGTTTTTAAAGACTTGAAACCAACCTGTATTGCAGCTGTGGCTCACGGGTCCATGTACCAGCAGTCCTTGCTATGGTTGTCAGCTACATTCAAAGTTGACTTTTTGTCAAGATTACATGAACTTTTATATTATCCACTTGTTCTGCACTCTGAAGCCTTGGGTCTCATTTTGACATGTGAATGCTGGTTTCTGAGGATTTGTAATTTTAGTGATTAAAGCAGAACACTCAGTGGTCTCCACAGGTATGCGTTCCTGGAATTGCAGCTGCTTGGCCCAGACAATTAGAACTGAATTGACAACATAGAACTCCAATGAAACAACCAGAAAATTATACTCTGATGTCAGTTTCTGCAGCAATGCCATTGCAACCTCATCATACTCTGGGATTCATACAAAAGTCAATTTATGGGATATTGACACCATTGTGTCGATATATTTGTTAACATTCTTGCATGCACTTTATTTTGTTCAGTACAAGGTGTTTATTCTCGACATTTATCTTCATAAGACATGTGCAAAGCACCCCACATTTTATGTAATGATCTTTTCCCATGGATTACAGAGTGTACATGCTGCTGTAAAGATAAACCAATGGTTCCTATTGCTCTAACCACATTATCCGAATTTGGGTCATCAGGATCGTATGCAAATTTCCATATTTCTACAGCTTTTCCCTCTTAAGTTGCATCTGATAGCAAGCTTCCATGTGGCTTAGTTTTCGTAGCCTACCAACTTAGCAAAATCCATGCTGGCACCTGCACTGTACAGCTATCATACAGCACGTGACTAAAGGACTTTTCTGAACTCAGTTTTCCGTTGATCACTTTTTTTCCATCTTGTTCACCAACCACTGTTCTTCCTGTAATAGCAGCCCACAGGGATCACTCTCTTCCCGTTACCTGGGCCCCCACCACTAGCACACGCAGCTCTACACCGGTCAAAGTGGAGGCGGAGCCAATACAGCAAGCCCCGCCCCTAATTAGGTGCAGCTGCGTTAAATGTATGTGTACAAAGTTATTTATGTGTAATTGTATATACCGTATGTGTATACTGTGTATGTGTTAGTATGTGTATATATGTGTGTTAATACTGTATGCATTAGTGTGTGTATACTGTGTATGTATTTGGCAGTGTGTATGATTATATGTATATATATATATATATATATATATATATATATATATATATATTACACACACACAGTATTGGTATGCTTGTGGTGAACATTTCGCCAATTTGAACCCAGAACATATGCACGGAAAATGCTTCACTAGATAATGGCTAGATCATATGTTAATACAACGGAATCGGGTAATAACAGGTGTGTGTGAAACATAACTGGCTAATCCACACCCTTTTATGGTTTTTGGGGATTTTTTTACTGTAACATTTCGCCAATTTGTGCAAGGATATATTTGGCCCTGGACTCCGAAGCAAACTGGAGCGTTTCCAGGGGGTATTGCAAGTTGAGCCCCTATAGATGCAAATGATAATGCACGGTTACTCCACTTCACCGTCTCCCAGCAGCTACCGGCAGATCTTGTGGAAAGCAGAGAAAAGAGGCTATATAGGAAAGATTGAGAGAAGCACTACAAAAGTCTGATATCTTTATAATGAAAAAGCGTTCATTTATATATAAAAAAAACTATTATAATATTTCTAATTAGCATATATCAAAAATGCAGTCAAGAAATAAAAAATGAGCAGTAAAAATCAGATATAGTCCAAGTTTCTGGACCTTAAACAATAAGAGTATCCTAGTGTACAGTAATATAGTGAAGTTATGAAGACAAAATATTCTTGTGTATAAAAGAGGAATAGCGCACATTTATCCAGTCATCCTGGCATGTAGCAGCAACGCTCAATTCAAAAGTGTAATATTTTAAAACTCTCCAGCATGGAAGAAAATAGCGGCTCCCGAGTCCCCTCATTAGCATCACGTGACGTGACAGGTCCATGACGCTGATCACTGATGTTGGAGCCGCTCTGCGCTTTATGCAGCAGTGCTGACTGTGCTGCTTCATTCACAACCCAGAAGGTAAGTAATCAGGGGAGGTAGGGGTAGGCTAAATGTGGCTTGGTGGGGGCCCCCACAACTTAGTTGCCCCACGGCCCCCACAAGCCTTAATCCGGCCCTGGCTAGGCTCACAACCTATTCAGGTCAGTGATATATAAGGAATGGATGTTAATCCATACGAGACTGACTTAGACAAGTACATGCATTTATTTGAGTACAATATACAGTACAACAGTAAAGCAGTATTCAGTGTACAAAATTAACAGTGTCCTAAAAAGGAAGGGGTTCCTTTCTGTACATGCTAGGGCTATTCTGAGTGTTTGCTTGATGCCATGGAAGCCAGACTTCGTATCTGATGTGAACGCAAGTTTCTGTAGGGCTAATGCCAGGATTCCTGCGGCTTCAAGCAGGAAGCCGACCGACCACTGGTTTCTGTCCACAGCTGCAGTCTTCATCATTAGTATCAGCACTTGCACCAGCCCCATGCTAGGTGTAAGATCTGCCTAAATTGGGCTTCCCTTCCCAGTATGCAGGACTCATAATAGCAGGGATGGATAGCTGCACACCAATGACACCCCCATAATACAGAACAGATCTGGGCCATTGCATTGTCACCGCACAGCTCCTGCCCTGAAATGCCCGACAAATATCCGTCTGACTCAGACTTGGCCCAGAGATACACATAAATGCACACATCTACTTTTCCAGTCGGGCAGTATGTCAAAACTCACTAATTATGTCAGTGATAAAGAGAAGCTTCCAACTCAGTCTCAAACTACTGCATCACTCCCCAATGTGTGCCAAGTAAAAGGGACTCTGAAGACCATTATCTACTTGTTGGTGGGTCCGAAACAGAACATCACTTCTGCCTGCAGTGTCCCACTTTATAGGCTTACAGCTATGTTTAGAAGGAATGGAGGCTAATATGTGTCCTCGTAATTGTTTGTCACTATCAGATGGCTGGTGCATTCCATAGGAAATCCCATTTAAACCAATATGATCAACTTACATGGGAAGGCAGAGGGTAATGGTGTATGTGGCATCCATGTCATGCTTAGAAGGACCAGGTATTGAAATCTTACCTTCTTAAAACCCTAAACCAACGGGCAGGTGAGGGTGAGGATTTTTTGTTATCCATTGCGTCTCCCGGCCGCGTGTTCCGTTATGCCTGAAACAAATGGATACATTTTTATTTTTAGGATATTTGCTAACAAGCTGTAAACTTTAAACATATATAAATTTGTGGTCTATGTTAAAATAAAAATATGAATTTAAAATATGTCAAACGAATGACATCACAGCCAGCTGAAAAACAGCAACTAGTTAAAAGTAATGACAAGATCTTCTGCTAGAAGAGTGTTCTCATAGGCTTAGAATTACCAGGAGCATAATGTACTCACTACTTAATGAATTAACCCACAGAACTCTATTGAACTGCACTAAACACAGGAAACGTAAGATAACTGCAAAACAAAGGCTTGCCAGAAAGATTATATGCTTACACTTTTATTTAGAAAGATAATCAAGGCACACGTAGGTGTGGGTAATATAGGTTTGGGGAATGCAGGTTAACTGCTTACAAATAACTTCTGGTTGTATGAGTCCATATAGCGAAACAATATCTTCAGCTGTTGCAGTGGGAGATGAATGATATTATTTATGTACTTTACAGTCACATTTTGTTGCCATTTCTGTTTACGTACAAAATATGTTCATTGCACATTGCCAATATGTTCATTGCACATTGCCATGTCCCACCATTCACTTTAATCAATAAATTGCCACTAGTAACAAGCTATGGCACAGAATACATTCTTTACATATGCATACAAGTATGTCCCACTTCTAATATTGGCCAGTGAGTTTGTATTTGCATTTTTACAGTTTAGTACTACATAGTATCCAGCTGTATATCCTTCCCTATAAATTGAGTACACTTTAACAGTAACTCCTTTTCTCAGCACACAAAACCATAGCAGGGAAAATAAAAAAAATAATGTTGGTCACCTGGATCATCTTCTGACCACAGAAAGCCAGTCTGCTGCTTTCAGAGCACAAGTTGCAATTTTTCTTAAAATTACAATATTTAATACAACCCAGATTACTACAGTTTAAACTCACTGAGAAAACCAGGTCACCCCATAGTATACAGTGAAGTGGGGCATACCGGAAGCCATGCTAATGTATACTCTGAGATTAAGGGTGGGTATTTATCAAAGCTGGGAGATAAAATTGAAAAAAAAAAAAAAAAAATTACCAACCCATCAGCTCCTATAATTTTATAAACACAGCCTGCAAAATGTAAACTGGAAGCCGATTGGTTAGTACTTTCTCTCTCTTCCAGCTTTGATAAATACATCCCTTAATAACTATACTACCCACTTCTGAAGACCTTAAAGCAGTGGTCTCCAACGTTAATTGAGGTGTGAGCTACTTTAGAAAAATTAAACCTCCTGAAGAGCTACTAAAATTGTAGAAAAACAAAATCTGGCTAATAACCAAACAATTGAAGGTAATTTAATGTAAATGAAAAAAAAAATGTTTCATAGAAAAAAATATGCATTTAACTATTACAGTGATATTGTTGTAGTTTGTAAATAAAATTTAAGCACAGGCACATTCATGTTAATTACCAGCTCAAAGGAGGTACGTGCAGTAGAGGAGCAAAAGATATAGGGAGGACTGCTGTGTGAATTTCCGGCAGGGCTGGGCGGGGAGGGGGTCACTTGCGCCGCCGTAGCGTAGACTTTGTGGGTGGAACCACGTCAAGCGAATTGCTGTAGAGGCTGCGTCAATCACCTGATGTGCTTCCCTGTGGCTCCACCCATGGCGTCAATGCCACGAGGGAGCACACATCAGAGGTCACTTCTTCCTAGTTGGCTCGGCAGTACTGCAGCTAGGTGAGCTACCAAAATTAAGACCGCAAGCTACTGCCTTAAAGTATCAGTTTCATTATTTAACATATATATATAATTCCTTATTGCAACATTCCAACAAAATACAATTTTATTAATCTGTAATACTTTCCAAAAGCCAATAGGTGGTGCTGTATACTAATCAGAAATAGCACTTGCCCACTAGTCTGATGTAACATGTTTTTCCCTGATTCACTCAAGTGGACTGACCTTTTTACCTCACCATATTCATCCCTAACCATTCCAGTTACAAATAGTTTTATATATGCATAAATAAATGTTAATGTTCATTGTATTTGTTTTTGCAAGTGTAATAAGACTTGCTTTTTTCTCATCTGCCATTGACAATAACCTGGGCTAAATAAGGTTTTAAAAAACTGTTCAAGAAATAGATTCTGAATAGGTTATTGCAAAATGAATAATATAAATTTTAAGAGCAGAACTGGTATCACACTGTAAATGGGTTGGTAGTAAAGGAACTTATAAAACATTGGACCAAATGTACTAAGCTCTGGAAAGTGTTAAACCACCAGCCACTCGGCTCCCAACTGTCATTTTTCAAACACAGCCTGTAACATGACAGTTGGGAGCTGAGTGGCTGGTAGTTTATCATTCTCCACTTTATCATTTTTCAGAGCTTATGGGGGGCATCCACTACAAGATCTGAAAACGACTGCACGATTACGACATTGTAATCATGTAGTCGTTTGTCAGTCGTGTGATGTGCCTGCACTGAACAAGCAAACGTTCAGTGCAGGGTCATCCATCATCTGGAAACATGCTGAGCCTGACGATGATAGATGTCTAAAAGACCAAATTTTCAAACGATGTTCGAACGATTATCAAACGATTTTATCGTTATCGTTCACCTTTAACGTCTAGTGGATACCCCCCTTAAGTACATATTCCCCAATGCCTCCTCTGTATGTCAGAAGCAGCTTTTCAGACTGAGGACATGTGTCAGGGAGCTCTCGCACCACTCTACTTTTCTAATCCAAACTCACATCTTCTTTGACAAGTTTAGTGAAAATTGAAGACTTACATTTGTTAAATTTTCAGTCTTATTAAACACACCCAAGACCCCATGTGCCCATACAAGTGCTTCAATCTGCAGCTTCTTGCACACACTTAAAACATTGCCTTACCCAGACTGTGCACCAAGTAACATAGAATGTCTCTACACACTGTACCACATCTTTGCTGTAAACCTCCTCCATGTCATAGCTAAACTTACACAGACTTGATGGAAAACGCCAAAATCACATATTCAATTAGATCTACCTGCTGTTCCTCACTTCAATCAAGCCAGCCCAACCAACAGGGCTATGTGAGAATTCTAATCACTGACAAGCCAATTAAAACAACCTGATTGTAGATATTTAATTAACCCATTTATGTCAGAAAATCACATAGCACAGTATACATAATTTACTAACAACATGCAATATGACTATTATTTTATAATTATTGAAGTTGTTTCACATTTTCTTATGTAGTTTAATTATTATAGTTTTTTTTGAGTAGTAAACCTTTGAAAAAGTAATATTTCTATTTCTGACACATCATGCTGCTATTTTTACCACAATGATAATATGGAATGGAATTGTATTACTGACAGTTCAAATCCCGACAGGCTGAGGTAAGTAGTCTAACCCTCCCCTCTCCCCCCCCTAACCCTAACCCGCCTTTAGGGGTGCCTAAACCTAACCCCCCCTCCCCGCTCCCTAAACCTAACCCTCCTGGGGGCTGCCTAACCCTTACCCCCTTCCCCTAGCCTAACCCTAACCCTCCCCGGGGGTGCCTACCCCTAACACCCCCCGGGGTGCTCTAAACCTAACCCCCCCCCCTCAGCTAATAGAATGGACACCCGTACTTACCTTAATCAGGACCGCGGTGTTCTGTATTCCGCCATCGGGATTATGACAGGTCTTGACGCCTGTTATAACTCCTTAGCTGGCCTTCCGCGTCGGGTAACTACATCCCAATAATTTACAAAAATTAGACACCACAACCAACACAATGAAGCAACTGGGACTAGGCAAACCTTGGTGTCACCCTAACACCTGTATACAATATATACTAGAGACAATAAGATGCCGTATCCCTGCACTGAAATCTATTACCACAATGTTTGACATGACATAGGACTCTGAGTGCAGTGCCGTAAAAATCATCCCAGACGCCTGGAGGCAAGTTATAATTTGGTGCCCTCCCTAAAAAAAAAAAAAGGAAAAAAAATATGGTACATATGGTATGCGTTTATGATGCCGGCGGTCACAATGCCGATCGCCGGCATCTAGACTACAGAATCCCGGCGAGGGTTAACTAACCTACGCCGGGAGACCGGTGCCCGGCATCCCGATCGAAGGGATGCCAGGCGCCGAGCGCAGACAGCCGCGGGGGGTGGAGGGTTAGGTTTAGGGTTCCCGGGGAGGACTTAGGGTTAGGCAGCCCCCCAGGAGATTAGGGTTAGGCTAGAGTGAGGGAGGGTTAGGGTTAGGCACCCCAAGGGAAGGTTAGGGTTAGGCTTAGGCACCCCCGGGGGGTTAAAGGGGGGTTAGGGTTAGGCACAGGGGGGGAGGTTAGGGTTAGGCACCCTAAAGGAGGGTTAGGGTTAGGGGGTTCAGTTAGGTTAGTATTTACTTACCTGGTAGACGATCGGGATTTCCTTCCAGGTCGGGCTGGCGCTGCCTGGATTTGAACCGCGGCCGGCGGTGTTTCATACTGAATCCGTGCATATCTATCTATCTATCTATCTATCTATCTATCTATCCGCACAAATACACTAATATAGTATATGTGTTTCTAATAGGCCTATTTACTAAAGTAAATGTGCAGGATATCACCCCCTTTTTCGGGTATATACAGTTATGCGTTAGTCACAGATAAGATAGTGACCTGTATAGTGCAATTAGCAGGAGGCTCAGAGTCCTCCTGATAAAGGTGAAAGCCACTTGATGTAGGGTGGGGAGCCATTCTGATACCCCAGATAGATGGGAAAACCACCTGATGTGGGGGCTTTGTGGACTGAGTTTGAGTCAAGGTACTGTAAGACTGCTACTGTGGAGGAGCCACATGCCTGGAGTTGCTCCATCAAAGATCTGTCCCCAGACTCAGTCGCTGGTGCCCCAGGCCCCCGCCTCCAATGCCCTCTTACCCACAGCTCCGTTTGGTTCATCCTTTTTTACGTCCAGCTCCTGGAAGATCTGCAGCCACACTTATGCTCGGGCTCACCGCACAGGTCCGCGGGTAGAGCTGTCACCAGGGAGGAATGGGATGGGAAGTTGTGGGTGAGCGGGGACATCAGAGTCACACTGGCATGAGAAGCTGCTGAGGAGCAGCAACATCAATGAGCGGGGACAGGCTATAGATAGACGGAAGCGGCATCTGACATGGAGCCCTCCACTAGTATGTGGTTATGGTAGCTTCTCAGGTGCCGGGAAGAGGTGTCATGTATTGTGCGGTCGTGACGGTACACTCTAGTTACATATTTACAGCCCTAAGTGGGGTGAATATATTGTGGGCAATGGAGGAGGTGCCCCTTCAGTGCTGGCACCTCCATTGTCTCCCATAAGTTCTGCCCCTGTCTGAGGGGTGTATTTACTAAGCAGCGGCTTTTCAAAGCTGCCACTTGTTGGCAGTTGTAACAGCGGTGTTTAAAAGGGTAGTAATATTAGATGCAAATCCAGGAATCCTTAGTAAATGTAGCCCTTGGTCTTTATTGAGGTATTCATATTTATGTGCTATATTGTGCAGGGTTGCACTGAGCAGCTGATTCTAAATTAAGTCTTGCAATTAAAATTATTAAATTTAAACTAGATTAATTCAGTTGGAAAAACACTAGTTTGCAGGAATCTATGACCTTCAAACTGGATTTGTTCTAGGGAACAGGATTGCCACCTAGCAACAGCAGGTGGTTAGGCAGTAAGCCTCCTGAAAACGCTGAGGCAGAGGAAAGTGAAAGAATTTTCACTTCCTCTGCCTGTGAATAACGCAGCGCACGCCCGAGGGTCACGTGGGCGCGTGCCTGAGCCGCAAATTTAGATTTTTTTCGGAAGGTCGCTGGTGACAAACCAGTCTCCCAGAGTGTAATGGTGTGAGAGAAGGTAAACCTGTATACCTGATGCCTTATGCCTTTGTGTGACCTTTTGACCTTAGTTTGAAAGAGAAAAAAGGATGAAACCGTAAATGCTTCACAAAAAGAACAATTTTTATTGAACTGTAACTGATGATTTTCTGGAAGGAAAAAATGGTTTGAACAGTGGATTCTGAACTGGACAGAAAACAGCTATTCCAAACTTAGGCCGGAAATCTTGTCCGGAGTACCGGGTTACTTCTTTTACTTATTGGTGGTTGCTTGAGGCTTCTTTGGGTCCCTTGCTTCGCCTTAAGGACGAGAAAGGTAAGGTTAATAGACATCAAGTGAGAGTCTCTAGAGGAAACAACAGGCCTAGCAAAGGAGAGTAAGAAAAGGGAGGGTAGGTTGGGAGCTGTTGCTAGGTGGCAATCCTGTTCCCTAGAACAAATCCAGTTTGCAGGTCATAGATTCCTGCAAACTAGTGTTTTGTTCTTCGAGAGGCTTGCCACCTAGCAACAGCAGGTGGGTAGACTACCACATACCTGGTGCTTGCTCTGAGAAACTCGATCTTTTGTAGATCGGTTGGTCTCCAATAGTGCTTTGCAAAGGTACGGGTCGAGGCCCACCTTGCTGCTAGCATGATCGAGTGTAGGAGCATGCATTAGCTGCTGCTCTTGTTGCAGCTGCTCCCCTTAAGGAATGGCTTTTGAAGTGGTCAGTGTCTATCCCAGCTTCCCTCATGGATGTCACAATCCATCCTCTAATAGTAGAGGATCTTGCTGGGCAAAATGGTTTCCTGCAAGTGATGAATAGCTGTGTGATTGGTGCTGTGAGGGCCAAGTAAGATGATAAGCATGAAGCCACGCACACAGGTTAGGTTCTGAAGTATCAGGTATCAAATCGAATTCTACTATTGGGCTATTGAATGAAGATGTTTTTGTATGACCTTTAAGAATGATATGGTACCCTGTAGGAGTCCATGATAACCATGGGTCTGAGGTATGTATAAGGGTTAATTCAGCCCCCTAAAGCTAGCAAGGTTGCCAACTTGTGGGATAACAGGGTAATGTTGTTCTCTGTTTTCCAAGAGGCTAGGGCAGAGAGGAAGGGTTCGATATCCCAGGTATGGGAGTACTTAGGTTGTATGGGCCTGGAGAGGCAGATACCCCTTAACAGACGAAGGTAAAGTTTATTATATGTTAGGTTTGGGATCATGATGGCTAAGGCAGTACCATATGACTTTATGGTGGCCGATGCTAGGCCTAATTGGTATTTAGAGGATAAGAAGTCTAAGACTAAGTGTAGTAGAGAGGATTGGTCAGAAAAAGACCATTGGGACCGCCAGAGGTCAAATTCTTTAATTATCGCTGCATACCTGGCTCTAGTTCGGGGTCTTAAGGATGCATTGATTAGGGCTTTTGTGGGGGATGCTAGGGCTGGATCTGTTAGCAACATAGTAATATTACCATCCACATGTCTGGAGTTCCCTAGAAACAGTCCTTGGATAACCCCAGGGGAATCTTGGGTCCTATGCGTAATTGGCTGATCAGGGGAAACCATACCCTGGATGGCCATACCGGATATACTACCACAATACTGGGTATTCGCTCCTCCCTGATTTTCTGTAGGACTTTCAAGAGGAGGACAGGGGGTGGGAAGGCATAGGGGCGAGATAGGTATGTCCAAGGGAAAGACATCGCATCCATTCTCCATACCCCTTTTGTCCCTATTCTGGATATGAAACATGGAACTTGGGTGTTCGTGGGGCTGGCGAAGAGGTTTATTTCTAGGTTTCCGAATGTTTGGAGTATTTTTAGGAAGACCTGGTTTGTCAATGCTGCGGAACCCAGGGAGATTCTTTCTCGGGAGTGAGTCTGCGAGTTCATTGAGATCTCCTGGGATGTAGATTGCCAGTAAAATTATGTCCCTTTGGACTGCCCAATCCCAGATATCTAATGCTTCTTTGCATAGGGATAGTGATTTGGTACCTCCCATTCTGTTTATGTATGACACCGCGGTCGTATTGTCCAGGCATAGCTGGATACAGACCCTTCTTGTGTGTTCGGGAACTAGGGCTTTTAGAGCCAGTTTTGCTGCGCGTAGTTCTAGTACGTTTATGAAGAGCCTGGATTCTTGGGGTGACCGGGCGCCCCTGACTGCTTTCTCTTGAGAGAAGCCTCCCCAACCCCTTAGTGATGCATCTGTAGTGATCGTCACA
Source organism: Taudactylus pleione (assembly GCA_031769625.1). Classification (NCBI taxonomy): domain Eukaryota; kingdom Metazoa; phylum Chordata; class Amphibia; order Anura; family Myobatrachidae; genus Taudactylus; species Taudactylus pleione. Next base: position 2,236,546 of record JAUIMM010000748.1, on the reverse strand, counting down.
TGGGGCGTTGGGTCTAAGAGTGGGAAAGGAGGAGGTACAGGGAGACTGTTCCACTTGGACAGTTCTGTTTTTACTATTCTGGAGAGGAAAATGGTGTTTGTCCAGGAATAGTGGGCATGAAGCAGAGATCTTAGGAGTGTTTGTAGCTCTCTGCATGACAAGGGCACATGTCTGAAACCAGAGGACATAGCAATCATTTTCCCAATAATCCTTGCTAAGGAGCGGAGGGATAATCCGCGCTTCTGGGAAGTCCTTTGTATGTACTCATTTGTATCTAGCCATTTTTCTAGAGGGACTGCCAGGGAGAAAGAATAGGTATCTAGATCGAAACTGAGAAATGTTATGTTCCGGGTCGGAGCTAACACTGACTTTTGAGTGTTTATTGTGAATCCCAGGTCTGTTAGTAGAGAAAGGGTCGAGTCTTTGTGTTTAAGTAGGGTGTCGTGGTCTGAGTGTACCAGTAGTATGTCATCTAGGTAAATGATACATTTAATGCTTTGCTGATGTAAGTGGGACACTACAGCTTTCATGACCCATGTAAAGGAGTAGGGAGCGGAAGAAAGGCCAAACATCATAACTGTCCATTGGAATAAGGTGTCTCTCCAAAAATATCTGAGGAGACACTTGTGATTCGGATGAACTGATATGGAATGGAAATCTTCTTTGAGGTCTATCTTTATGCAGAAGCAGTCTTTTGTGAGGAGGCAAGGAATGTGTGGAATACCTTCCATGCGAAAGTGTTTTGGTTTCAAATACTGATTTAGAGCCGTCTTGCTTTATTATGGGAAATAAGTGGCTGATCCAGCCTTTTTCCATCAGATCTGCCAGTTCTATCTTTCCCTGTAGGAGGGCTGTAGTCAGTACCTCGACTAGCTGAGGACTGCAATTCCTTGGATCAGGAATATGACCCGCTTGGTGTGGAAAACAAATTAGAGAGAGGTTTAACCCTGAATGGATCATTTCAGAAACCACTTGTCTGTGGTAATCTTTTGCCACTCTAGATATGATTGTTTGAGAGTTTTGTGGAGAGAAGGGAAAGTGGGTGAACTTACCGTAGTTACGGCCTCTCTTGGCATTGTTCCAAGTGTTAGAGTATGATCCTCTTGGGGCATCGTTGGATCGGTGCATGAAGCCTCCTCTCTGGGGTCTTCTTGTGCCTTGGAAGTCTCGGGTCGAACCTGTGGCTCACGAAGTCCTATCCCCTTGAAGAAAGGGCTTCTTGAAGGGCTCATTTACTTTTTTGAGGTCTGAAAAGGTGTCAGAACTGTGACTATTTCAGTACATAAAAATAGATTACTTTTTCCAAAGTTCCTTAGTGGTCATTGGAGGAGCTATCCTGCTTGCTGGTGTTCTTCACATACAGGGAATAGAGAGTTAAAGTGATCATCTGTTTCCAAGGTGTTTACAGGTTGTGGAATTCCTAGATTGCTCTTTATTTAAAACCTGATTCCATTTGGGTCACATGTTCTGAACTTCCTATGGATCACAGACCTCTAGTATAAAGCCTGTTACTAACTGTGTCTCAGTGTCTGTGCAATGTTACTTTCAGGTCTTTCTTGGACTCCTGTCAGATCCCTGCTGTGCCTGTGGGTTAGCCATTGCCTAAGTATTGCTTTCTGCTCCACTGCTGTGGTTTCACCTTTTGCTGCACTATTTACTTTGCCTTTTGCCTCTCACTCCTGTGGACATCGAACCCATCTTCGTTACAGTTGTCAACTGCACCATTACAGTTATCATCACTGCATCGTGGGTCTCAACCCCGTTCCGGATTCTAGTCACACTGCAGGGCTCAACCCTGTTCCGGAACCACACTGCTTCACAGGGCTCAACCCTGCCTCAACCTTCATTGCATTGCGGGGCTCAACCCCGCTCCGGATTCTAGTTACACCGCAGGGCTCAACCCAGTACTGGAACTACACCGCTTCACAGGACTCAAGCCTGCTTCAACCTCATCGCATCACAGGGCTCAACCCTGCTCCGACCTCACTGCATCACAGGGCTCAACCCTGCTTCAACCTCACAGCATCACAGGGCTCAACCCTGCTCCATCTTTCATCGCATCACAGGGCTCACTCTGCTCCGGATCTCCATCACTGCAGGGTTCCCCCCAGGTGAAGCTCCTCTATACCATCCTGAGGTGTTAGCCTCATACTGGACTCGGGGTTCAATACCTTAATAACTTTTCTGTGTTAAAGACTATATGGGGGGTTTTCTCCTATACTCATTATTGCTTATCTGAACCTCAGTGTTGTTGAGAATTTATGTGAGACATTGCTATTATATTTCTCCTGTGAATAAATTCTGTTTACTTTCATTCTGTGCTAAGTCCTAACCCACCTCATGCTCTTTCCTTCCTATCTTCCCCTTCTATGTCACGCCTGTCTGTCTGCCCCTCCCCTTAGAATGTAAGCTCTCATGAGCAGGGACCTCTTCCCTAATGTGCTTCTCTTTACATTTTCTTCTACTCTTCCCCATTAGGGCACCTAACACGGGACTGCCAACTCCCGGCAGCTTATTGTGAGTGCTTTAATCACTATTTCAGCAATGTATATAAGTCGTGTCCTTGTCCTGCACTGTAATGTACTGTAAGTTACTTGTTTCTTGTTCACCTATTAGTTCTATGTACTATGTAAGGCGCTGCGGAACACTTGTGGCGCCATATAAATAAAGGATAATAATAATAATAATAAGTGTCAGCAGCCGTGACAAAAGGACTTCCTTGCCTTATGTCTTATTTTAACCTAATCTATAAACTGAGGGCCGACGAGGTCTGCGTCAGTAAGGTTAGGGAATTCTAATGATTTAGGCGCTAGGTCTGCGAGTCCTGCACCAGTAAGCCATCTGGACCTGCGGGTGTTGGTGATATAGTTGAACGTCTGGCCTATTATGAGTGTTGCTCTGTTAATGGCCTTAAGGAGGGCAAGCTTGGATGCCACCAGAGATTCCAGAGAGATGCTGGACTCCCATTCTCTCTCTGCTTTATCTAATACAAAGAGCAGTGGGTCAGCTGCGTCGGCTATTTTATATTGAATTTTTCTCATGGTACGGTCTGTGGAATTGTTGTGCCTCTTTTCTCCCACTATGGAGGCTAGAGCAGGGTCAATATTGGGAGCGAACAGTGCTGGTACATCTGGTAGACCCGTGTAGGAACGTAACACCAACTCATCTTCTTTGACAAGTGCTACTCAAAATGCCAGCTGGGCAAATTTTTGGACCTCAGAGTTGCTTTTTAAGGCCCAGTGTGTGGAATATAACTTAGTGGGTGGTATTTTCCCTGCTAAAGCAACCCTGCCCATCTGAATCTCGCTATATTTCCTACGTTGGGATGAGGCGGAGGTTCTGGTAATTTCCTCTGATTCCCAGTCTACAGAGGAAGAGTGGCAACGGTCCCTGCGGGAAGTGTGCGACTGTCAGGTGACCCCACATGCTGAGGGTGGTTACCTTGGTGCTGCCGGCTATGGGCAGAGGTATCTTGCCAGCTACGGGCAGAAGTGATGTGCTTGCTCCAAGCACTATCCTGTTGTCTGCTACGGACAATTCCAGGGAATAAGGGAATGACACCTGAACAGGTCTCCCTGGGGCTAAACTTACTTTTATTTTTACCTATTTTCTTGTGGATTGGTGAGTTCCCTGAACAGGGAGGTGACTTGACACAGTGCTGAGGAGATTTTTCTACCTCAGAGTCAGAAGAATCAGAAGTGTCAAAACTTCTGATAGGAAAACGTTTTTTCTTCGTAATATGAATGTCCTCTGAAGAGGTGGAAGTAGAGGGGAAAGCTCTTGCCCTTTTGTGGGCTCTTTTCCCCTTATAACTGCCAGCCATGGAGGACATTTGTAGTGAGTCTGTCACGGAGACAGATATTGTGTCCTCCATGCAAGCGCTGACAGAAAAAAATCAAAATTCGCGGCTCAAGCGTGCACCCACGTGACTACAGGCGTGCACGTGATATGAGCATGCATGTGACCCGCGAGCGCGCGCGCCGCGTTATTCACAGGCAGAGAAAGTGAACATTCTTTCACTTTCCTCTGCCTCAGCGTTTTCGGGAGGGTTGCTGCCTAACCACCTGCTGTTGCTAGGTGGCAAGCTTCCCGAAGAAGAAATCAGGGTGACAAACAGCATATCACTGTTTATATAAATGGATATTAATGGCATGTGAGAAATATAAGAATAGGTGAGCAAAGAAAGGATTTATATTATATCCAGGACTATAGCGAGGTCTAACCACTGCCCCAGTCCTTAATGCAGGTACCCACATACTGAGTGCGAGAGGTAATAGATGATAAGTGTGTGGTGTACCGACTGTCCCTTGCTACTCCCTTCCTCCTACTGCTGCAGTGGGCGGGGATTGAGACAACATGTTATATATGTTTATATTAAAAGTAATGAGGAGCCTTCCCCTCCTATAGAATACAATGGTATGTTCATCAGCGTGGTCAATCATCTACACTTCCCAAGTCATTATACTGTTTTCATCATTAAAGTCAATTTAGAGCCTTGTTATATCCACTGTATCAATGGCACCCACGGCACCCCAGCCCTTAATGCAGCTGCCCACCTTCTGAGTGATAGTGCACCGCCACTATCAATGATAAGCATGCAGCACATTTGGCTGTCACCCCATGGCAAACGCAGGATTTCTAGAGGGGGGTTTCCAAATGCTTGATTTTAGAGTGAGTGTGGCCAGTCCATGAAGAGGGCATAATTAGCACTTATCCAGCTTTAATATGCATCATACAAAGTATATTGTGGGTCATAATTCCAGCATATACAGGACCAGTGATCACAGTAAGCCATTAAATGCAGCAGTAAGGCCATCCTGCCTGAGCTGAAAGTTTTTATTTCAGATGTGGGCACCATTCCAGGTATTGGAGAAAGTCCAGGAGTCTGGGGGAGCAGCAGAAGAACCTAGCACTGCCCTGGACACATATGTACATATTGGTCTTGTCATACACTGGATAGTGTATTATTATATGGTATTAATAATTAATCCTATTAATTGTCAGTAGCAGTGCACCCCTAACAGTGCATGTTTTCCAGATCTCCTAGTTAGTGCACAGGTGTATTTATTACTGGCTGACACATGATAAAAGATCCACAGGTGGTGCTAATTATTTCATTTGTGATCGTGAGAAGAACATGCAGCACTAGTAACAATTTATTATATTACTATTTCTATTGTGGTCATGGTGTGGGCTGTGGAGGGAGTTTTCAGGCAACCAGAAACACCCCCCCTGGATTGCCTGTGTCACCTGCTACTCCCCTGGTCCTGGCAGCATGATTTTGTTGGACATCCTGAATAACCTGAGGGTTACTCAGGGGTATGATGTTCATGGAACAGAGAAGCCGGCAGTGGGTCTTTTATTTAAGACTCCTCCTGCAGCTTTTGCATAATTTCGCACAGCAAGTGCGTCCAAAATGACCGTGCATCTCTGAATCAGACCCACTGATCACTATACATAAGTCACACTGATATTGCACACCTGAAATGCACTGATCATTATACACAGATCACACTGATATTTCACACCTTCTACACACACTTAAACACACTGATCACTATAGACTGGTCACATTGATATCGCACACTTAAACATACTGATCACTATAGACAGGTCGCACAGATATCAAACACCTGATATACATTGATCACTATACACATATTACACATCAAATACACACTGATCTCTATACATAGGTCACAACTAAATCATACACTTGATATGTTCTGATCACTATACACATATCACACACCTTATACTATACTTGGGGGCGCCGAGAGGGGGGGGAGTGGGTACTAATTACCCAGGCTTGCTGGAGGGGCCCTGGTCTGCTAGAGGCACTCGCGCACGCAGGGGGGGTTTCCGAGTACCCAGAAACCCCCCCCCGACCAATCAAATTATTTTTTCAGAGGCCGTAACCAGGGTGGCCACACTGAGCGGAGAATGCTCTTGGGCGGACACGGCCTCTGGAGCAATTTCTATTTGCCGGGTGCCTGCTGCTATGTATATTAGAGGCGCACCCGGCTGTCCTGGCTGCTGTGAGGGTTTTGTATAGATCCCCTTCTGTTGATACATCTACGGAAGGGGATCTATCCATGACCCTGCTTTGAGCCTTTGAGCTCCGCCTCCTCCGGCTCCCGCATGGTGCGCTGGCTCTATGGAGAGACGACATGTCTTCTCTCCAGTGACAACTGCCACAGCGCATACAAGGGAGGGATCGAGGAGCTGGTCAGCGCAGTGCGACGAGGGAGGGTGGCACGGCACTGAGAGGCTAACTGCAGAATCATGTCAGGTCAGTTTCTTTGTTTTTAGTGTTGGCTGGGTAGGTGGTGTGTGTGTGATGTACAGTATGTGTGATATATGTATGTGTTGCTCTATGTGTGATGTGTGTGTGAGTGTGATGTGTGTGACATTGATGTCCCAGGGAAGAAGGGGGGTGGGGGGAGGGTGTTTGTGATGTGTGTGTAAGACATAGGAGTCCCAGGGAAGGTGGGGGGGGGCTGTTTGGTGCCACCAAGCTATATCTACACAGACATTGCTGGTGCCAGTGTGGTCCAATTGACCAGGTGGGTGCTGTGCATCTAAAGTCCCAGGAGGGGAGGAGGAGGGGAATATAGTAGCATGAAATACTAACAGCTATGGAGTCTTTTTTTTTTCCTTTGTAAATAAACTGTATAACTATTCCATTTTCCTTTTTATTTGTTCAATGTGAATATTTAATTGGTATAAATGACAAGGGAACATGTATGTATGCTGTGTGTGTGTTTGTAAGTATGTTGTGTGTGTATGTATACTGTGTGTATGTCTCACACACACACACACACACACACACACACACACACACACACACACACACACACACACACACACACACACACAACAATCTCTCTATATAAAATAATCTCTCTCTCTCTAAAATATGGAAACCCCCCCTGAAAAATCCTGCGTTTGCCCCTGAGAGGGGCCCAGATCCGGCACCACTCCCCCTCCCTCTTACATCACAGCAGCCCAGCACACATTGCTGGGCTGCACTGGGAGACTGCTCGTGGCTGCTAAAGCAGCAGCCAGGCAGTCTCCTATGCCTATGGGGGAGCGATCACGCTGATCACGCCCCCCATTGGCTGTGCACCGGGCTGAGGCCCAGCGCAATATTTTTTCTAAGGGGGCATGGCCACTCCTCCCGCGATTAGACCACGACCCGTCACCTGGGCCCGGCGGGCTGTCGGCGGCCCTGACTATAGTTACCTGCTCTGCTCTCCCAGAATCTCTGGGAGACTCGTATTTGCAGGGAGTCTCCTGAAAGAGTGGGTGGTCCTCCCACATCCAGCCCACTTACTAGTGAAGTGGGCAGGATGGGGAGAATAATGCATGGAAACGTGGCCTGTGGAAAGGGGGCAGAGCCAATATGAAACGATTCTATGATAACCGCATCATTTTGGCTCTGCCCCCTTTTCTCACACAATTCGCAGCATTTTGCAGTGAGAGAGCAGGTCCTAATGACACAAATAGTCTAGTTACGCCCAATCATCTGACAACTGCATCTCCTCTCTGGGCTTCCTCCTGAGAGCAGATTTATAAAGTCAGCAAGTATGCTTACACACACTCATCACTATACAGAGGTAACACCTTTATCACACAGCTGATACACACTGATTATTATATATAGGTCATGCCTATATCCTATATCACACACTGGCAAGGCCATAACTAGGTTGGTGCAACATGTGCCATGGCACAAAGCACCACAGGGCAGGGAGCACTCTTCAGCAGTGCCTGTCAGTTTTCTGTTAATAATCATTCTCACTTGTATCTTCCACTACTTAGATCTACAGCATCCCTGGCCTACTCCCCCTCCATCTGGTCACCTTCTCAAGCACCTTCAGTCACACCCTGCTTTATATAAAACACACATTTTAAAATACTGTCATTCCCGGGACTCAAACCTCTCACATGGCAGTCAGACACGGGCATTTCTAGAGAGGAGGGGGCCCATGTGCAGTCTCCGACATGGCCCCCTCCTCTCTGTCCGGCGGCCGGCAGCGCACTGAGCTGTGCACGGCCAGCGCCGGAGTTATAGACTCTGGGCACTAGAGTGCGCCCAGAGTCTATAGAGTAAGCGCATGTCACCGGGAACATGGCCACGGTGGCCATTTTCCCTTTACTGCGCATGCGCAAACGACGGGAAAATAGCCGCAGCAGCCATTTTCCAGTCAGAGGTAAGTAATACTATGGGTGCAGGTTGTGCAGTGCGGGAAGAGAAAACAAAAGTCAGTATGTATGGTTTCAGTAGGTCTGATGTACGTCTCATGTAAACTTGGCACTCACACTACTTTTGCAGACATTTTGATTTGCAATTCAGGTCAACATATGTGTTCTACTATGCTTTTTTTATGTTCAACATTTTTGTGCATAATTTTTTTATGCATCCAACTCAGCTTTAGGCCATAGGTAATATGAAGTATTTCAATTAAATTAAACACTCCCCGATATCCCACTTTTACCCTTTTATCAGTCTCCTAAATCTATAGAGAATCTTCTTTCTTTGGTCCTCAAGTAGATCAAATTTATGGGAAAAACCCATAAGATTTGCTCCTAGCAGCTTGCATCTAACTAGCTGGAGCACAGGAATCCACTCTGATTGGCATGGGTGCTTCAAGAGAGGAGGGCCTGTGTACAGTTTCTGTGCAGGACCCCCTTCCCTGATGCATGCACCGTGTAGATTCTGGTACTGTGCTAGAGTCTGCTGCGCATGGGCAAATTAATGGGAAAATTCTGCTGGTGCCATGCTGGACTACGTCAGTACCAAATAAAGAAAATTGCTGTCCACTCTAAAGAAGGCCCCACAGATAATGTTTTGGTTGCTTCAATCCAGAGAAATATCAATCCTGCACCAGTATTGTAATTGCAAGGTGTCCTCTTCTTATATGGTCCTATGCTCAAGTATTGCTTAATGTATAAGTTGGTGGTATTCCAACAGAATATAGTGAGGCTATTGCAAGGTGCTACCCACTACTAGGGAAAATACTATTAACATATAAAGGAGAAAAAATAAGTAGTAACCAGGGTGCACTCGGACCAAATTAATTAATAAACGTCAAACACTTTATTGGTATACATTAAAAATCATTAATGACAAAGATTGGTGAAATATAAAATAAACAATTGTGAAAAAGAATGAAAATGAGTGTAATAAAATTTATTCTGCACAAACTATGGTCGCTGTCTTTTTGTCGTTCTTATAATTGTTGTAATGGCATAATAGCCTGATTCTAATGATGTGCTTATTCACTGTTAAATAACACTGACAATTTACCAATTGTCAGTGTTATTTAACAGATGATCTTCTAAGTTTCAGTTGCCCACCAGGAAACTGTTGCATTGATGTATCAGTTGTTAGACACTTGTGTAGCAGAATATCATACTGTAACAATTTTCATAACACATTCTAATGGTCCAGGTGGAGAGGAACGTTGCCATAAAAGATTAATGTTAAATATTTTCAAAGCCAGAAAATGCTTATACCCCTTTTACACCGGAGCTAAAACCCGGCTTATTGAAGGGTTAACCCGGGCAGCTCCCTGGTGTAAAAGAGAAGAGGGTTGGATCGCCGGGTCGAGTGACCCGGCAATCCAACCCAGGTAAGTAGCAGGGCTTAACACGGGCGTAGCCCATGAAACCCTGCTGTGAGAATAGCGCACTCTGGGTCACGATGACCTGGAGTGCGCTGCTAGCCGGCCGATTGGTCGTCATCTCCAAGTGACCACTGTCACGCTGGAAAAGCCGGGTCTATGAAGATCTGACTCCGGTGTGAGCGGCGCCGACTTGGGAATATCCCGAGTCGCGCCGGCAAAATTCCGGGTCTGATTCGGATAGGAACCCTGTTCCAACTCTGGGTCAGACCCGGAATTTTGGTGGAAAAGGGGTATTAGTGGTACTATAACCCAGTCTCTTGCATAGCCATTGTATTCAAGTATCCTATTTATAAGGCATCCTTCTCCAACTTTATTTTCCTTAAAGCAACCTATATTACCGTATGAATGTTACATGAATCATTAGCCACGTTTGCTATTATGTGATAGTACTGTCTCCTATTTTTAGCTTAGTCTCCCCTGTTGTGTATATACTTCAGTCCCCGTTGTGATACAGCCACATGTATAGACCGAACAGTGGTTTTCCTCAAAGCGTAATACAGATTGATAACAGTCACTGTTAGATGGTACTGAATATTGCTCTATGTTCTACGGAGACAGCTTAACTATTCTCCAAAGGTAAGTATAGTGTCCATCCTGACTGCTGTTTGAAAGCCGCACTGTGCCGTACTCACACTGCCTCAATAGTCCTCATAGACGCGTGTAATACAATGACGTGTACCAGTGATTATACTTGGACTATATTCATATAGCACTTTGGGCAGTTTGTGAGTAAGCAATGCAGTAACAAATCACATTATAATCTACACATTACAACGTAGACAGCAGCCATTAAAGAGCCAATGGACGTTTTCCCAGAAGGCTTTGTCAAGGCATTACTAATAACCAACATTGTGATTTATATTGTATGAGTATTCTAATAATTGTAGCGTTTTTCACCCGATAAATCCCGGCATGTATCATGAAAATTCTGCAATTTAAGTAAAGATTCATTTTCTTTTAGTCCTTGGAGGGAACATGTAGGGGCTTGAAGGTAATGGAGTCCATTTATATAAATTGGGATCAGGGAGTAAATTAAAATCCACACCCAAAATGATATTCTATCATAGTCCACAAATGAAAAGAGGAAGGAGAACAAAGAAGATGACATTGCTATTCTGCTTTGCCAACATAATCAAGGTGTGATATACCTATGTGCACTGATGGGAATGAGTATAAGGGGATGTAAAGGGCTCACAACAGCATGGAGGGAGAGGAGGCATAGTAAAAACGGTAAGCCAATAATTAAATCACTATGATTTTGCTGTTTTGGAAATTAAAAAGAAAGGGACCCCTTGCAGAGCTAGGGGGAGACAGAGTAGGCTGCACTGCTTTATCATAACCTAGTTAGCAGTATGTATCTGCATCAGAAAACTAATTAGCAGCTGTCTTTGGCAGGGCCACCATCAGGGGGGGACTGCCAGGAATGGAGTCCTGGGCCCAGGCAAAGAGGGGGGCCTGCCCTTTGCTCCTACCTCCAGGGCGGATTGGTCCACTGAGAGCTTAGGACAGTACCTGCTGGGCCCCATGTCTTATAAGTGGCATGTCAAAGACCCTGGCTTCCCCTGTGCCGGGCCAATTCACATGCCTGGTGACATGGGCATGTACAGGGTCCTGGAAGTCCCGTCACTTGGTCTGTTCCTTCTGGCAAACAGTGCAATAAAGTTTTTTTCCTATATTGTGGCGCATCACATGACGACATTATGACATGGCGCACCACTTACAGGAGCCATGGAGTGAAGAAGGGCAGCCAGAAGACAGAAAAAGGTGAGTGACTGTGGCCTGGAGCCAGAGACAGAAAGGGGCTGGAGAGACAAACTAGGGCTACAGAGTCAGAAGGGGGCTGGAGAGACAAGCTGGGGCTATAGAGACAGAAGAGGTCTAGAGAGACACTGGGGATCTGCGTTGGAGACACAGAAGGGGGCAGGAGAGACAAAAGGTGGCTGGAGAGACATGCTGGGGCTGGAGAGACAGAATAGATCTGGTAAGACAGAAGGAAGCTGGCGATGGAGAGACCTGGGGTAGGGTGAGGCTGGAGAGGCACATAGGATTAAAACTGGAGTGGCACAGGGGCAACGCTGAAGGGTCAAAAGGAGAAATTACACTGGAGAGACATGGGGCAATGAGACTGAAGAGAACTGGAAGAAGTGACTGGAGATTATTCACGACTGGCAGGTTTAGAAGGTAAAGGCTTTGGAACAGTAACCTTTATTAAGGCACCAATTCTAAAGAAACCATAGTACTGATACAAATGTTAAACCAAATTATCAAATACAGTTGAAATATATAAATTAGTTTGATCAGGGAAGTTTACATTTAGCCCTGTACAAACTCTTCTGTTACTTTGTATTAGCTGGTTGAACCTCTGTTATATGATCATGACGTGTTATATTACTACGCAAACAGACGTCTTCCGGACCATGTGATCTCCTATGTGAATATTGAATACCAGCTGAAGTGACCATCTGCCCGTAGTGGATCCATTTCTTCAGAGGTTCCCCATTGCAGAGAAACCACCATATAGGGAAGGAAGATGGGGATGGAGGGGGCTGCCGATTATGTCAGTCTCAAACCCACAATTTCTGATGGAAGCCCTGGTCTTTGGAATAAGTGAATATTACAACGATAAGACAAGAAAGGTTTGGAACTTCAACAACCTACGGATGGTAAAACAGAAGAGCCAAGTGGCACTCTGCTAAACTCTGACCATAGGGTTAAAATGGTGATTTCTACATGACTATGAGATATCCTGTGAGAGGCCCAGTGAAGAATTGACCAGAACACCTCCATTTTTCCAGTTTTTATTGAAATGTAAGCAGTTTAAGTCAAGTGAATAACCTGGATTTGTATAAAGGTAAGTATTAAACTGGTAGAAGTAAAAGAAAATAGTTTAGGATAGCAATACTGTAAAATAATGTAAAGTTCAGGGAAGCAAGTAATGGGTTAAGAACTTTCAACTGTTCTGCAACAATGAAAAAGAAGTTTGCCTGGGCCATGAAGCACCGCCAGTGGACTACTGAAGGCGGGAACATGAATAAAACTTTAAAATCGTTTGCTTATTTTGTACATCGTCGAGAAGGCAAAAGGATGGTTCCTCAGTGTGTGGAGTTTATTTACTAAGCAGAATTTCAGTGTCAGGACTGAGGACTCAGGACTGCTCAGTAGAGGCTCAGGTACATGCTCACTGATGGTACGGGAGGTTTGCATGGTTGTATAAAAGTCCTCCTCATAGATGGAATAAGCAACAGGACAATGGGCCCCATTCAATATGGATCGCTATTGCGATCACAGCTGTGATTACGCATGCAGACCCACTGCGAAAATATGCCAATGTTTGCAATCGCAATGCCATCGCAGCCTAATATAAGTACGCCCACTTCACCTAACATCGAGTACCATCGGAGCCTCACACACTAGTACAACAGGTTTGATGTTACTCAGAAATTGCTAACCTCATCGCATGCAGTGAAAGCTCAAGCTGCATATGTCATCGCAATGGCTAATTTATGCACGACCCTGTAACAGCGTTCAAATGCACTGGCATGCCTGCGTTCCATCAACCACCTCCAAACGCTCACTTCCTGTCAATCACTCTGCTATGGGTTTGTGTAGTCACTGCGATCGCTGTCCGATTGCCATGGAGCCTTTGCGCAAGCTATGCATATGCAGCCTGTATCACCTGGAAAATGTCCGCCGCGGCCCAGAGTGTACCGATGAGGTGCTGCGCTCAGTGCATTGCTGGCGAGGAGGGGGCCCCTGACAGAGACTGCAGACAGGCCTCCTCCTCTCTTGAAACGCCCCTGCACCAAAACAGTGCAGCATGACCCTGACATCTAGTCTATGTCAGAACCTCTATGTCAGAACAAGATGGTAAGCTTGAGTTCATGGAATGGTCAGCACAGTCTCTACACAAACTCCATCAAGCTGGTTTGGTATGAGGGGTAAAAGCAAAGCAACATAGTAGTGCAACACATTGTGGGAACTTTAGCAACAGTGTTGGGAAGAACTTACATTGTTGAAAGAATGCCACAAGTGTGTTTGGAGGGCTAATCTCCAAAAGAGGATGCAATCACAATTCCGGCGTGCGGGATGCCGGTGCTCAGAATGCCAGAGTCGACATCCCGACTGTAAGTAGTGGGGTTAGAGGGAGGTTTAGGTTTAAGCACTAGGGGGGAGAGGGTTAGGTTATGGGTGCGGGGAGGGAGGGTTAGGATACCTACTGGGATGCCGAGTGCCGGCATCTCATACCCAACCCCTCCAAAAAATGGCTACTTGAGGAGTCATATTTATTTTAAATTTTTTTAAACAAAATAATTTTATGATTTTTTTTTTATCTGTTTATATGTACATTGAAACATTAAACTGCATAAATTTCAATAAAACCTGGAAAGATAGGGATTTCTAAAGCATTTGATTGGTATGGTACATATAACAATGCAGATATATGGGCCAAGCGTTCTAACCTTTGGACATTAATATCATAAGGGGCCCAACTAGATATCGGAGGATAAAATAAAGCCAAAAACAATTCTCCAACGCCAATATCAAATATTGGGCCTCATTTATCAATGAGTTTTATCATTCACAATGAGTGATAAAACTTGTTGGGTATGATGATGCTCCAGCCAATCAGTTCCCAACTGTCATCTGTTTGAAAAATGACAGTTGGGAACCATTTATCATAAGCAACAAGTTTTATCACTCGCTGTGAATGATAAACTCGTTGATAAATGAGGCCCATTATGATAAGAATTATCTTGACATCAAGAAAAAAGCGTTGATGATCACTGTGGAAACATTGAAAAGCTGCAGCCAGCCTTTGCAAACTCTGGGGTCGATTCAGACCCAGACGCTAAACTGCGCTCTCTCGCTGCCAAAATGGGCCGGGTATGCAAATTCCGCGATCGCACTGTCTGGTGTAAGGACACCCTTTATGTATTAGAGAGCGACGGCAGAGTGAGTTCACGCCGGTATAAAGACGCCCACTTTTCTTTCTTAACACACGTCATCTCCAGGAAGTGTGTGATTAATCAGAACCATCGAGAGCCATCGGAGCTGCACGCAGCGCTTGGTAGACCCTATTCCACCGCAAGCTGAAATACAATCAAGCGATGTGTACAATGACGCTTCCATGCCAATTATGCACACCCATAAAACTCAGTTTTGACCCCCAGACACGCCTGCGTTCACAACAGTACGCCCCCGTTAACAAGCACTAAGGATATTGAATTAGAACCTCTATACACTCCTGCCTATACTTCTAATATCCTGCCTATAAACCTCTAAGGATGACGCTATTTTGCGTACGCAGTCATATAGTAAATAAAGACTCCAGACCTTGAACCTGTGGTTCCAAAGCACAAAGTGATATTTCAAGTAAAAGTACAGTCAGTTACACGCTATGATCTAAGTACAATTTAGCGCAAAGAATTATACAGACCCAAGTACAGTTATACATACGCAGCGCTCTGGACCAGATGTAGGCATCAGCAAGAAACCCCCGTCAATCAGCATTCAGCAAGAAGACTCAGACTGGGGTCACAACACACACGTTTATACTCTCACAGAAACAGACAACACAAGGCTTGTCGCTGATGCCATTGGTTCCCAGGAGGATGCATCTGTTGCAGAGCATTTAACAAGTTGATTCAAATAGACACAGTCCAGCCTCTAACAACTGCTTGTCTCTGGTTTCCTGGTCATGCACATCCTAACAGTTGGTCATATAATGTACATTTCAGTGCTTTAAGTCTCTGCGGTCCATAAGTTGAGAATGCATGTTGCGATCTTCACACTGACGATATCAAAATGCTGTTGAAAGAGTGCTGATCAGTATAATATCAAACATGACTTACTTATCATGTATTAAACCTTAGCTACTAAATAACCTTTATTTCTCAGCAATTATAATAAATGAACAAACTTGAATCTTATACTTTAAAGCTTATGAGACCTTTTATGTGAATATGTACTGTGTAAGTATTTGGGGTTTGATATAAAGACGCTAGTTAACTTGGGGCAGATGCGTGCGCATGAAGCTAATAAACAGCGTTTTCATACAGGATCTTATGCATTCGCTAATATGTGACTAGTTAACAGCGCAATTGTGCGTATTAATGTGTGTATGAGAAATGGTGAAAGATTCAATCGCATGATGCTAATAGTAATATCGCCATATGTACTTAAGTATGAGTTTACCTAAAATGGCGCTTGGGCGGCCATTTGCAAAATGGCGTCTTGCGATTTCATTCTCTAAAATGGCGTCTTGCGGCCAGTCGCAAGATGGCGTCTTTACGATCTAATTTTAAGCTGATCTTGTCTCCGCCAATTATCCAGCTTCGACAGCACCTTCCCTTGTTACTACCCACAAACGGCACTGTCACTCAAAGTAGCGCTCAGTCTGTGTGTTAAGAGAGCACAATTTCCGATCGCAATGACCGGCTCACGCACACATGCTGCAAAGCATACGTAGATGGGGGATAATCGTCCATAGCGTGCGTCTGCGGCTTAGCGTCCGGGTCTGAATCGACCACTCTATGTCAGTGTACACTTACAGAAGAGATCAACAATACAAATAAGGAAGCGCTGCTAAAGTGTGTATCAACTTGATATCAAACCTTTAAGGTAATCGATATAGAGCCAGAATGTATCAATCCCAATCTAAAATGTATTGACACAATATAAAAATGTGCACAAATAAAGGATAACATAACAATAAAACAATAGGGAAGTGCTGTAATAGTTTATTGACAATTCTCCACAAGCTGCTAATCAGGGAATGGAATTGTATTAAAATCTTGACAAGGAGAGACCGACAGGCTCAAATCCCGACAGGCTGAGGTAAGTACTCTAACCCTCCCCTCTCCCCCCCTAACCCTATCCCGCCTTTAGGGGTGCCTAACCCTAAATCCCTCTGGGGTGCCCTAAACCTAACCCTCCCCCCCGCGGCTAACAGAACGGTCCATTAAACTGGACCATGGATATGCTCCCCTTCCCAGGCGCACCAGCCAGAAACATGTGGAGATGGAAAAGACCCAGCCAAAGAAAGGGAACAGCCCACAGTAAAACCCAGCACCCCCAATACACCTCAATACTACTTAACTGCTGTCGAAGCCGGATAATTGGCTGAGACAGAATCTGTTAAAATTAAAATCTGCACGACGCCATTGTGCGAATGGCAACAAGACGCCATTTTGCGAATGGCCGCCCAACGCCATTTTAGCGAATCTCACACTATCAGTACATACGGCGATGTTATTATTTAGCGGCGTGCGATCCCACGCAATAGAACAATGTTAAAAGTCCTCATTACATAAATACATACATTTACTAAAACATATATGAACAATCCTGCAAAACACGTACCACGGTGTTCTCCACAAACATGTAGACGCACAACGCTAACTAGCGGCTTTTCTTAATATCCTTACACTTGCACATCGCACACTTACATAGAAAGGTTCCCTAGCATTAAGGTTAATATTTAAGGTTTTATTCATTATTAATTATGTAATAAAGTGACTGTATTTAAGATCTCAGGTTTAGTGTACATGATAAGCAGACAGTGTTTGGTGCCATTCTAAACCACTGTTTATTTGCAGACTTCCGGTTCCATCTGCGAGGAAATCGCAACATGCGTCTGAAAATTATGGATCATAGGGAGATAGGCATTGAAATGTACTCTGTAATGTAGCCAGTTTAGACTTGTTCTTTGGCGGGAAAACGGACACAAAGAAGTTTTGGAGGCTGAACTATTACAATACAAACTGACCTATGAACTGTATCGTAACAGAAGAACCAGGAGGAAGAACCAATGGGATTATGCCAACTTGTTCTATTGTATTGCCTATCTCTGTAAGGGTACAAAAACAAGCACTCTGGATCTGATAGTCATCTTTTCTTTGCTGTTGACGGAGGTTTCATAGTTGATGCCGGGAATCTGGATCCAGAGCGCATGCGTATGTATTTGACTGTACCTTGTAATTTGTTTGCGCTAATTGTATTTAGATCACAGCGTGTAACTATCTGCTTTTTGGTGAATAATATCTTTTTATGCTTTGGAACTACAATCCAAGTTTCGAAAGCAATTATTTCTTGTGCGACTTATAATGCTAAATAGCGACATTTAGGGTGTATAGATTACTAGGTATTCATACTGCAGATGACAAGGCAGACTGGGAGAAGCAAGAAAATGGCTGTGTTGCATGTTTACGACGTTTTTCCAAGTGGGAAGTCAGACATGGGCGAAAGTCCTGAATACATGGGATTTCCCCACAGGGCCCAGCACAGTAGGATGGCAGCCATCCAAATGACAGCCCCCTTAACCATTCTAATGCCTAGAATTGGCTTCTATGACAGGCAACCCCCACCTTATCCATCTCAGCACCAGGCACCTTGCACCTACCTCCCCTCCCACCTGTCCCTGGGTGTTTTTAAGCAGCATGGAATCCTTGCATTCTCAGACTGCATAATGAAGGTGGCACTATCCTGGTAAGACCTTAATAAGTCTACTTAGCATCAGTATCGAGGAGAGTTTTGGGAGTGGGGCCCCCTAGGGTTGGTGTGCCCAGGTAACTTCAAAGCATCATAATTTAACAATTATTTTAGCACTCTTTAATACTTTGTTTTTTTTATCTGTGTAACACTATAAACACCCTTATTACCACCTCTCATCCATATAAGACTTCTCACACATAGCTGCAGCTTCTTTAATATCGAACATTCCTTAACACTTAATTGCTATCTCTCACTAGTGTGATGCCTTGGAGCGGTTTAGTTATGTTGGCTCGGGGGTCCCGTGCCCAGGACTTTTACTATAGGAATGTTAGGGACCTATCTAATGAGGTCAACTGAACATGGCCCATATTTTTGGCCAAAATTATACTAAGTACCTCAGCTTGACTTGAATTGCAGAATTTATTAGAGTGTGTTTTTTGGTGTGTGACAATGTAAGTCTTAAACATGGTAGCAACTCGTTATATATTAAAGTTAGGGTGTGCAGTCTAGGATCCTTCTCTATATAACCTACCTCCCTTGCGCAAGACCCAGCAAAGTCATTAACCACCTCCCCTCCGGTGCAGGGATCCAATTACCATGTTGTGACTCCTCCAGTGGGTGGTTCAGTGATGGACCTAGCCTAATGAATGGAGGCACAGTAGTCCCGGGGCACTAACTTTGGCAGCAGTGGCCCAAGGCAGGCGCAGGTACCTCCACAACCCAACCTAGACATCCCCCCGCTGCAGCTGAGGTATACTGATGAAAGAAGTCTAAAACAATAAAATAAAAAGCTCTTTAATCAAGAAAGGCTGGCTGCTATAAGTAGCCCAAAAACAAGTACACATCTCTGGTCTGCACCAATGAGGTATATATAGCATGGGGCCCTAGCCCCCAGTTACTCATTCTGTACCCCATGGAGTTCGAGTGTTCCTCAGTGATAATTCACAAGTATCACCTGTGTGTTTTAAATATATGGTATACATTTGTGGGAAAGTGTTTTTAACCAATGACTAACAATTTTAAATACCACATACAGGTTAGTACACAGTATTTTAATTGCCATGTTTATTAATCATCTTGCATTCAGTGGATTGGGCACTGACATTCTCCTTGGAGGAGATGCAGTTGAAATAGAATACAAAAAAAAAATTCAACAAATACAATATGTATTTATTTTAGAAGCCTTACACCAATTGCTGAATGTCGAAACATTAGCAGATGACAAAGACTAAAATCTGGATCCAAATACACTGAGTATCCATGGCTACAGTACTACTCATAACATCATTTATCTGTATGAGGGAAAAGGAGCAAGAGATAATTTAGAGCAGTGTTTCCCAAACTCAGTCTTCAAAGCCCCCGAACAGTTAAGGTTTGAGGAAAAAAAAGATTAGTACCCCATCTATTTGTGCTCAAACATGGATATATTTCTAACATGGACTTTTCAGGGGAAGTGGACAAACTTTGTGAAACACTGATCTAGACTATAAGACTAATATCTAAATACTTCTTTCTGTTACATGTGTAGTAGGATTCAGATTTGATTTCTAGCAAACTTGGTACATTCATGATAACTATATTTCCAAATGTCAGTATTTTGCTCATCCTACTAAGCAGATGATGCTATATACCCGACAGGCTCAGATAGGCCAATGACAAACATGTAGTTAGTTCAATAGTATTTTTATTTTAAATAACTGTAATTATTGATTAGCAGCTTCTTTTGAAGCTGAGAATCCTGCATATGTAAAACATCTTGTGTGCAAAAATAAGTTATGAAACAAAAATAAAAGGGCGTATCGATTTATTGTAAAAGAAATTATTAATAATTTATTTAGCATTTTTACAAGCAGAAAACGAATGGCAGGGCCTTCCCTTTTACACAGTAAGAGGGTGCCCCTCATTGCTTCCTGGAACTGTAGAGATTGCAGATTTGAACCCTTTAGCAGTTTACCGTTCCTATAGCAGATGCAAGATGACGTTGTAGGTTCTCTGATGACAGCATCTGATAACAGGGTAAGAAAACAGCCTCATGCCTAACTCTACAGTCATTTAAAAATTCCATTATAACGAAAAATAATACCCTATTAAACAATGCTATAATAAAACCTTTTTCGGACTATGATGATCTATTAAATAATGTTTGTAGTATTAAGATGTGGATGGTATGGATAATGTCCATCATTTTAAGACTAGCAAAATAATTACACATTATACAGGTACTTCTTATTTAAGTATTTCCGGCAAAGTGCGTCCTAAGAGATCTGCAGAAGATCTAAGTATAAGGGTGGGAAACTATGGATTTATAATTTTTAAGTGTGTTCTAATAAATCGTTTGCATATAGCAACCCCATGTTTAACAGGCACGCATAAAGGTAACGTCAAATAAGCCAGTTACAATAATATTATTGCCTGCAGCAATATACCTACAATCTTATAGAAAGAACCCACAGAATATATTTCATTTGACATAATACATATGTGCTTAAAAGGAGTTTTTATCCAGTTCCCAACTTTGCCCATATGAGCTTTCACAATAAGGAGTCAGGTGGACTGTCTGGGTGGTCATTCCCTTTCATCAGGATGAGCATGACCTCCCTGATACGTCGATGATATAGAATTGCTCACTATTATACATCCCCACATGTTTCTATGGAGTGATAGACACCCGCACACAGAAAGAGAGATCAGTGGACTAGAGCCATCAACAACAGTTTTCGTTCTCCACTAAGCCGGGACACATGAAAATAGCCTGAAGCAAGGGATAAAAGGATGGCATGACTAGAGTGATGGAAAAGGGAAGTCACTGGGTAATTTGATCAGGTGGGCAAATTAAGGATCTCTACAATACATACATTTCTATTTATAGAATGTAAGTTTATACCAGAAATACATATTTATATACATTATAGCAGTGGAGAGTATGCTACTGATCAGAAATAGGGAGGCAACACTAGTTTTGGACTACTAAAATGTTAATAAGTAATTCTGTCTACTGGCAATACTAGTTATAGATCTTGTGTATACTCCAGTTTAATTTGTAAAACCTGTGTGAAGTGTCATAGTGTATATGTTACACTGGCCAGCCTAGTGTTGCACAGTGTGCTGCCCCCCCTTTAGTATGCACAGTGCTTCCTCACTGACCAATGAGAACTTACTGTGTACACCAGAGTGGATGCAGCGGTGTCCAAATAGGTTAAACTGGTGCTCTTGCCTTATTACCTTATTTCAGAAAAGGACATAATTCAGTATAAAAGTTTTTTTTTTGCCTATTTTAAAAACAAAACACATTGGGGTTAATGTATGAAGCAGTACATATAGTGTAGAAGCGTGCCAGTGGAGAAGTTGCCCATGGCAACCAATCATTTTATAGAATGTTCTTGATAAATGCAACCTCAAAGTGATAGGTTGCCATTGGCAACTTCTCCACTCTTTTCACTTCATAAATCTACCCCATTGTTTGCATCTTGAAGAATAATCCTAGAGACAAGATTTAACAATACCAAGGAACCAGTTAAAGTAATGTGATTCTGATACTTTAGCCACTATGCTTCATAAACTTTAAGCAATTTGCTCTGCAAGATGGCACCGGCCTCATAGGCAATTGATCCTTGAAGTTAGAGTACCAGAGATGAAATCAAACCAAAAGTGCTAGGACAGTTCAAAGCCAGTGTTCATGCTTATAGCATAGCGGAGTTTCTCCCTCAATATCACTTTCTTACTGTAGTTGGGTAGTTTTAGAAGGTTGAAACAGGTAGAAGAGGTGGGGAGGCGACCACCTGGCTCCCTTTTCCTTATGGTAAAGAAACCACGCAGGACGCTACCCAAAGTGTCTCCGGTATCCTAGAAAAAGGATAAAATGTGTTGAATATTGTTAAGGTACAAGCAAAGGACTGACAGTTGTTTGCAAGTGTGCAATTCCCTTCTCGAAGTCAGAAAACTTACCACTCTTCCACAGCCTCAGTAACCCAAGCTGAGGCTCAGGGGTCAATCCAATTAGGTGTGAATTGAGAGTTTGCTTCCTGAAACTCGCAGACTTCGCATCGAAGCAAACTTCCGAGAATTCTCCAATCCAATTAAAAATGCTTATTCGCACTACTCACAACGGAGGGATGCGAATTGACTGCCAAATGAGATTTAAGAGAAGTGCATGAAAATGTGGGGATACCATCCTGGACCCCCCAAAATGGATAGAAGGCTGTTTGTTGCATTGGGAAGGTACTGTATGTTTTGAAATGGTGTCAAGTGGCTGATTTGTGTTTATTTAAAAAATGCAAGAAATTATAGCAAAAAAAAACTTTTTTCATTCAATCTGAAACAATATAAACGAAAAATGAAAAAAAAAAAGTAGTAAAAAGGGTGATTTTGGGGTCCTTTGAGGGCATCTTGAAAAAAAAAAATGCTAAACAATTATTTTTCAATTAAAAAAATATTGTCATTAATTTTGGGGTACCTAAACTAACAGAAAAAGTTGCTTTTGGGGTAATTTGAGGACACATTTATTTTTTTTACCCCCAAAAATTACATGTAATTATTGGACTAATTAAGCTAATTGGAAACTTCCAAATGCCAAATTAATCATTAGGGGAGTGTCCAAGGGGTTCAGCACAGTGTCCTGACATTTTAACCTTAAAATAAAGATTTTCCTTCCCAAAACTCACCCTCAGGGAGCTGCGAATGGAAAGATGCGAATTCAGTCCTACTGATTCAGTGCCAGTTACTAATTGGATTGCAAAATTAATTCGCTATGCGAACTCAAAGAGAAAATAGCAACTCGCACCTAATTGGATTGACTCCTTAAATGTCTCAATGAGGCATTAGAAGCTACATACTTGGACTTAAATATTGTCTAAAATGTTAAATCTATACTATCTTTAAGGCAGGTAATGGATAAAGGGCCTTATTCATAATAATTCTGAATGCTAGGGTGCTGAAACCAGATATAGAATGGGCGAGGAAGTGGGTCCAGTAGGACAATGTCCTGAAGGAAACTCTGTATCCCCAAGTGTCCAGTGTCTCCAATGGAATGATAAAGAAACAAAGCTAATACATCCTCCTTCCTATAAACATATTTTTCCCTGCTCAGTTCCCAATTAGCACAGCAAAAACATACAAAATGGTGCACAGTGAAACAGAGAAATTAATTCCTGGGTAGGATGGTCTGTGTCCTCCTCAAGCTTCAGAGAAAAGGATTTAATGGTAAGCAAAAACATCCCCTTTCTTTTTTAAGCAGAAGCAGGACACAGATGGTAGGATGCCCCAAAGTCACACTCAATGGAAGTAGATAAATGCATACAAATGAAGTGCCGTCTGGAAATTTTTATTACCAAAAACAACATCTGCAGAAGTGTCAAGTTTTAGTTTATAAAATTTGGAAAAGGTAAGGGTGATAACTTCAACCCAGGAGACACAGCCCAAGAAGGACTGACTGCCCTGGTCGAGGTTGCCAACAGACCAGAGGTAACCAGTATCCCAGCCATCTGAGTAGCCCTATGGTCACGCAGAATGGGCACAGCTGAGATGTTGGAACTACTTTAGCTGTGTGTGGGATCACAGTCATGCCCTGAAAAAGGCCAGGACACGCCTTCGTTTTTTACCGCCACTCCCTGTTACCACCCCCAGATGATCCCTGACTGTCACTCACTTTGCAAATTAATCCTCCCCGCAAGCGGCATTGCAAAAGTACCTTGGCACGTGCGCATATGCAGTCAACCAATAATCCTTCAACTGCGTAAATATTGGAAAAGAGTAAGTCTCTGAATATGCCGATTGACAGGTGTTCACCACACAATATCAACCTGCACTACGCATATACTAGAAGTGGCAGTACATGGGTGAGGGCAGGTTCTACCTCAATTTCCCAATGACATGCCTTGTTTAAAACAGGGGAGTTACCTCTTTCAATATACTACAGGAAGTGTTAAGAAATCCAGAGATGGGGGGTACTAATGCCCAGATCACCTCCATCCTGGCATAAATAAACACAGGGATCTGCTAATTTGATGTCTTATGTAATCAATTCTTAACGATGGTTTGCCCTGTGGGCTACTATATTATTCCTACACATTTTATGCGATTCATTCAAACGCATTAAAAAAAAAATGCATTATCATTTTCAACTGCAGATTTATTATTAAAATGTACATGTAAAATTCAGCTGTTTTGGAAAGGTAGCGTAACGCTATTAAGCAAGAACCACAAAGTGTCTCTCGGTGGTGGTTAGAAAAAAAATACACACATTTCTTTTTAGTTTTTTCTTGCAATTTCAATGGAAAAGCACTTTTGTTGGGTAGGCTAACTTTTCATTGTGAGGAGAAATAAGCAAACTACTGCTTAAGTAGAACCTTAAGAGATACAGTGACAGGAAAGGAATTATGATCCTACTAGATGGCAAAAAAAAAAAAGTCCTCAGCTTAATGGTGCATACACACTACACGATATGCTCCCTGAGCGATATCGTGTAGTGTTGTCCCCGGCAGGCTGTGCTCAATGTCGTTCATTAACGATATCGTTCAGCGCCGGGCTCTCCCCCATTCCCTGACATGCAGCAACCTGACGAGATCGTCAGGTTGGCCTGCATGTCAGCCCGATGAACGATAATGACGAACGACCCGCGGGAACGCGCGTCGTCGTTATCGTTCATCTTTTTGGGGTTAAAAATGGACGATAAAGTGGACAACTGAACGATAACGATATCGCTATCGTTCAGTCGTCCACTTTATCGCCCAGTGTGTACGCACCTTTAGACGACTTCCGCAATTTAGAATTTCCAAAGCCCACTCTGGTCCAGGTCTTTGCAGGTGCTGATTAATAATGAGGACTGATGCCTGTAGAGTCAAGATTGTCCATCTTATAATTTAGTTCTGGAATTTGGCACGCCTCACACTCCTGAAGCGCATTTCATTTCTGAAGATACCTCCCTTTCGGCAAAACCTTGCTACAGACGGGAGCGTAATCACCATACAATCCTCCCTGGCCAGGACACTGGTGACCAGGACAGGAGGAACGGCAATGCTTCAAGGCTGCACAGAGCAGAGGTGGAGGTCCCTCATTGTACAAAAATAAGGACAATTTTAAAAGAAAAAAATAAATAAAAAAATAAGGGCTTGTACTATGCCAAACCTCGGAAGAGGTGTCCAAATAGCAGTTTGTGTGCAAATAATTGGTCCAGTTACCGGGGGAAGGTGGATGAGTGGCCTGGCCTAGTTAACCCAGAATGGTGGTATAAATAAATATACTTCCATTGTGTGAGATTTAATGGATAATCAGAACAATCACTTTCGGGTCAGTTGCTATGTAGGCTGTTAGGTGGCCTTACAGTTTTACAAAGCATATCTAAAAAATGCCTCCTGGAATGTTCCTCATTTTACCACGGTCTCTGAAGTTTGGTGCTAATGTGAGGAGCAATTATCGGCTGATCGAGCCAATAATTTTACGGAGTATGACCGCAACCAAGCTCCAATAATTGCTCTGTCGGGCATGATGACTCTGTCAGCATGCCCAACAGATGCGATAATTGGTGTTCAGATCTGATAGTGGATATACTCACCATCAGATAGACCGACCAATTATCTGACAGTGTTGGTCTGTCTGTCTGATGACGAGTTTTATCTCAAGGCGTTTGGCCAGCATGAGTAACAGCTACATTATAATTACCAACAAATGGTCTAAACTCTGACAACCCCCCCCCCCCACCCCCACCAGTGTGTGTGATTTCAGTACCTGAGAGTTCAGACACCACCTGAGCATGTAAGTCTCAGGACATGCTTTACTAGTATATAATAATTCTAAAAAAGGGATCCGACGTGTACTTACTTCGGCCCATTACCAGCGCAGAGTCGTCCTTCGTCCTCACCGGCTGGTCTGTCTGGTTGCTGCAGTGAGAGCTGTTGATGGAGGCCGCACACGCTCCCATTGTGCATATTGGAGATGGGATAGACCTTAGCCGATTATTATACAGACTATTACAATGGACCAGAATCACTTCAGACCACCCCTGCTCTGCCCTGTCCCCTCCCTTTTGTTCTATACTTACTTGCACTCCTGTCCTCTCCTGCAGGATGACTGTCGCATTTCCGTCACCAGCAGTGGAAGACATTAGGGAAGGAAAAGGGGTCGCCACACTGTGCATGTCAGAGATGGGACAGACCATAATCTATTACACAGACTAGCAATGTGGGCTCAGCATACTGTATGCCAAGTCACCTCAGTCTCCCACCGCCCAGCTGCAATACTTAAAATGTCGGTGTAGAGTTCTTCTCTGATGGTCTGCCCCCTCTTCATCACAGTGTTGATACCTGTTGGTCGGGAATGGCGCGTGCCTCAGGCTCACAGTTCATCTGTCATCTCAGGACCTGCTATTCTCAACTTTATATAGATTACAAATAACCTGTAGGCTGTATTTTACCTGATCATCTGATACTTCCACACAGCGAATGGAGAATGGTGGTTTAAGATAGGCAAAGCCTAATAGAGGAGGTCGGGAGCAGCTGGTAACAAACTGAAAAAGAAAAAAAATTATATGCCAGTGTTTGTTATAGAAATGTGAGCAGAAAATGTTAGCACTTATACAAACGTTTTAGATGCTGACAATTTTACGGAACAGTAAGGACTTGGTGCACTTTAATACCTTTAGAAACATGGCTTTTTCATCAGAGGTGAAGTCATGAGCCATAATATCCCACAGCCAAACAATAACACGATGACTGCCGTGGAAACCTCCGTAATATACAGTGTGTTTCCTGCAAAAAAAAGATGTGTTTATAATAGTATAGCAATGTGGGTAGATAAATACATAAATCAATTATGTAATTTCTTATAAGTAGGAGCGGTAAATTTATTTAGATTTTTGCCTGATGAAGGTGGGATTACCACCAAAACACCAATGTTTATGCTACTATAATAACAAATTTTGTATTGTTATGTTTCAGATGCCCACCGATGCTAGAACTTTGAGCCTGGAAAATAATAATTTGGATTAATTACTAAAAAGACTCCATTGTTGCCCTTGTATAGCCAAATAGGAAATGGATGTACACGGTCTGTGCTCAGTACAAGCAACAAAATCTAACTGTAGCCAGCACTAACTGCTTTGATAATAAGAGTTATGGTAGATTTACCTTTGATAACTCTTTTTCTTCACGGTCCATAGGATCCACAGGGACTACCTTGGGGAATACGTGGTTTGGAGGAAACCAGGCACCAGTCAACGCTTTCCGGTCCCAGGATGCACTGGGTCCTCACCCACATACACCCCACCCCCGGCCACAGGTCCTCAGTTTGTAAACAAACCCATTGGCAGGAGAAGGAAAGCGGAGAAGGAAGTACACATTACACTAGAAACACTCATACAAAAAAGAGGGAATCAGTGACAAGAAGGAGCAGATCCAACTCAAGCCAGGTGCGTTAGGGAGGTGCCCTGTGGACCCTATGGACCTCGAAGAGAAAGAGTTATCAAAGGTAAGTCTACTATATCTCTTATTTTCTTCTTCAGGATCCATAGGGTCCACAGGAACTACCTTGGGGATGTCATAAAGCCAACCGAAGGATCCGCCGCCCAAAGGAAGCATCCTGGGTGGCAAAAGTATGAAATGCATAGAATTTGCTAAAGGTATGGATGGAAGACCAAGTGGCTGCCTTGCACAGCTGTTGAGCCGAGGCGCCATGCCTAGCCGCCCAAGAAGGTCCCACAGACCGAGTTGAATATGCTGTCACTGGGAACAGGGAGAGCAGCCTGCGCATAAACAGGGAGAGCAGCCTGCGCATAAATTGGAGATATAGTCATACGCAGCCACAGAGCCAGAGACTGCTTGTTAGCTGGCCAACCACGTTTGTGAAAGCCATACAAAACAAAAAGTGCATCTGATTTCCTGATGGAGTTAGTACGATCCACGTAGATCAAATATGGGGGGGGCGACATGAAAGTGCAGTCTTCGTCAACCACTTGAGGTCCACTGTATTCAAAGGTGCAAAGGGGGGAGCCTGTAGCGCCCTGAGAACCAAAGACAAATACCATGGTACCACCGGAGGAATAAAAGGTGGTTGCAGATGGAGAACACCTGCAACAACATTCTAACATCCGGCAAGGGAGCGATTCTACGCTGAAACCAAACTGAGAGCGCAGAAACCTGTGCTCTCAATGTGGCCAGGCGGAGACCAAGGTCTAATCCAGCCTGGAGAAAAGCCAGAACTTGTGAGACCCTAAAAACAATTGGATCAACTTTTCTATGGGAACACCATAGAAAAAATGGAATGCTAAATTCTGTAATTGATGCGGGCAGAGGAAGACTTTCTTGCCGCAAGCATCGTATGAATCACAGAGCTGGTAAACCCTGTGGCTCTTAGGATGAAAGACTCAAGAGCAAAGCCGTCAAAGACAGATGAGGTAGGTCCGGATGTAGGCAGGGACCCTGCACTAGCAGATCTGGCCAAAGAGGAAGTGTGAGTGGAGTATCTATGGAGAGACACATCAGGTCGGTGAACCAATGGCGCCTGGGCCAAGCCGGAGCTATTAGAATCACCCTATTGCCCTCTTGTTTGCATTTTCTGAGAATTCTTGGTAGAAGAGAGAAAGGAGGAAACAGGTAAGCCAACCTGAAATCCCAACCCACTGCCAGCGCATCCACGAGGCGGTTGAGAGGTCTCTTGTCCTGGACCCGTACCTAGGGACCTTGTAATTGTGCCATGAGATCCACATCTGGTAGTCCCCACTTGTCCACTAGGAGCTGGAAGACCTCTGGGTAGAGAGCCTATTCTCCGGCATGTTTGTCCTGATGACTCAGGAAGTCTTCTTTCCCGCATGGCTGCCCGACTTCGCGTGCCTCCCTGATGGTTGAGGTAGACTACCGCGGTCACATTGTCAGACTGGATCTGGACAGGCCAGCCCTGAAGAAGGTCTAGTGTTAGAACCAGCGCCCTGTATACTGCCCGGAGTTCCAAGATATTTATTGTCAGGTGACTTTCCTGAAAGGTCCACCTTCCCTGGAAAGTGCAATAACTTGTCACCATGCCCATCCTCGAAGACTGGAGTCCATGGTGAGGAGTACCCACCTTGGGATCCACAGAGGGCGACCTTTGTTTAGATGAGCCGTCTGAAGCCACCAGGCCAGGGAGAGCCGAACCTCTGAGGAGGGAAGGATCGTCTGACTCTTTATCCACCGATACTGACCGCTCCAACGAGACAGACCAAAGGGTAGAGCCTGAAATTGGTAATGTTGCTGATGAACAGCAAATTGTAGAAACCTTTGATGGGATAGTGCTATAGGCACATGCAGGTATGCGCCCTGCATATCTAGGGAAAACATAAAATCCCAAGGTTCCATTGCCAGCACAATTGACCGTTGGGAATCCATATGGAAGTTGGGTACATGAATACATTTGTTGAGATGGTTTAGATTCAGGATAGGGCGATGAGACCCAATCAGTTTCTGAATCAAGAACAGATTTGAATAACATCCACTTCCCTGTTGAGCCAAAGGCCTTGCTAAAGTTTGATGGGGGATTTGTGAAAAACATTTCTGGGAAGGATGTCGCCGGAAGGTGATTGCATATCCCTGAGAGACCACTTCTCTGACCCAGGCATCTGTTGTCTGATGTCGCAAAACTGAAGAAGTTTGCCCCCCAGGGGGAGGCCCGCCCCATCAGGCTGAAGGTTTGGTATCCGGCTTGGCAGCTGGGACATCTGACTGACCATGACTTCTTCCCTTGTTGTGGCTTGGTAGTCCTACGGGAATTCGACTGCCTGGAAAAGGTCTGTCCCTTTGCCCTTCCCTGAGGGCAAAAGGACCAAAAGGAAAACTGACTCTTGTAAGTGGTTGTTGATGGTAACCCAGCAGATTTTGAAGCTGCCACCGTAGCCACTATCTTATCCAATTCTGGACCAAACAATCTTTTACCTGAAAAAGGCAGGGATTCCAAAGCTTTCTTGGAACCCACATCCGCCTTCCAGGACCTTAACCAGAGGGCTCTACGTGCCACAATCAAGGCTGCCGATGCCTCAGACGCCATAATTCCTGCGTCCATTGCCGCATCCCCTACATAAGACACTGCCTCCCACATAAGAGAGAAATAAGATAGTTGTACTCTCGTGGCATCTGGTATAGTCTCTTCCAATGCCGCCGTCCACTCTTCCATGGCCTTGGCTACCCAGGCTGTCGCCATAGCCAGCACGTGATTGCACCAGATAAAGAAAAAACTGATTTCAAACAGCTTTCCTATATTTTATTAGTAGCATCCTTAAGAAAGGATGCGGACGGAATGGGCAACGGGGAACTCTTAATTAAATGAGTCATGTGAGCATCCACTGTAGGAGAGACTTCCCACTTCTCACATTCACTTACCGGAAATGGATATAAAGAGGATAACTATTTTGTAGCATGGAACCGTCTATCTGGAGTACTCCATGCCTCAGCTATTAGTTCCGAAAGCTGTTCAGACTGAGGGAACTCATCTACAATCACCTTCCATCATCTAATGAGCGGAGCTTTAGGACCTAGGAGGTGCCTTTTCATCCTCTAAATTTAATATGGATTTAACCGTTCTCACCAGAGAGGGAACATCCACAGAGGAATGACAATCCTCCTCCTCAGATACAGATTCCGAGGAGGAAACATGTGCAACATCTGATTCATCTGATGATGCATCTAAAGGCTGGGCGGAATGATGGGATGACCTCTTCCGTCCCTGAACCTTAGTGGTAACCAGTCTATCCGCTTGTCTAGGTTGTAGAGCGGCAGACTGTTGAACCATACTCTGTGAAGAATGAGCATAAGCATTCACCCAGGATGGATGTATAGGGGGTACACACATAGCAGGTTGCAGCTGCTGTGGAAATCCCGTAGTAGGAGGCAGTAGAGGTGCCGCCAAATAGTCCACTAAATGCGTTAGAACCTGCGAAAACGAGTATACCCATGGTGGCTCTTGCGCCGGAGCTGGTACACTGGGTTGGTGTGAATGGAATGGAATCTTATAACAAGAAACACACAAACCATCCTGCATGAAATCCTGAGGTGACAGGCCTGCCTGGTAGGATTACATGACACCAGCATCTGGGCCTCAGCCTCATGTTTCCCTCTGGCCTTAGACATATAAGGTGCAAAGGGAATCGGTATGTAATGCGTCTCATATACAGAGGTGGGTGGAGCGACCCAGGCACGCAAAACTTCCATAGCCCAGCATCTGAGTCGGGGAAGAGCTTACCTCCCCTATGCTGCACAACCAATCGGGAACACTGGCCTCCCAGCAACAGAATGCGTCTGAAGCTCGCCCCCGGCGTCAGGCGATATGGCACGGTGGTCTAGTTTGGGAGCGAACAGAACTGCAGCAGCTTCCAATGCATTTCTTTTGCTGGAAGCAAGGACTGCAACGCACTTACCTGACTTCCCCGTGTCCTCCAGTTGCAGTCCGGGTCGCGTCATCCCAGCTAGCGACCCTGCCAAAATCACCAGACCACACAGGTTACTGGCGTTGTGGCGCCGGCGGGGGTAGATGGTGTTGCAGCACAGACGCCCTGCTGCTAAACTCATGGAAAAAAAACAAAAAAAACATGAGACTTCCACAGTCCCGTCTGCTATAATGGTGCGTCTCCTGCCGCACCAAACAACAAAACCTGTGGCCTGGGGCGGGGTGTATGTGGGGGAGGACCCAGTGCATCCTGGGACCGAAAAGCATTGACTGTTTGGTGCCTGGTTTCCTCAAAACCACGTTTTCCCCAAGGTAGTTCCTGTGGGCCCTATGGATCCTGAAGAATAAATACTTAATATCCCTAAACTGTATAATGTAAGACATATGAGCACCTTATCATAACATGATACAATAAAAAAAAGAATGCATTTATCGTAGTCAACAGTTGAACTCATTTTATGCCATAAAGTTCTGCTGTAGATATGCCACCCCTTTATCAATGTTACACTCTGGCACATAATATGCCCTATGAATAAGCTTTGCCCTAACAGCTGGCTGACCTTTCATTACCTTGCTTAACCATATATTAATAGTAATAAATGTATACCCCTATCTATTTATGTGGCAGCTTTTAGAGTAGGAACTGTAGTGCACTGGATAGTGGTCTAAAAACTTTGTGATTGTGAAATACAATTAGCCAGAAATCTAGTCCATTTTGGTTTAGGGAAAAAGATTATTGTCATTACTTAGTTTACATTAAAGGCAAGAAGATGAAAGCCATTCCACATATTATGCTAAGAATCTAGCACAACTACTGATTTGGGCAGTAAGTGGTATATGTTGAACAACTAAGATCATCCTAACCAAAAGGCGCTTAATCTACCATTTAGTATAGACCTAGCTAGAGATAGAGTAACAAGTACAAATAGTGCAATCTGACATATCACGGGTGTGATATGTATTAGGCCAGCGGTTCAATTCCCGACAGCGGCTGCCCGACAAAGGAGGAAATCCCGATCGTCCTAAAGGTAAGTATTTACTAACCTAACGTAACCCCCCTAACCCTCCTTAGGGGTGCCTAACCCTAACCTCCCGCCTGTGCCTAAACCTAACCCCCCTTTCCCCACTGCCTAAACCTAAGTCCCCCGGGGGGGGTGCCTAACCCTAACCTCCCCCCAGGGGTGCCTAACACTAACCCTCCCTCCCCCTAGCCTAACCCCAACCTCCCGCGGGGGTGCCTAACCCTAAGTCCCTCCCGGGAGCCCTAAACCTAACCCCCCACCCCTCCCCCAAATCGGCTGTCCGCTGCAGCGCCCGGCATCCGCTCAATCGGGATGCGGGGCATCGGTCTCCCGATGTCGGGTAAATGACAGGCGTCTAGATTTAGACACCTGTCATTCGTCCCTAGTCGGGATAAAGCAGTCTGGTAGCCGGCGGTCGGCATTTAGACCGTTGGCTTCCAGACTACATCCCATCTCACGTAGGGCAGAGGATCAGTGGCGTAATTAGGGGGGTATGCGGGGGCACGTGCTCTGGGCGCTGTGGGACTGACGGTGTACAGCCAGGCGCGGTCCAAACACACTGCCGCCGATGCCTGGTAGTACACAGTGAGTGTATTACCTGGTGGCGGTGTGTTTGTTTTAGCAGCCAAGACAGGCTTTCATTGGCTGCTGCACCAAGGACTGTAGCTCACTCATGAGCTCCGTCTTCCAGCTCCCACAGTGGGTGAAGGGAGAGGCGTCATGACGACTCTCCCATAGTGCCGAACAGGAGAAAGGAGAAGCGGACAGCGGGCGCAGGAGTGGGGATTCAGGTAAGTATTGTGTTTAACATGTCAAAACAAGTCGGTTAAGTGACTGGACGGACTTTGGTTTATCCACTACCAGCGGATCGTGAGCAGTTGCAAGTATAGAAATACCCGAGTTTTCAACTTTATGCTGTTCCATGCTGATCCAGTATATTATCATCTTTCTGGTACGGATGCCATTTCTGTTTTTTATATTCATAAATTGTGATATTAAAGCATTTTAAAAAGAATCTACACCATGAGAGATGTTTTCCTTTTTTGTAGGAGCTCTACCCTACATTGATCATTTAAATGGAGGAAAAGAAACCCAGATGTGCATGTTCTTGCTGATTAGAAGTAAGCTTTAGTGTGAGCATCATTTATAACCCTGAATACTAAGGTGTACATATAAGGAAAGTGGGATTCGTGTTTAAAGAAACCTCTACATGTTTATAAAGCACCATGCACCATGTTTATGTAAGCATTCTGCTACTTTGTGGTTTACACACTTGTGATTGAAAGGTTTTTTGTTTTTTTATCATCACCTTTGCGGAGTTAGTTCTCTGTGGGGCATTCACCTGCACTCAGGGTGTGCTACAGTGACTAGCAATCAAGTATAATTTTTAAATACAATTTTTATATAATTTTGATCTATATTCTCCAACTGATGAACATTTGGCGTATCTCATTGTACAATGTCCATTTAATTCTGGATCAAGACACATCGCTTTTGCTGAAACAAGTTTGACGCAAGATTTATTACCTTTATTTCCTTATTGTATTAAAGTATTGTGTTTTGTTTTGTGTGTGTCAATGTGTTAAATATGTAAGGGGCAGTACTGGGGGCACTTTATAAGGGGCACTATTGGCCGGGGGCACTGTATAAGGGGCACTACTGGCCGGGGGCACTGTATAAGGGGCACTACTGGCCGGGGGCACTGTATAAAGGGGCACTAGTGGGGGCATTTTATAAGGGGCACTTCATAAGGGGCACTATATAAAAGGCCACTACTGGGGGGCACTGCATAGGGGGACCATTACTGGGGGCACTGCATAAGTGGCACTACTTGGGTCACTGCATAAGGGGCACTCCTGGGGGCACTATATAAGGGGCACTGTATAATGGGCACACTGCATAATGTGAACTGCAACAGGGGGCATTGCATTAGGGCCACTACTTCATGTGCACTACAACAAGGGGCATTGCATAAGGGACACTACTACTGGGGGCACTGCATAAGGGGCACTACTACAGGGGGCATTGCATAAGGGGCACTGGTACTAGGGACATGGCATAAGGGGCACTACTACAATGGGCATTGCAAGAGGGGCACTACTACTGGGGGCATTAAGGTGCATATGGAAAGGAAAGCTCCCAGAGTGACGAGAAATGGTGGTGTGGCATGTTGACGCTCCCATATTTAATTTGCATAAGGGGCACCACTACTGTGGGCTCTGCATAAGGGGCACTACCACTGTGGGCACTGCCACTACTGGGGACACTGCATAAGGGGCACTACTGGGGGCACTACTACTGGGTGCATTGTATAAGGAGCACCACTACAGTGGGCATTGTATAAGGGGCACTATGTGTATTAGGGGCACCACTACTGAGGGTATTGTGTATAAGGGGCACTACTGTGGGTATTGTGTATAAGGGGGAATAATGTGGACATTGTGTATAAGGAGCATTACTGTCGGCATTGTGTATAAGGGGCACTACTGAGTGTCATAACATGAATAAGGGACACAACTATGTGGTGTAATGTGAATCAGGGGCATTATGTGCAGTGTAATGTCTATAAGATTGTGCTACTGTGTGGTGTAATTTGAATTGGGAATACTATTGTGTGACCACTCCCCTTTCTTTTGAGACAACGCCTCTTTTTTTTTGCGCTGTCCCTTCATTGAAAATTTGCAGAGGGGGGGAAAGTTCCACCACTTCTCTAGGAACACTTTAAACACTGCTGTGGTCCCACCTTTCTGAAAATGAAAGGGGGCCAGCCCTGCTATGTACTGAAACAGAAGCTAAATAGCTTTATGTTGGAAGAGTATGGAAGGAGCCGTCCTCCATTCCACATATAATTAATACAGTACCCATAATATCCCAAATGGAGTATACGGTGAGCTTGTCATATAACCCTCCAACCTTTAAAAATACTTACACATTCTTATATTACCAATATAAGTGAGCCCCCCCCCTCCAATCCATGCATCTAGCCTTCCATATTTTCACTACGCTATTTGTTACTATCCATGAAGTACTGTATATTACACTTTGTTGAATGTATTAAACATGTCATGACCTTTACATATTGGTTTGTAAAGCATTGTGTGCATGTTTTGGAACACAGCAGCAAAGCATGTCAATGACATTTATTTTGATAGCTTTTAAAAATAATACCAATAAAAAAAATATATGAATAAAAACAACAATTTTGCTGTGTGACCTGTGATGTGTTCTGCCCCTGCATAAAGGGCACTCCTGGGGGCACTATATAAGCTTTAAAGGTCAAGTCATAAGCTGGTCTCACATCATGAAGTAGTGAGGCCATCTCATTTAACCTATTGCTGTATTATGAGAAGGCTGTATTGCAGCACCAGCAACCTCCTAACATGAAGACAGACAATACACCTTAAGTATTTAACTCACTTGAGATCATCCAAGTCTATCTCAGCATTGTCTCCTGATATCAGACGCTGGAGCTCAGGTGCAGAGAACATGCGTATCCACTCTGGGCGGATGATGGAGCGGAAGCCACTTATCAGAGCAGCGGTCTGGTTCTTAATCTGTGTGTGCATGCGGAAGTGAGCCATGAGGTGGATGTAACTGATCCTGTAGAGCAGAGGCAGAGAGGCAGGATGAGACACCATGTGAGAAATAAACAGGTAATACAAAGAGAAAAAGAGAGCACAGAAGAAGGGAAATAGAAAGCAAATGCAAATTGAGTCCACAGGTAAAATATAATTAACAAAATAATAATTCTAATTAAAATAACATTAACTTAATTTTGTTTTATACTTGGTCTTTTAACTACCCCCCACCTTTCCTGTTTTAGCAGAGCTTCCTCCTCAATAAATATTGATGCCATACAGCCTGTTGAGTTGCATTGTATTCATAAAGATGTTATTACTTTATACAAAATACATGTTTATTTTAAGATGGATAAAACAGGACTTCTCTGAATCCATCTGGGGACATTGGTATAGATCGGGTGTAGGGGGCACACAACTAGGAGCAGGTACAAAATTCAAACTTTACTTATTTGTAAGGTATGCTCCTCCCTTCTACATCCCATCAGGCCACAGGATGTCAGCTGAAACTTCACAAGCCTATTGAAGAGCTAACAGAAAACACTGAACCAGAGCCACACAGGTGGATTCAGAGAAATGGATCTAATGGAAAGTACCACAAAAAAAAAAAGTTTCTTATTCATCCTAATTTAGGGACACAGGTATACCTTGAAGATGTTCCAAAGCTGCTCCTAGGGGAGCGTAAACATGTACTGCTTCAACTGGTGACTTCCAAAACAAAAAACTGGAAATTACCTACCATAGGAAACCAGGGAAAGAGAACCAGAAGTTCCCCTATAGATAGTTGCCAATCCACTCACAACTGGACTAGAACCAGATTACCACCTGTCTACTGGAAGAAGCAGAGCTATTGACACAGATCTACAAACTATGCAAAAGGAATAGAGATAGAATCTTAAGACCTGGCCCAAGGGCCAGGCAAACTGAGCTCAGTCAAGAGAGGAGGCGAAAATCATCAGTCACAGGGATGGTGACCCTAAAAAGGAGAGGAACTGAAAGTCCACAGGATCAGATGACTCAAAAGTAGACAACCACAAAGCCAGAAAAGCGAAGATCTTCCAGAACAGCCACCAGAACATGGACGTTTGAACATGGAAGCCTCTGAAGGAAAAAAAATAGAGCTAAATTTTATTCTGAGGAAAAGCAAACCCTGCTAAGGAACACTGACAGGGGTGAAAACCAGAAAACCTATAGGAAGTCCAAAGACAAGCCACATGCAGGACCAGATGCATGCTTAATCAAAAGCCAAGCTTTTGTCCTAACATCCATAAGGAAAGCCAGTTGAACTCCGGTCGTACACAGTATTGAACCACCCCTGACTGCAAAAGAGATTTCAACTTGGAAACATACCTTTCCGCAAGTCTGGTGAAGTGCAGCACACAGAAGACTATACATTGGAATGAATGGCTACCAGCTCAAAAGGCAACATTCCAAATGATGACCCTGGTTTAACTTAGAGGAACAACCTGAATTCCACGTCAAAACTACAGATGCCATGTGGGACACATCTACCATAGACATAAAGTTGTCAAGCAGCATACAATGGAAAAAGGGCAGAGAAACCCGGCGAATGCTAGAGATCTCAGCAGGTAAAGGTAAGTGTCGGAATCCGAACAGGGACCCCTGGACTTGATGACCATTCCTAACAGAAGGAAAGTACCATGACTCAAAAAGCATCTTGACGGCATCCACCATGGGACAAACAAGTCGTAGACGAAAAGCCCAAAGACACAGCCACCAAGAGAAAGTGATAAAAACCATAAACTAAAGATCGTAAGTGTGCTTAGCACCTCCGCAGATAAAGGAATCTAAAGACAAGAATCTGCTCCAGAGTAGAAGCCCCTATTTCAAGAGGTATCAAAAGGAGATCCAGAATGATATGCAAGAGACATGGATGATGCCAAAGCTCCCACACATCCAGCAATTCCACCAGCAAAATATTGAAGTAGGAGGAGAAAGCCAAGCATGTGTGACAGAAGGTTATCCAAGGATAAATAAAAGGAATTGCTGCACCATAAGGACATCTCAACACATAATAAAGATGAAGGAACGTTGAAACACTGAACCTGAACTGGCTTAAGTGCAGGATCCCCAGACCAATTTCTCAGAAGGAGCATAGAAAAACCCATAGGAAGAGACCGTCAGGATGGAAACCCTGATTCACCATAAGAACCACTTGGCCCATCTAGTCTGCCCTCTTTGCTAGTCAACCGTAATGGATTAAGGCAGGGACTCAACATAGAGACAGAGGACCTCATTCAGAGTAAGTCGTTGCGGCCGCACGGTCGTACGCCACAGATGTTCGCTAAACTGCGCATGCGTAAAATTCGCAATGCGCGTGCGCAAACTAGCTGGTACGATCGGAAATATCTCTCTCCTTGAACTTGGCCAGGTCGTTAGTTTCAGTGATAGGATGAGGCGTTTGTGGGTGGTAACAAGGGGAAGGTGCTTGTGAACGGGGGAGTGGAGATCCGAACGCAGGCGTGCCTGACTATGCAAACGGCGTTTTATGGGAGTGCATAATTAACAAAGTAGTGTCATAGCACACGTGACATGGGAGGTTTCTACACTGACATGATCGTAGTGCTTAAGAGAGGGTATGGTCAACCTTAAGCTCTACGACCAGCTCCGATGGTTTCCGATGGTCTCGATTAATCCTTATATGCCCTGAGATGACGTGTAATGTTTTTATTAACTTATCACACAAAATATTTATATCAAATCTCAGTTAATCAACATCTTTCAAGCAATACATAAAACTCAGAACTCACTTGTTTTCATTGGTAACTGTAATAGATTTTCCTCCCGGGATAAGCTCATGACATACCAGCTGGGGGAAACATATAAATACATATATGACTTTTAGCCCAAGTGCTTGAACATTCACAAAGACACAATTCTATGCAATATTAATAAACAAGCACTAATTACAAATATTTATAGACTACGATTGTAGTAGTGTGTTACTAAAGGATCCCCATACCCTTACAATTAATCCATGGTTCACTCTATTTCTGCCAATGTGCCAAAATATGACCCAACAACTCTATGTCTTGTGCAGACTCAGTAACACATCTTAGATAGAGTACCCTTGTCAGCCTACTGTTTTGCAACTTAT
The DNA here is from genome assembly GCA_031769625.1 of Taudactylus pleione. Taxonomy (NCBI): domain Eukaryota; kingdom Metazoa; phylum Chordata; class Amphibia; order Anura; family Myobatrachidae; genus Taudactylus; species Taudactylus pleione. The sequence continues at coordinate 2,197,242 of JAUIMM010000748.1, read as the reverse complement.
ATGAAGATGTGTATATTTTATATGGTCTCCCACAGGAATTGCATGCCAGTGACATGACTAATGATTCTGTCGTATACTTAAGGCAAAAGCTAGTGCTAAACTTTTTTGTTGCCCTGTGCGATATTTCACGTCTGTTCTCATTTACATTATCAAGTTCCATGACTATGTTATCCTTGATTGCGGAGTTAGTCTAAGATAAAACTCAGCCCAAACAAAACAAACAATCATATACCTGACCCATGACGTCTTCATCATAAGAAAGCGTGAGGCCTAGATCACTAATATCTCCGTCGTAACGCTGTAAAATATCACAGAGCCAGAAAATGACACACAATCCAGTCAATGGAACTTCTGCAGAATTACCATATAATTGTATCTGATTTTACTATGATCAGCTGTATAAGGAGAGCTTTGGAAGGTATCAAATCGTCAAAATCTTATGTGCTGACAATTTAAAAAAAAATTGACCAACATTTTTTTAATGGCATACTATTAAATGTAGTGCTCAAATGTATGAAAACTGAAGGACAAGCCCTACTCAATTGATAAATCACTGCTATAGAGCATGTTAGCAGGGTATCTGATAATACATTTACAGACATTTGGGAACTGTGGTATGCACTGTCACTAAAGAAGTTGACTAAAAGAAATCACAGTATTGTATATCATTGAACAGAAAATAAATTATTATATTTAATAACTATTATTATAGCTGTGACAGGATGGTCAATAGGAGAGTCCTGATTTTATTGTTCCTGGGAAATGTACAACACTGCTTAAATAGATCATTATTAAAATAAAATAATAATAATTTGAACAATTTATTGAACTAGAAACATTAATGTAAACCAAAATATATTTGATAAAACAGCTGGTATTCATTTAAAAAAAAAAAGTATACTTGTTTAATAAATGGTTCTTGTGATTTGTATAAATATGTTATCATCATCACCATGTGAGAACCAAGGAAATAAGACTTATTACCTACCTTAATGGATGTGAGATTCTTGTAGAACTCGGAATCCAGGGAAGGCAGCTCATCCACAGAGCTGTAGAAAATGCTGTGATGGTGCCCTAGCAGCTGGCTGAGAAAGAATGAAGCAAAGGGAACATCCACCACAATACCCTAAAATGGGAAAAGCACAATATTTAATTTTAACTGCTGCATTGAGCTTTTTTGAGTAGAATTTCTGGACGTTAATTTACCTCATACACCGCCTTTCCTAGCATCTTCCCTACAAACTCAAATAACTGGAGGTAGTTCTCATGGATGTAAGATGTAGGCGATGGGTATAATCGATCTCCAGAGCTGGTAGTCTGCAGAAATTGATGTCATAACAAAAAAAAAATGTAATAAAGGAAGCAGTGAGGAATAAGAAAATTTTCTGGCTTGTCAATTACCTTGAAAAGATTCAGTGCAGGATCAAACACTTTCTTTATGATTTCCTCTAGGAATTCCTTAAAGACTCCATCCTGGTCTATTCCAGCTTCATCTACTCCTAGGTCATTGACAAATTTCACCCGAATAACACCTTTCATTGCATTCTGGGAAAGCTGTCTCAGCTGGTCATATCCGTCCTATTAAACAATCACAACATATAACTATAGACTGCCATAATTAATAATACCTAGCTAAATTCAAAACTATAAATGTTATGCAAGCATTGTTCCAGCTTATCCTGGCTACAGTTCAACGCCTCCATTACAAACACCCACAGCAATCATAACAAATCTTACACCATGCACAGAGGTGGTCATTTATAAAAAAAAAAAAAAACTTGAAATATAAAAACAGACCATGCCATCAGTGCTGCAAAATTACTGGCAGCAATTTTTATATGTAAACACCAGTTTAATGTTTTACAGAACATTTCCATTCATTTGAGCTCAAGAAATTTGAAAAGGAATAGGGTAGTCTAACTAGGAGGGAGACAGCACAACTGGTTAGCCACGGTGCTATGAGGGTGAGTAAGAATGTTGTATAAAATGATAAAAACAATTCTTATAATTAGGTTTGTCCATTATATGTTAACATGCATATAATTTATTATATATTAACTTATCTATATTTTCTAATAATGTCCATATAAATATAACATATATTACCATGTCAACAATTTAAAAATTTTTGAAATTGGTTGAGTTATGGTAGACTTACCACTGTTAACTCTTGTTAACTCTTTTTCTTCGAGGTCCATAGGGTCCACAGGGATACCATGGGGAAATGAGGTTGGAGTGATCCAGGCACCAAACAGTTAAGCTTTCAGCTCCCAGGATGCCTCAGATCCTCCTCCACATATGCCTGGCCAAAGGCATTCAATTTTTCATTTGGTGCGGCAGGATTCAGACACACCTTTATAACAGGGAGACTGCTCAGGCAGTCCCAAGCTTTTTTATTTTTTGTTTTATAGCAAGCAGCACTAGGCATCCTAAAGGAAACTGAGGCCCCAGTGCTGGTTTCATGTAAAAGATGTTTGGGTGGCTTGTCCCCTCAGGACTTTATACAGGATGGTTTGTGTGTTTGTTATAAAGAACCACCTCACCAGTCCAGTCTACCATCCCCTGTACAGGAGCCATCTTGGGTGTCGTCCTTGTCTCAGGTTATGAAGCAGCTAGTGGACCGTTTGGCTACTCCCACGCTGCCTCCCATAATGGGATACCCACAGCAGTTCCAGCCTGCTATGTTTGTCCCCCCCATATACATCCTTCCTGGATGGATGTTTATGCCTACTCAAGTCAGAGTACGGCTCAGTCAGCTGTTGCGTTTCAACAAATGTTGCAGGCGAACAGACCGGTAGCAACTAAAGCGCCTAAGGGCACAATATCATTTTATCAGTCTGCTCAGAATGTAGAGATCAGCCTGTATGTAAGCATGAGAGATAGACTTAGGCAACCATCGAGCCAGAGTGTGTTTGTTAGCTGGCCACCCTTGTTTGTGAAAACCATATAGCACAAGAAGAGCATCTGATTTTCTAAAAGAGTTTGTATGATCCACATAGATACGGAGAGCACGAACCACATCCAGGAAGGCTTCACCTACAGAAAGGTCTGAAGACTTGAAAGTTGGAACCACAATCACTTAGTTCACATAACTCTCTTGCCTAGCCTTATATCCGCCATCTCATAACACAGTCTACTTTAATTTTCAATTTCTGCACGCATTAATTCTCCACTTTTATTCCGCGCAATAGTAAACTTTTGTTGTATGGCATACACCTTCTCCAACACTGTTCTTTCATTTGCATTGCTGAAAATCTCTTGTACTTTCTCTAGCATTCATATTTCATTCCTATTTCCCGTTTTCTTCACCTCAGTTACCTCATTCACACCATGACCATGTTTTCTTCAACTCCCCCCTTCACTCAGTTTTTACCTAATCCTCTGTTCTGCCCTCTGCTTCCACCTTTATCCTTTCCCCCTTGACTCCTCCACCTCCTTCTCCCCTATTCCTCCCTTCTCTGTCTGTCTTCCTTCCCCTCCTCTCCTGTTACTCCACTTTCATCCTGTTCTACCCCACCTTGGTCCTACTACCCTACCTCTTCCACTCCTCTCCTTGTCACTTCACCCAACCGCCATCCACATCTTATTAAACCCGCTCCCAACCCAAAGCCCTAGCTCAGGTGCTCGCACCATTGCTACACTCTATTCATATCGGTCCCCCAAATTAATCTCACCTCCACGCTACAGCAACACTAATAAACTCAGTCACATCTCTCCCATAAATGCTGTCTCTCTATCACGTGCCCTCTGGAATGCCAGACCAGTCTGTAATAAACTGGTCTCCACCCATGACTTTTTTATCTCCAACTCCTTGCATCTCCTAGCCTGGATTTCACCCTCTGACAGCACTTCTCCTGCTACTCTGTCCTCTGGGGGCATCAACTTCTCTCACACCCCACAGCCCAAGGAGTTGCCATGGTAGTGGTGCTGGGTTCCTTCTATCCCCCGGTTATTCCTAACAGCTAATACCCCCTGAACCATCACTTACATTCTCCACATTTGATGTTCATGGTATATGCCGCTTCCAACCAGTACACCTTCGAGTAGCTGTCATTTACTGTTCCCCTGGACCTTCATCCAAATTCCTTGACAACTTCGCTTCCTGGCTCCCTCACTTTCTCTCCTCAGATCTTCCCTCCATTAGCTTAGGTGAATTTAATATTCCAATTTATATACCCACAGAATCCTCTGCCTCTAATCTCCTTACCCTCACATCTTCATTTGGTCTCTCCCAATGGACCTTCTCACCCTCCCATGTGAGTTGGCACTCACTTGATCTGGTCTTCACTCACCGTTGTAATATTTCAGCTTACTCTAATTCCCCAATCCCCCTCTCTGACCATCACCTTCTCTCTTTTAACGTATCCCTCTCTCCTTCCCCTCCTCTACCTCTTAAAGCTACCATTACTAAGCGTAACATTGAGGCTATTGACATTGTTTCTTTTTTCCTGCATGCTGGACTCGCTTCTTTTCCCTATCCTTTTTCTCTTTTGCCCTAAACAAGCCACTCTCCTATACAATGCCTCCCTTACTATTGCTCTTAACTCTGTTGCTCCAGCAATCACTAGTCACCCTCGAAGATCCACACCTCAACCCTGGCATTTCAAATGCACCAAATACCTGCAAAAGTGTACACAAATCACTGAGTGACAGTGGAGGAAATCACGCTCTAGGGCAGACTTCCTACATTTCAAATTCATGCTGTCATCCTACAGTGCTGCCCTGTGCCTCTCCAATCATATTTCAAGAACCTCATCTCCTCCCAGTCATCTAACCCCCGGCGTCTCTTTGTCACTTTCAACTCCCTCTTCTGCCCTTCCCCTCCTCGCTCTCTGCCCTTGACTTTGCAAATTACTTTATATCTAAAATTGACTCCAAAGGTCATGACGTTATATACCACCAGACCCTCAGCACTCCACCCCCTCCTTTCCCAGACCACCCTTCCCCACCCATCTTACTAACTCTGACATCCTTCTCCTCTGTATCTGGAGAGGAAGTCATGGTCCTCATTCGGTCCTCCCCTCCTTCCAAGTCCCCCCCTTGACCCTATCCCTGCCCTCCTCCTCCACTACCTCTCTCCTTCTGCCTTTTCCGATCTTGGCCACCTCCGCAATCTCTCCCTCTCATCTGGCACTGTCCCTTCTGCACTCAAGTATGCACTTGTCTCCCCCATTCTTAAAAAACCTACCATTGATCCTAACACACTCTCCAACTATCGACCCATCCATCTCCTCCTTTTTGCTTCCAAACTCCTTGTTTACAACCACCTTACCACCTTTCTTTCCTCCAACTCCCTCCTTGACTCATTTCAATCTGGCTTCTGTTCTCTCCACTCCACTGAAACTGCCCTCACGAAATTCAGCAATCACCTCCTTGCTGCCAAATCCAAGAGCCACTACTCTCTGCTCATTCTCCTTGATCTCTCTGCTGCTTTTGAAACTGTGGACCACCCTCTCCTCCTGCAAATCCTTCACTCCCTTGCTCTACGTGACACTGCCCTCTCCTGGCTGTCCTCCTACCTATCTGACCGTTTTTCTCCGTCTCCTCTCATGGCTCCTCTCCCCCCCCCCACTTCCACTAACAGTAGGCATTCCCCAAGGTTCTGTTCTTGGACCTCTCTTATTCCCCCTATATATATGTCTTTAGGTGAAGTCATCAACTCTTTTGACCTCCAATATCATCTCTATGCTGATGATACTCAGATCTACCTTTCCTCCCCTGACCTCTCCCCATCTCTCTTCACCCGCATCTCCAACTGTCTTTCTGCTATCTCTTCCTGGATGTCCCAGCACTTTCTTAAACTTAACATGTCTAAGACTGAGCTGATCATCTTCCCACCCTCCCGCATTACCTCCCCCAATTTTGTTATAAATTGATGGCACAACTATCCCGCGCTGTCTTGGAGTTATTTTGCCCGTGCTGCTCCCTACCTTTGGGACTCTCTCCCTCTCCCTATTAGACGCTCCACCTCTCTACAAATCTTCAAACAGGCTCTCAAGACCATTACTTCATCAAGGCCTATCAGCTCTCATCCTAACCCACTACTACTTGATCTTTCCTCCTTGTTTACCACATCTGTGTCACACCTTTTTGTCTGCCCCTCCCCTTTAGAATGTCAGCTGTCTCATGCAGGGCCCTCTGCCCTCATGTGCTTCTCCTTATACTTTCTTTTACTCCTTACTCCCCACAAGGGCATCTAACACTGGATTGCTGACACCCTGTTGCTTATTTTGAGTGTTAAGATTGCTAAAGCAGCAATGCGTACAAACCATGTCCTTGTTCTGTATTGTATTGTACTGTAAGTCACTGGTTTCTTGTTCACTTATTTATGTACTTTGTAAGGCACTGCGGAACACTTGTGACGCCATATAAAGGATGATAATAATAATAATGTGTCCTCATACATCTAGCCTCAATACGCCATGCGGTGGGAGGTGCCTGGCGTGTGACATCACACGTAACGGTTACACAGCATGCTGTTTAAACTCCTTAGTACTGCTTCATACTGGTAAAAAAATATTTATTGGATGACTGTTTCCATCAAATAAAATTTAAAATTATGAACAAAACGTCTGCTGTTTCCGTGATCATTTACATACCTCCAGCATGCGTGATCGTCGTATAGTGATGTGTGTAACATGTGGAGAAGCAATGTTTGTCTCCACTAAACCCAGCTTCTCCTTCTCTTTAGTAACTATGTTTCTGAACAAGAGGACTCTCTGCAGAACAGAAAGATAAGCTAATTATGGCTTGCACTGACTCGGAGACATTCTTACAGTCTAGCACAGATGAAGAGTGCAGGAGATATAAGACAAAATATGCACGGTAAAAACTGTTGCTCTACTTTTGTCTCCTGCAAAATCGCACAATTGTGAACTTCTACAATACAAAAGAAGAGCATAAATAATGACAGCTATTGCCAAAAGTAGTAGTAGCTTTTAAAGATACCAAACATATATCTCTATATATATCTCTATATATATATATATATATATATATATATATATATATATATATATATATATATATAACAAAAAGTCCAATAAATTTAAAAAAATTGACAAGGAACAAAGGTACATTTTTTTGGCATGTGAACATAGCGGGCTTTATTTATGTAATACATTAATGAAAATGATATCAGCAAGTATGACTTATTTAATTATGGATACTTTCAGTGCCACTTACATTCTTGTGTGGGATGACATGAGGGATGTACTGAAGCAAGAATTGGGCTCTCTTTCTCTCCTTGTCCAGCTCTTGGAAGAGCAGAGCTGGTTTAAGATCCCTGGAAGATCACACAATTTATTATACAGAGCTCAGAAACATGTATTCAGATCCATAAGTCCTCCCAGAGTGAAGCTAACCATTTAGCTTCCTAATGGCAAAAGCATACACCAGGGCAATTAAGCCAGAAGCCAACTACCCTACCGTATGTTTGGACACCGAGTAGAAACATGAGTAGTCACATACGCATGGACGGGCCAGACTCAAAGTATGATGTATCCGGTAATAAACTTCACTCATAGCTGGTAAGTAAACTATGTTACCCTTACATAAATGTTTTATGGCTATATCTGAAAGGAAGTGTACAGGATGAGAACACTTTCTAATCCTCAAACATGTCCTAAAATACTAATGTGTGAGATTACTAATGTGGGGTAAAACAGGAGAGAATGATGTATACAGTCTAACAAGTATCAACTAACATACAGTCAGGTCCATAAATATTGGGACATTGACAGAATTTTCATATTTTGGCCTCTATTTACCACCACCATGGCTTTGAAATGAATAAAACAAGATGTGCTTTAACTGCAGACTGTCAGATTTAATTTGAGGGTAATTACATCCAAATCAGGTGAATGGTGTAGGAATTACAACGGTTTCTATATGTGCCTCCCACATTTTAAGGGGCCAAAAGTAATGGGACTATCAACTCAAAAGCTATTTCATGGACAGGTGTGGGCTATTCCCTCGTTATTTCATTATCAATTAAGCAGGTAAAAGGTCTGGAATTGATTCTAGGTGTAACATTTGCATTTGGAATCAGTTGCTGTCGACTCTCAATATGAGATCCAAAGAGCTGTCACTATCAGTAAAGCAAGCCATCATTAGGCTGAAAAATCAAAACATACCCATCAGAGAGATAGCAAAAACATTAGGTGTGGCCAAATCAACTGTTTGGAACATTCTTAAAAAGAAAGAACGCACCGGAGAGCTCAGCAACACCAAAAGACCCAGAAGACCACAGAAAACAACTGTGGTGGATGACAGAAGAATTATTTCCCTGGTGAAGAAAAACCCCTTCACAACAGTTGGCCAAATCAAGAACACTCTCCAGGAGGTAGGTGTATATGTGTCAAAGTCAACAATAAAGAGAAGACTTCACAAGAGTGAATATAGAGGGTTCACCACAAGATGTAAACCATTGGTGAGCTTCAAAAACAGGAAGACCAGATTAGAGTTTGCCAAACAACATCTAAAAGAGCCATTACAGTTCCGGAACAACATCCTATGGACAGATGAGACAAAGATCAACTTGTACCAGAGTGATGGTAAGCGTATGGAGAAGGAAAGGAACTGCTCATGATCCAAAACATACCACCTCATCAGTGAAGCATGGTGGTGGTAGTGTCATGGCGTGGGCATGTATGGCTGCCAATGGAACTGGTTCCCTTGTATTTATTGATGATGTGACTGCTGACAAAAGCAGCAGAATGAATTCTGAAGTGTTTCTGGCAATATTATATGCTCATATTCAGTCAAATGCTTCAGAACTCATTGGACGGCGATTCACAGTGCAGATGGACAATGACCCGAAGCATACTGCAAAAGCAACCAAAGAGTTTTTTAAGGCTAAAAAGTGGAATGTTATGCAATGGCCAAGTCAATATCCTGACCTGAATCCGATTGAGCATGCATTTCACTTGATGAAGACAAAACTGAAGGGAAAATGTCCCAAGAACAAGCAGGAACTGAAGACATTTGCAGTAGAGGCCTGGCAGAGCATCACCAGGGATGAAACCCAGCGTCTGGTGATGTCTATGCGTTCCAGACTTCAGGCTGTAATTGCCTGCAAAGGATTTGCAACAAAGTATTAAAAAGTGAAAGTTAGATTTAGGATTGTTTAGTTTGTCCCATTACTTTTGGCCCCTTAAAAGGTGGGAGGCACATATAGAAACCGTTGTAATTCCTACACTGTTCACCTGATTTGGATGTAATTACCCTCAAATTAAATCTGAAAGTCTGCAGTTAAAGCATATCTTGTTTGTTTCATTTCAAAGCCATTGTGGTGGTGAATAGAGGACAAAATATGAAAATTCTGTCAATGTCCCAATATTTATGCACCTGACTGTATCTGTAAGAGTCATTCTATTGTAACTTCCTACACAGTGTGTACATTGCGTCACTCAAGTTAGCCAAACTCAGCTCACAGTCTAACACATGAATATCTAAAATGTTGAACACACCTAGTCTTCCTCTAGTCCTGCACTTTTTCAGTTACTGACTACAAGCAGCCAAGTTCTTGTGTGAATTTATAACGTGTCCAGCATAACTGGTCCCATATCTCACATAACTGTTTTCCCAATAATGCGCCTCCTGCTCTACTAATCAGTGTAAGGCCTCACCCCACAACTCACCACCTCCAACAAGCTTTGTTAGCTGAGTACTTTATGTTCACTTCCCTGCAGTGTACAAATGTATTTTGCTGTCAAAATACAGCTGCAAAAAAGGCATCACACACATCTTACAATACACACACTCACTTTCGTAACCAATGGTCTTCTGGAGCAAATCTCCTACGGCAGTCTCTCTCATATAGGACCATCAGCCAACCGTGCACTGCATGGAAGAGCTCAAGGGTTTCTCCTTTTGCATTCTCTACAAAGAACAAACACACTGATGCTTTTCCATAATACAAGCAGAACTGTGAATATTAGCGGTGTAACAGTTGTAACAACTCCATTATGTGTTATAGTGACAGTGGGGCCGAAACAGAGTTGACTATAATTTCTCATGTATTGTGAGCATAGAACCAAATGGGTATATTCATTCTAATGCTGAGCTGTATGCATCTCTGCAGCTGGACCACCCCTATCCGTATGCTTGGTTTCACAGCTGTCAGCAGTATCAGTGCACCAGCACTACCCTTGTTACCAAAGATGCATCTGAAATCTGACATATTTATGCGTACGCTTGGCCAATGGACTTGCTCTCATCTCTACATCAGCCAGGGTGTGAGGAATATGAGGTGAGGGGTTTATTGAGAGCAAAGAATAGAATAGAAGTTGGTGTTTGAAAAAAAGGAAGAATATAAAGTTGTGGATTAAATATAAAAGGTGACAACAGTCTGCCAATAAAATGTCCCATGAACAGAGTGATTCTGTGCGCTGCTGCTAGCCTTACCCAGGATACCGTCCCAAATCATTTTGAACACAAAGCAATTGAGAAAGGAGGAGATGGTGACAAGTTCCTCCAGTTTAAATGATATCTGCTCTTCATACACCTCAATATCATCAAGAATCCTGCCAGACACAACAAAACACCATAATGTGACAGATTATAGCATTCAGTGAGCTGTAACACAAAGAATATAAAATGGGGAAATTATATTTTATAATTCTCGCTCTATGATTCAGCAGATCTTGTTGGCTTTCTGGGTAGTGTTGGTTGGAGCCAGAGAGTTAGAAATATACTGTCATCTGTACTACAGTTATACACACATGCTGGATTCTGCTTCCTTGATGGTTCAGCTCTGAAAATGGGCCTTAGAGGTCCTTTAATATTGTCAGTCTGTGCAGGCATCAAATATCTTTACATCCACCAATAGATATGGTAAATACTCACGTAATTAAGTGCCTGGAGCAGTCACAGAAGAGAACTAGCATGGCCAGAAGTCTGCATGACTCTTCCGTGTCATTGCTCAAACACTCTAGGAAGAGTTTCAGCCCTCCTTGAGGTCCCAATTCACAGATAAAAGCCCATAGCTTGGGCAGAAGGTCATCCAGGTAAGTTAGACCTAGTGATAAATAAAGAGACAGTCTGAAATCAAAGACAAACACACACAATCAGATAGGGTAGCAAGATATACTGTATACTGATTGTAAGAAGAATCTTCCAGGTTGCTAAATGTTTCATCCAGGTTTGATCCATATTGGTACCAGTGTGACCAGTTCTTATGACATTTATGGTGTATCTTACAGTTACTGTAAAGTGCTCATGGTTCATGTTGTCATTAACAATCACCTTCCACTTCACCAACTGGGGGATTTACAGCCATCCATGATGTGGCAGTAACAATCTACGCCAACACTGACAAAGTAAAATTTATTTATACTCAATAGCAAAGTTCCTTCAGGAAAATGCCAAACAAACATAGGATGTAAAGGAGGTAGAGCTGGCAACGTAGCACGAATGCAATCCCACACCAGAGACCATAAGGCAGTTACTATATTACACTCTCGCAGTAGGTGCCAAAACGAGCAGCCCGCAAGGCCATATTTGGTACACACTGCATCTTTGCCAATCTTGTACAGAGTCTCTGGAGAGTAATATGCTCTGTACAAAAAAAAAAAATAAGTCTGCTCAAAAAACAGACTGTGGCATCTTGGATCCCCCCACATAGAGGACTACATCTCGGCAGGAAGAGTGCCCAGATCTGTTTCCCTAAGGGACGGCAATTCTTTAGGGGAGCTAAAGGTTTAAGGGTGGTATATAAGCCATATATAACCCTACGTGTCACAATCTTAGGGAGCACAGTTTTGACTAGGGAAGTAAACAGCACAGTAATAGGGTTGTCAAACTGATCACCAAGAGTATGGCTCTATTGAAGCGATAAATAACAAAGTTTTGGGTATCGTGGTCCAATTGAAGTTGTTCCAAAGTTTTGAAATGATCAACCAAAGGGCCTGAAGCAGAGGTGGACGCAAGAGCGCAGGCAGCAATGTCAACTGCTGGTGGGCCCTCTGCAAGTTTAATTACATGGCATACAGACGCCTTCTGGGCAGCCGACTGAGACGCCCACTTTTAGCACCTGTCCATGATCTAATACTGATGGTGCGTCCTTAAATGCCAAGATTGGTCGCACCATTGAAAATTGCATCAGCTCTATGGGAGGTGCATTGTCTCAGTCTGACCACAGCCTCGTATGTTTGCAGCTGTGTGTCTGTGCATGCACTACAGCCACCGCCCAAGAATACCCATCACTTTTCCATCTGAGTCAATCACAACAGTAACTTTGTGCATACACTCTGTATAATGGATGTGTCTTAGGAGATTTCAGCAAATAATCGCTCAACTACGTGAACATCGGCACTGCATGCAGCTCTGATTCAGACCCAAATTGTCATAGACCAGGGAATTAACTTCACTCAAAGTGTATTGCGATTCCTCACCTTCTGATTGGCCAGATAGACACAGCGGTTTTAATGTTGGTTTTGGTTAAAAAAAAATAAATAAAAATAAAACCAGGATAATAAAACACCACGAAACCTCCATAAAACAGGTGTCCATTAACAAAGCCACTGACCACGTCAAGCAGAGTCATGGGCATAAAACAAAATAAGCAACATGTTGTCAGCGCATGACATTATCTTATCCACAACACCCTCATAGAAAGACCACAAAAACAGGATTTTGGTACTTACCGATAAATCCCTTTCTCCGATTCCACAGGGGACACTGGAGTTCAAGACAGTGGGGTATAGAAGGTGGTAGAGTAGAGCCTGGCACTTTAAATAATTTAGAAGTGTGACTGGCTCCTCCCCCTCTATGCCCCATCAGCCCCAGTTTAAGAACTGAGCCCGAGAGGAGACGGAGGACAACAGAAAAACGAGAAGGAGAAGACCACAGAACGGAACAAGACCGACTGAAGGAGAATAGAGGAACCCATGGCAGGAAACCCTGCAGTCACACAACCATATAAGGACCTAACAAAACGGCAGATACGCAGCGCTGGGCGGGCGTCCAGTGTCCCCTGTGGAATCGGAGAAAGGGATTTATCGGTAAGTACCAAAATCCTGTTTTCTCCTTCATCCACTAGGGGACACTGGAGTTCAAGACAGTGGGGACGTCCCAAAGCTAACCTCCCGGGTGGGAAGCGCTGAGAACTTGCTAAACCTGCGGAAAACCGAAACAGGTACCATAAGCCCAAGTGAAAAACAAGGGCTGAGGACAAGTGATGTAGAGCACAGGAGACAATCAAAACTCCTTGCTAAACCGCCACAGAAATTCCACAAGTACAGAGTAAGTTGAATGGAACAGGAAAAACCACCATTCAGTGGACAACAGCAGACGAGATCCTCAGAACACCATAATCCCAGCTGAAAACAGAGCAACAGGACCCCTATTCACAGTGAGTTTCAAAAAGAATCCATAGGAGAGGTGGTAACATGAGAAAAAAACTCAAGAAACCTGTACCAGAGGGTAACACAGGAAAATGCAACGGTTCCCAACAGCAGAACACCAGCACTTCCAGAAATAAGCAAATCATATAGATGTACGTATAAAGATACCAATCTACCGAACAGAGCTGAGCCTGACTACTGACTTCTCGAACAAAGAGAACACCAGAAGTTAAAGCAAAGACCGAACAGTTGCCCCGGACACTTCTTGAAGTTCAACTAATCACAGGGTTGCCACCCTGCAACTGAAAAGAAAAACCCACAGCAACAAACCCCAAGAATGATAACTTCCAACGTGATGGAAGTACGTAGTCAGAACCCGCTGTAGGCCCAAACACAGCATGAAAACAATCGGGATACCCTAGCAGTAAAAACCACGGATGTCACAGCCAGCCAGGGTGAGCGAGCTACCACTATAGGGAAGCCTCCCAAAAGCAAGGCTAGAGCACTAGGACAACCCTGAAAATACCCGTCGGTTACATGACAGTGTAATTAAAGTATCAACAGATACTGAACAGGAAAATCAACTGGGCCTTCTGTATGGAACATAGTGACCGTCACACTTTAATGTAAAGATGTGCATTAGTCCATAGATGCACCTCAGTCCAGAACCGAAACCGATTCTATATTCTATTCGTGTTACGAATCTCTGTTAGAACTATGAATCCACACGTCAGAAAAGCTCTAAAGTGTAGAGCCAATTGATATGAATTGATACCATAAAGGAGCAGATGGCTACTAGGACAGCTAGGGTGCAAAAAGGAGAATAACAGCTGTGTAATGTCAGGTTGCATTAATAGGAACACTGTCCTAAGCTGTAGTGGGGTAAGCTCACCACTACCTGTGAGCGACCAGAAACCCTCTGGGCGCTATGCCGAATGTCACGGACCGTTCCCATCTCACAGCAACCAGCCTCTTCAGGTAGAAAGAGGAGCTTTTGTGGACCAAGAACCCATGTTCTACAGCTTGGACTTCAGTCTGGAGATGTTGCCGTAGGACCTACTTTAAAAACTAGCAGAATGTTAATGACCCACATGCTAGCTTGTTCCATTAGGAATGCACAGAAAGATTATACATACCGTGTACCCCAAACCGGTCTGCTAGTATAATTATCCTTACATTAACGACATAATGGTGCAGCACATATTAGCCAAAAGGGGCAGAAATCACAGGATAGCGTACACATAGGATATGACATATTTGATGCTGGATCACCACCAGTGACCCTATAGTGATCACAATGATAGGGATAATCAAAATTTGATTCCATGCTCACCAAAACAATACAACCCAGGCCAGACCCTGCCGATATCGGCGAGCGACCCCCTGGCCTAAGGCATAGGAGCAACAACTGCAGCCCAAATAAAACCCTGAGGATGGAATAGAACCTGGATCCTCCATGTTCTGATAGGGATATACCTAGGGCCACTGCTGTAGAGACTCATCTTACTGAAATAGCTTGTGCAGTCTGAGACAACTCAATAATATGGAGTACTAGAATTTTTACTGAGAAGGGTACCAGTACATAGACATAGAATGCGCTTGTAATCCCAATAGAGGATATAGTCTTAACCCAATTAGGGTGGAACAGGTCTTTTTCGCTTATTAGGAAATATACATACAAGGAATGGGATGGGAAGTACAACTTCTATGAAAAGAAGTTAGTACCAACAGATCAGACTCCTGCATCAGGAGATCAGTATGTATGTATGTATGTATGTATGTATATTATATATATAGTACTTAGATATAGCATTCTTATAGATAAGCCTCAGCACCTGGTATTCCCAGATGGTCTCCCATCCAAGTACTAACCAGGCATGACCATGCTTAGCTTCCGAGATCAGACAAGATTGGGCATTTTTAGGGTGGTGTGGCCGTAGGCTCTTATTTGGAGATCCTTCCGGGCGCTGTCAAGTGCACCACTGAAGTGTAGTTATATTAGTAATAGGCCCCCCGAAAAGGGGCACCTTAATATTGTCGTGAGGCAGAATGCCTCTATAGATCCTCAATGTAAGTACATTACTCTTTTATACAAGTGTGGTCAGAAGGCCACAGGACATATAGATAGTCCCGAACTAGAAGTCACAATGTAAATTGTATAACATGACTCTAGTCTATTCACTACACACACACATATACATATGTAGCCTATAGCTCATGGAATCCCAGGCGACATCTCATCAGAGACTTAACCGGGACCCTAGGCTACATGGTCATAATAATTTTGGAATTATAAGAAACTCTCTAAATACTTCTCCTTAAGAAGAGGTAGAGTAAAGCGGAGTTATTGTACCAAACTACCACATCAGTCCAGTCTCCAATCGCAGCATCTTTCCTTTTAAAATATGCTAGGTATCAGACAATAGCTGATAAAAACAGAAGTAGAAATACACTGTGTATATACATACATATATATATATACACATATACATATATACACACACACACACACAGTACAGTGCATTTTCATATCTGCATACACGTACTAATGTTTAAAGTAGAACCTGAGCAATAGTTAGAGCCATGGAAGAACTGACTTAAGACCTTGGTTGAGGCTAGGTCAGAGTACACTCTGGACATGTGTTCATTCTGCTACAGCGAAGCGGCAGGTATGAACTACAAGGAGCAAACAAGTTGGTTTATAGTCCAACACCTTATGAGGCTAGCAAGTCTAACCATAGTGCCAGCATTTTCCCTGTAGCGCTGTAAAAACAAGGACTGTATTGGACTACCTGTATGTGCTGCCGAAGAGAACACCCTAATAATTGTATTAGTGTATTGACACAGATATTTTACTCAGAATATATATATATATATATATATATATATATATATATATATATATATCCCTCTATACACCTGTATTGGGGAGGATTACATAGATACATTATGCCATAACTACTTGAGCAACAGCATCCACCTTATGAACTGCCTTTAATGAGAGTTCCGTTTAATGAAATAGCAGTGCTATAAGGAGCACACTAAGGGACGGTGGCGTGTGCCGGGGTCTCCTAAACAGCGGGATTACAGTACTGTTAGCACCACTAAATGGCGGGCCCACGCTGCAACTTACTGCTAGGGGAGCAGCGGACTGCTGCGGTCTCCTCTCCATAGAGATTGGGGAGATAAATCCCCATTACAGACCCCTGGCAGCCCATCCGTCTATTTAGACGGATCTCGAACCCAGGTATGCGCCGCCCCAGGTGGGGACTTAACGGCATACGACACAGTTGCCAATCTAGGAGGCACCCCCTAGGGGGTGAATAGTTCACAGGGCCTTCGCGCCGTGTGGACGGCTGTTGTCTCCACCACTAATGACAGAGGAGGGACCGTTTTTTTGTGACTGCCTCGACAGCTCTTAGACAGTCCACTCCTGCTAGACCGGCGGACTAGTAAAAACAGCCCCCGTAAGTACTCAATTCAGAGGGCCGGGGCTTAGAGCTCCCTTCCACTCCATAGAGAAGAGTAAAAACCCCTTCAGTAGCTGTACCTGTAAGTGACGTGAGGGCGGAAGTAGAGTTTTTGCTCACACTTTCCAGGGGAAATAAGAAAGTCGGCCCCTTGCGGACTCGCTTCGCTCATCACATGAATATATTCCCCCTCTATCTGGTAGAGAATGACGCTGGACACCGGCCGATGATGTAACCCCCCCCACACTACCCCTCCATAGTTATGGAGTTACTGTCGGCCTGAGCAGAGTAGTAAGGAGGGAGGCTACCGAGCGGATATTTACATGCCCCGCCTCCATTACGCCACATTAATGGCGGTAAAAGAGAGAGGGCACACTAGGCATTGCCAGACATAACCCCCCACGCAGGGCGGGGTGAGCCGGCCATGCCTTTTCAGCCTTCTTAATTAGAAGGGGGAACTGGTAAGGCCGTTCTATGTGAGTGGGGAAGCGGATTGTGAGAACTGGCGTCAGTGCTTCTTTCATGCAAGCACCGACGCAGCAAACCACAGCCGAGAGCGCTGTGAACAGCAGCCGCGCTCTCCTGCGGCTCTAAGCATAAGCCGGCGCTGGTGCTTCTCTCAAACAAGCACCAGCGCGGCAACGAACAGCAGCGCTGAGCGTTCCTCTTGCGCCCCGCCCCCAGCCCCGTTATACAAGGCTGGCTGTTTATGCTGCTGTAGACTCCCGATATGGGAGTAGCGGGACGCGGCCGTCTCCCTCCCTGTATAGAGGGAGGATTCAGTGACAGCTGCGGCAGCACCGCACTGTCACCAACGTTCCCGTATACTTAATGTAGAGGGGCCTCCCCTCATTAATAGGAGGGGGATCAGTGGCTTGGTTTTAGCCAGAGACCCGGACGCTGACTGCCGAGTGCAGCGGCGGGTCTAATCAGCAGCTCCGACACTGTCAGGACTACTGGCAGGGGGAAGGAGGCTGTGTAACAGCCGCGCAGCACGCGCTTTCCCTGAGCCCAGCGTTTTGGCCCACCGCTCCAGCTAGTCGGGAGTGGTGGGATATACTTACAACTGTTGCGGCCGGGATGCTGGGCTGAGGGGGCGGCGAGGAACCCGGACACATGCCGGTGTCAGCAGTGGCGGGTCCTCGCAGAGTCCGTTGACTCCAGGT
Source organism: Taudactylus pleione (assembly GCA_031769625.1). Classification (NCBI taxonomy): domain Eukaryota; kingdom Metazoa; phylum Chordata; class Amphibia; order Anura; family Myobatrachidae; genus Taudactylus; species Taudactylus pleione. The sequence continues at coordinate 2,179,260 of JAUIMM010000748.1, read as the reverse complement.
GTGTGCCCCCTCCTCTTTGTCACCGGACACAGGCTGCAGTAGCCGTGTGGTGCCTTTCCCGGCGGCTCCCACATAGCAGGCAGACTGCCACAGTAAGCAGCCTGCCTGTCCTCAGTGCTTGTTCATAAAAAACACTAATTATATGAGACAGGCTGGAGGCAGCCTATTGTGCAACCGGCTCTCTCGGGCACATTCTAAAAACTGGGGCTGATGGGGCATAGAGGGGGAGGAGCCAGTCACACTTCTAAATTATTTAAAGTGCCAGGCTCTACTCTACCACCGTCTATACCCCACTGTCTTGAACTCCAGTGTCCCCTAGTGGATGAAGGAGAAAAGCAGGACGTGCTAAAGGGCTTAATGGCAAGGGCAGAGTTTGCAACAAACGGCGATCCTGTCTTGTGCCCACTGCCAAGCAAAAAGGGGCCAAGGTAAAGCCATTAGTGCAGACCCTAGCACTGAATAATAACTTCAATTATAAATTTACTGAACGTCCTTCAGCACAAAGCCTTAAACAGAAATGACAGCCCACATATAACTATTGTTTGGGAAAATGTTATTTTTGGTAAAACAACTGACCAGAATACATGAAGACATCAGCATAGATAAAACTACAAAAAAATGGTACTAACCAGTGAGAATTTGAAGCCGAATTTGTGTGAGAGTGGTAAGTGCCGTTTGGTACAGCACACAGATACTGCAAACCTTTTGCACCTCTTGTGAGTCTACTCTTTTACCTCCGATTGGCTTCAAGATATGGCGGACAGAGGCAGATTTCTGAAATGCCCTTTTAAAAAGGTCTGCAAAAGAAACGCACAGCAATAAGTCTTAAATAAAAAATAAGATACATAAATAATAAATACAGAACAATTTCATATAACATATAATTTTTCTGACAGATTTGAAAACAATGATTGAGATTTATTACAAATAAATAAAATACAATGAAAGAAATACTGTTAAAATTAAGTGTTGAATCGCATCAATAAATGTATTCTTTACCCATCCAAAATTCTCGTAAGATATCAAATTGCCATCCATAATTAAATGGAAAAAGAATTTTAAAACTATATGTTATCTACCAGATGGGCCTAGAAACATAAACATTGCAGGATTTGATTGCAAAAACAGGTTTCTTTATAGACACTGCACAAGCTTTGGTTATACTTTTGAGTAATAAGGATCCAACAATTAAAAATAAACCCTAGCTAATACAATATATGTATGCTGTAAAAACATGATTATTCGGGGTAAACAAGGGGAAATCACAGTTAATCCATAAATACGCAGACTGATCATAATTTGAGAAAATATTATATGAACTACTGACAGAAACAGCACCTATTTACAAAAGGAAATTAAAATAATTAGGTGTGTGCCTGGAACCAAATATAAATTATGAACACTTGCAGCCTAGGTTTAGAGTTGTGTGCAAAATCAACACTAATGTCATTAGCCAGAAACACAATGTCAAAATAATGACTGCCGTCATTCATGAAAAGTACATAATAATAATCACCCTGCCCTGTTGTGATAGGAAGAAAGAATAGTTCAACAGTTTAGACTCTTTAAAGTGCCTTCATCCTGAAGGAGACCAGTGCCCCCCATTGGATGATAGAGCGGCTAAAAAGAAAATGTCATCCACTTTGAGGGACTGTTAAACCTTGGGGCCCCCTAGGGAAGGGTACGATCAGACACTGCTGAGCAAAATCTTCTGCCCCCACTGATGTTTTCTGATTCAAAAACACTGAAACTGTAACATTTGGTAAAAGTACAGTATGTACAGAAGACCAGGTTGCCGCCCAGCACATAGCCTCTGACAGAGGCTACATGCAGTGCTGGTTAGGAGGTGCTCACCTCACTGGTAGAGTGGGATGAAATGTTATCAGGAGCTCCGTAATCTGAAATATACACCTGTCTGATAGTAGCCATAATCCATCTTACCACAACCACACTTCCAAAGCATATTATGGAACAAGGATAGGGATACATAGACTATGCCCTACGACCTTGTTTGTGATCCATCTTAATAAGAGGCCTGTATGCACATCACCACTGTCTTCTATGGAGATCAATTGCCTCTTACAATGTAAATTTATTAAAGTGTGAGTTTTTAGAGTGGAGATGTTGCCCATAACAACCAATCAGATTCTTTCTAGCTATTATCTTCTAGAAGGTGCTATTTAAATGTTAAGTAGATTCTGATTGGTTGCTATGGGCAACATCTCCATTTCTAAAAACTCTCACTTTAGTAAATTTACCCCTTAGTGAGATACTGTGTCTACTCAACGGCAAACAATGGAACAAACTAGAAACCAAATTTATGCCTGCAATCACATAGCCGTACAGTCTCATGTAAAACCATTGATTCATTAGCCTGTCCGTGCCAGTATGAAATCTGGTGACAACTCAAAATATTGGATTACACAGGGGTATTCAATATGGGTGCGATAAGTCCGTTTTTGCGTTAATATCGGAGGTATGACGTCATTATCGCAGGTTTTACTTTTACACCGTATTCAATTTCAGAGACTTATCGCAGTTTTGAAAAGTCTTTGATAAAAAACAGGGATAACTTTTCACCACTGAATAGGTGGCGAAAAAAAGTGCAGAATTGGGGTTTAGGGGTGCAGGTTTAAAAAAAAATAGCCTGCACCCTTCAGAATGACCCCTTGAAACGATCTGTGTCAAAAAAAAAAAATAATAATCGGGACACCCCAAAAAAAGCACTTTGAATTTGGGGGCCAAAAAAGAAAAATGTTGGGGAATAAAGTTAAAAAATAGCGAACTTGACTCTGGGGGGGTCCCCAAGTATGCCCCAGGTGTTTTTTTCATTGCAGCTCCTTGCAGCAGGTTGGTTTTTCACGATTTTTTCAAGTCTCTTTAGCAACTTTAAAATATGCTGACCCCCATTTTCAAGTACCCCAAATTTGCTGGGCATAGTTATTTTTCCCCCAAAAAAAATCTAAATGCTCTTCTGCACCACTTTCTTCAAAGTCGCATTTATGCACTTGCCGCGGCTATTAGAAACCCCGACTTCCTTCAGGAGTTAAAAATGGGGGTACCCATAGTGATCCCCCATGTCTAGACATCATTAGGGGGGTCCCTAGAATATTTCCCGAAAATTCCCGTTTTTGTTAACCTTTAAAAAAAAAATTGTTAAAATTTAGAAAAAATATGACATAAGGCCCCCCCCCAAAAGCCAAACCAGCTCCAGGCTAGCCAGCCACTGGTGGTTTCTAAAAATACGGGGAACAAAATGTGTAGGGTTCCACCGTATTTTAGAAACCAACACCAGGCTGCAGGGACTAGTGCTGGTTTTAAATATAGGGGGCAAAAACGACGTGGGGTACCCCCTATATTTAAGACCACCACCAGACCCAACCGACCGGGGTGCAATGCCACAGCCCGGAGACCCAATCACCGGGGCTCCAGGTCCAAAGCATTACACCCCAAGTCGGTCAGCGCAAGCCGGTGATCTCGGGGGAGTGGGGGACCCCCCAAAAAAGGGTCCCCCCTCTCCCGAGCACCACAGGCTTACGCTGAAGCCTGGGGCTCATTCCATACCCCTGGAGCGGTGGGTATGGGGGTAATTGGGGGGCCAAATAATGTAACACTATTGTACTTTACAGTGGAACTACAAGTGACAGCATGCCTGCCATTTTGCTCTTGTGGAACTACAAGTGCCAGCAGACATGCGGCACCTGTAATTTCACTGTAAAATAAATAGTTAAAAAAAGACAAAACACACACCGTGCCCAGTATAAGTTTATTACATACACCTTGCAAAACTATTTAAAAACCCGACTTTCTTAAGCTGGCAAAAACGGGGTTACCCATAGTGATCCCCCATGTCAGGACATCTTTAGGGGGGTCCCAGGCATATTTCCCGAAAATTCCCGTTTTTCCCTTAAATGGGCTCAAGGGTAATTTTTTGAAAAACAGGGATAATTTTTCTAAGCACTATAGCAAGTGAAAAAAAATGCAGAATAGGGGTTTGGGGGTGTAGGCTTATAAAGAATAGCCTGTGGTTTTGGAAATGTCCCCCTTAAAAGGAAATGTTAAAAAAAAATGTCTTACAAAAAAACGGGACACCCTTAAAAAAATAAATTTGGGTTTAAAAAAAAAAATAGGGACACCCCAAAAAATGTATTTAAAAATTGGGGTGAAAAAAAAAAATGGGAAAAAATTGTTTAACAATAGGGAAATAGGTTCAGGGCTATTCTGCAAGTATGCGGCAGGTGTTTTCTAGAACAGATTTATAGCGGCAGGTGCACAAATGCAGAATTTTTAAAAACTAACTTTAGGGACTTAAAAATATGCTAGTACCCATTTTCATGTACCCCAAATTTGATGGGACCACTTAAAAAAACGAAAAAAATAACCTAAGTGCTCTTCTGCAACACTTCTTCAATGTCGGGAAAAAAACACCTGCTGCGGCTATTTAAATCCCCGACTTTCATTTAAAGGCTAAAACGGGGGTACCCATAGTGATCCCCCATGTTTTTACAACTTTAGGGGGGTCTTACAAATTTTTTATGGAAAAAATCGTAACTTTACGCAAATCCAACTTCGGAGGTTCCCATTTTCGATAATTTTATATTGAATACGGGGATAAGCGGGAGCGCGCCCGATACTTTAATGCAGGTAAAAACTCCGATATGAAACGCTAACTTCGACAGTGAAGTTAACGTTTCATATTGAATACCCCTCACAGACCCTACAAACCACCATATTCCGGTTTCCTCATATATTTATATGGTATGGCCAACTGCAACGGCAACAAAATTTTAAATCGTGCATCTGCTCCATTGTCATTGTGAAACTCACTCTTCATGGGCAGGTTGTTTTGTGGAGAGGAGCTTGGTGTGGTCACATGAGACATCTCCTGATTCTCTGCTAATTTCTTACTAAGGACTTCCCGAAATAAGATTCGGATCATGTGGACACCCCACAGATGTTGAAGCTGCTTGGTGAGTAAAGGCATTGACTCGTTCAGGCTAGAAAAAGTTACAGGAGATAAAAAATAAACGGAGATAAACTGTTAGCACAGGAAAACACATTCAGAAAGCAAGAAGAGAGAATAGAAGACAACATATGGAACAAAAAAAAAGGAGGGGGTTAGAGAGAGAGAGAGAGTTAGAGAACTAGAGAAAGCAAGAGTGAATTACCTCAATCTCTACCAAAGTATTATTACAGATGTGTCCTCATACACCTAGCGTCTATACGGCATATGGTGTGAAACGCACGGCGCAATTGAGCTACTCCAAAAGGTGTAGCATACCATCTGTTTCTTTACATTTTGTGTCTTATTCGCATTGCCGATGCAGTGAAACACCACTCAGAGTGTACTGGAGACGCTGGGATGCGACTAACTGCATATGAATTAGTATAACACACAAAGACACAGATGTAGCACAATGGAGCTTGGAGTAGGAAAAAGCCACGGCCGCTGCATTGCAGTACTCCGTTTTCAGACTCTGTCGCACACAGATATACATGTGTCGCACATCTAATCAGTGTAATCTAGCAATGTAGTTTTGTCCATTCCAGTTTTATGTGCGAGAATAAGATGCACATTTAGAGTGTGAAAGATGCTTAGCACAGCCGAGTTGCCAGGGACCTGGCGTGCCGAGAGGGACTGTTTGGCGTGACTTAAGTCACAGTGTATGAGGATACATCTGTATATAAATTATGTTAGGTATTGAATCTGAAGATTCGATCTGTCCACAGGTGATCTATTATTATTTTTTATTACCATCGCCTAATTTCCTGCGAGGTTCAGCTGCGCATAAATTTGCCAAATTGAGGTAGGAGGAATAATGCAAATTTTCCTGGGTGCCACTGGGGGCCGCAAGCAAAAACTTGCAATGTTGTTGCCCGCGATGTACCGTTCTGGAATGCTAACTGAATTGCCCCCTATGAGACAACATACCCATAATCAACAGTCTGAGAGAACCAGCCTAAAACGGAGTGCCAGTGTGTAAGATTGGATTTCTTCTGGGAAACATATTTCTGGCAGTATGATAACATCTGAGTCAGTACGCTGACAACATGACCTGTTTCTTCCTCCAGAACCTTCTCTGTCAAATGGCCCAGGTGGATAAGGTTACCTTAAGAAATATAAGGAAAGCATCAGCATCTGATCAACCATTTGGCTGGATAAGATTGCAGCTAGGTCATGTGGGGAGGGAGGTGGAGGGGGGGCAGTGTAATTGAGATTTAATACAATCCATGGTGGCGAAGCGGAGCTTGAAGCTTTAATTAAAGCAACTTCAAGAGCTTCAAGCTGCTTCATAGTTATGAGTGATCCTTTCTGACTTTTTGATCTAGGTGTAGGACGGGATGCATACGGCAACCCTCCAGTCACACAAATCCCCAGAGGATACACTCCATGCAGCAAAATGTGTTTCACAGTCAGACCTCAAAAAGTTGCTTAATTCCACGGTGAATACAAAAGGACTATTGCTGATTAGGGAGTCTTCCAAATAGTCTGTGGATGTCCGTGTATGATGTCACTTGCATGGCGGTGAGATATTACCACTACTCCATGTTGGAACTGTGCACTAACGCCAAATGAGCTGCAGCATTGTAGGTATTGGACATAGTTACTTCAGTGAATGAAAACTCCTAAACTGTGAATCATGCATGTAAAGGACAAAGCACAGGGGGTCTGGGGCTGAGCTAACTGCAGCTTTGACATGATATCCACTCAGAAAAGTTGCACCATATGCTGCAGTGTACACATTGCGATGTGCATGCAGGTCTGTGCTAGTAGCTGATGCGCTTGGTTTACATCAGGCATATGCCACATACACTTACAATCATTTTCAACTATTTATGTTGCATGTGAAATACTCATTTGAAATTAAGGTTCATTAAAAAAATTAAACAGCTAATACACTTAGGGGCATATGTATCAAAGCTTGATGTGAGATAAAATTGTGAAATATATATCACCAACCAATCAGCTCCAAACTATCATTTCTTAAACACAGCCTGCAAAATGTAAGTTAGAAGCTGATTGGTTGGTGATATATATCTCACATCAAGCTTTGATACATATGCCCCTGTGTGTGACTATCCATTTTGTGGAAAAAAAAAAAATTGCTGAATTTTGCATATAAAACGTAACATATCCATGAGCAACTAAGAAAGTACCTTTCAGCTTCAAAGGTAAATTCACAATTAGTTAGGTATTGCTGGTGACCGGCATCATTAACCTGCCCTAGGACACCCGCAAGTGATAGACATATATGCGTCTCTGGGCTGTTCTGCATCTAATTGCAAGTCACTGTACTCGAGCCCTCCCCTGTCCTGTCTCTCCAGACGCAAGTGTCAGATTCAAGAAGTACTGCAGAAGTGTATACAGTATGCAAGCGGCCGGTTTTCTGGCATGGAAAACATTTGATAGCAGATTTTATTCTATACAAACTGGCATGTGTTAAAACTCATCTGCATCAACCCCCTGGTCTGTGAGTGTGTGTTTGCATATAGCAGAAGCTCTTATATCTCATACACATTCCAAGTAACTATACCTAGTAAGCAGAGGGTGTGGCTTCCTTCAAGACACACGCACACATCTCTGCACTGTTCTTCCCGACTCAGGAACAATATGAATTTATGAAAGAGCCCATTGGATTCTATCACTGACAAACGCTGAAATGATATAGAAACAGCAATAAAAGAATGAAAGTGATGAAGTATCCATCTGTATGTGGATTACACCTTTTCAGATTTTACCACTTCATTTCCAATTACAGTAAGCTGACCACAGTGGCAGTGTTTCCCAACTCCATTCCTCAGGGAACCCTAACAGCGCATGTCTTACAGATCTCCTAAGGATCACAAGTGAAATAATTAGAATCCACCTGTCAATCTTTTAAAATTTGTCAGCCAGTAATAGATACACCTGTGCATCAACTAAGATCTGGAAAACATGCACTGTTAGGGGGTCCCTGGGGACTGGAGTTGACAAACACTGCACTATGGTCTTTCTTTGGGAAAAACATAAATATGCCCCAACATTCCACTATCCTTAACGTTGTATAGTGTAGTTAGTCATTTGAAAAATCAACTTACATCTGGAGAAAGGATAGAAAGATGAGAAATCAGAGCTGGAACAGACATTATGTTGATCAGGAATGAGCGCAGAAGATTGTCAGAAAACTGTGCAGCCACCACAGGTCTGGGAGAAAATAAACAAAAAAATACTATTGCAACTGAATTATTAAACAATACCATAACTACTCAGGTAGGTAGGCTAAACATGTTTCCATAGACAGAAACCCTAGAGAAGTGCGATACTATCAGCAGAACATCTTGAGTATGTAGGCAAAGCAGTTCCAGAAACCAACAAACCTATTTACTAAATGGAATTAATACCTAGTACAGTAAGAGAAAGAAATCATGGTGGAATGCATAATACTTTCATACAAGCTCAATAAAAAGTAACTAACTAAAGCACATAGTGAGGAGCAACAGCAGCCCCAAAAATACAAAAGCGATCCCTGTGCCAAGAGAAATGTCTGGCTGGCGCAGAGCCATAGCAGGTCCATACATCAACATGTATCTATTGAAGCCACTAAGTGGATTCACCCTACTCCAACTACATTAAATACTATTCCAATATTAGAATAACACCATGATATCAAATCACTGTCTTTTACACTATTACTTTTGTTATATCCAGAAAAACAGAAATATTTACCGTCAAAAATACAAGTTATTCAATAATGCATCCTTTACCATTACAATTACTTCCTGAAATGTCATAAATAGAGATACCAGATACCACTTTTCCCTTAGTAAAAGGTATAGCAGAACTGCTCCCGCATCCGCTTTGCAAGCACTGATGTGATTCTCACCGTAATGCCAGAGAAAACAGGGCTGTTAAGGTGGCTTTAGACAGAGACGGGCGTGATCGGGCCAAGCCATTGGTTAGAACGATCTGAAAAGATTTTAGAGTTCTATCAAACATGGTACATATGGAATGAAATAATAGAAATAATAGTGCTTATAATATAATTGCCAAATCACTCATTTAATATGTAAAAACAATTCAGTTTACTAATAATGTATCAGATGAATTATTCATCAGCTACTGATTATTAGTACATAGAACGCACAAACAATAGGCAGTGTTAGTGTGGTTACAGTTTTGCTGATTTTATGAAGGACCTAACTCACAGCACCAGGTATAACAAACCAATCCCTATATAAACTGTGCTGGATGAATCTCTTTATACTATAAAAAGGCATAATGTTTATATGATGGGTATATTCATTCTATAGTATCTACACAGTATGCAAGAAATGAATAATCATTAGATAAATGGTTACAAAATTAAACATGGATTCTCTATCATCGCAAATGGGTACACGAGACACATTAAATATATTAAGGTTATAACTCCTCCCTCTTCAATATCCCCATCCTGCTGGACACTCATTTTTTCTTTTGATTGACCACAGGGCAGGACACTAATGAGGCCGCTAGGGTAGCTTAGCATACTTTGTATGAATGACTGCAGTCAGCAATTCTTTGTTTTTACTACTACCTCTATAATGGCTTATAGCCGCAGAAGACTATTTGACTTAGCAGCACTAGACTGTTTAGAATCAGAGTAGGCATGTGAAGGTCGGATTACAGAGCTAACTTCTTCACCCATTCATAATCAGCATTGATGGGTGACAGAGGCTTCACTGGTACCACAATCAGCGGGTGCAGCTGCACTAGACCACGTACTGGGAGAGGGGCAACTTGAGTGTCTCCTTCTTCCTGCAGCCAGGGGAGCGGGATTGGCCAAAGCTGCGGTCATGTCCTAGGGTTGCCTCTGGCCCATTAGGCATCCACCGCCTCACGTCTGCTAGAGACGCCAGGTCAGGCAGTGGAAGCATTAGCAATGGCTGTCCCGGATGGTCGCTGCTGTAAAGATTGGTCCTGAGATATAGGTACATACCCTGGTCAGCTTCCAATTGGCCTCTCCTTCCTAACTAATTCGGCTACACAGCTGCAGTTCAGTATATAAAGACACTGCCAGCAACTACTGCTCTCTGTGTCCCCAGCTGATGGGAGTACTCTATATGGTGTAGTATTATACACTTCTCTGCTTGGTACTATGTTTTTATACTTTGCTCACTTTCTTTTTTTGTGTAAATGCCCCTATATTTCATGATGATGGGGAAAAATTCTAGGTCTAGGCCTGGTGGAGTTTTCACAATGATATTTTAAACATGTGTAAAACTAAATTTAGTCACAAGAAATAGCTAGTCAAGTGGACAGTCGGGCATGGACCCTTTGTACACAGCTTGTGAGGTGGAAAGTAAACGGTTGCACACTCCTACATGGAGTGTCACTGATCTGGTAAAACCAACCTGGGCAAAATGCTTAGCATAGCCATGGTTCAGGGCAAAGGGATTCCTCCCTCCACCACTTCTGCTGAATTTTGAACAAATGACTCCAATCATCTCAATATATTCAGACAGAGGGGTCAGCATATCCATTAGCGATGTCACAAGAGGAACTGATTTGGGAGTAATGTTTGACCAAATTGGTACAAAGCTTGGCGAAGTTCCTCTTAGAAATGATTCGAGAGACCTCTTCTCCCGCTAAGTCATGGAAACATCAGAGTTCTGCCTTGCCACAGTCCTAGAGTAAAGTTTATTCTAATGGTGCGTACACACGGTACGATTAAAATGCACAATATGAACGAAAACGATATCGTTCATTTTTCGATCGGTGGGTTGGAGGCACCGATGCGCGGACACGTATGGACGATAAAGATATCGTCCATCGACCGCGCATGAAGGCCAACCTGGGCGATATCAACCAGGTTACTGGGTTGGTGGTGTGCTGGATGATCGATATCGATCATCCAGTACACCGGGGAGATCGCTCAATGATATCGTTATAGTTGACGATCATCCCGTTTGTATGCACCATAAGTGTTTCTCTCAAGAAAGCAAGGTAGCGAAAGAAACAGACATTGAGGGATGTTCATGTTTTTATAAGGCAGTATGGTGTGGATGATATAGTGCACGCAGTCTGGCAAGCACTAAGGATCCAGGTCAGCATAGAGTCAGGGCAATATGGCAATACATTGTTTAAGAGGAAATTGGTGCTTACCTGTAACACAGAGTAAAAGCCTTTCTGGTTGAGGTGGCCCATGATATTTGCACATATATGGTTCAGTGCAGGTCTCAGACTTTCTCCTGCAAGAAATATAGACCAATACATGAAACATTATATATACTGGGGGGGGTGCTAAACACTAAATCAATTTTAACTCCAGGAGCATGAGTCAAAATGCAGAAATAATTACTCATTTTGTAACGGCAATAAAATTCAGGAGCCCACAGTAGGTACAATGAGGAAGAGCTACATGCTCACTATGGGAACCACACAATTATGAACTATACAGCTGGATGCCCAAGCATGACAGCATATTGAGGTAGATTTATTTTATTGGTCCCAAAAATATAAATTATACAGTGCCAATAACCTAATTATCTTAATCATCACTAAAACATACTTTCAATATAAATATTTGGTCCACTCTTTCCTAAATAATCGATGTGTGTAACAATCTACAGTGAAAGGAACGCCTTGTCATATTTATATTATTATTACTATCATAGGTGTGCGCATAAGCCGGCTTCTGTGTACACCAATGATTATTATTATTAAATAATAAGTAACAGTAGGGTAAAGAAAACCATGTACTGTAGACTGAATTCATACCTTTCCCTCTGCATATCTTCCAGGTGGACGTGTCTGTGAAGTTGACCAGCATAGTGAGGTAGAGGGTGATCAGTTTGGAATCCTGCATGATGTCCGGCTGGGTAGAGATTAGGAAATGCATCAGTATCATATTTGTTTAGAACCAAAGCACAGAACTCCTCATCTGAGACTCACTTTTAATATCTTGAGAAACTCACAACACAGCCATAAAATATCTTTAATTTGCTTTATCCACAACAGAGTGAGGTCCTTGGACAGAGCAAGAGACACAAACCAGACCTGAAAGAGAGAGTTGGAGAAAATGGGTATTTACAAAAATATTATATTGTTCATTATACAAACAGTTAACATACTTTTTATGTGAGCATTTATTGTTTTCCTGGTGTATGAAACATGTTGCATTTAATAAGCCCCCAATATTTATGTCTATCACAAGACAGTTTAGGCAAAACTTTAATATGCAATTGTGGATATCCCTGTGTTGTTTTCTACCAATAAATAAGACACAGTGATCTACTCACAGGAGGCATCACTAGGACTGTAACCTTCAACACATACCTTCGGTTCATTCTCATACTCCATACTGTTAAGTATATAGCGACAAAGTTTTTCAAACCTCTGCAAGACACAAAATATACAATCAACATGATAAACCTATACCTTACTGAAAAGCCGGGTTGAAATAAATCCATTATTAATGTTACGTCTAAGCCTAACCTTGGTATATAAGTATGATATTAAACATTTTTGTTAAACATGTTTCTGTGATTTGAGATCTCCATGTTGACTTCCACAGCAAGTGATTGACCACTCTTACCCCAATTATCTTGTGCCTAGAAATCATCCTCACACTGACAATTTTCTTCATTAAAAATATGTGCTATTAATATATACACAACACAGATTGAATACACCAAGTAATTTACACAGAATCATTTTCAGAAAAACTTAGGGGTATATTTACTAAAGTGTAGGTTTTCAGAAATGGAGATGTTCCAACCAATCAGGATCTAGCTAATATCTTCTAGAAGGTGCTAGATAGATAAGTAGAATCTGATTGGTTGCTGTGGGCAACAACTCCATTTCTAAAAACCTGCACTTCAGTGAATATACTACTTAGTGCGTGATTGACAAAAATTACTAAATTGCTAATCTTCAGACGTAAATGGTTGTACATCATCATTGGATAAAAGGGGTAACTGTTTATAAAAAAAGTATGCCGTAAATAATTTTTGCACATTGTCTACCAAAATTCAATTTAAGAGCATACACACTATGGGCCTCATTCAGAGGCGGTCGGAGGATGCAAGTGGTCGCTCATAAACTGTGCGGCCGCTTGCATCCTGACCGCCCGCCTCTGTTGCGGTCGTTAGGCTGTGGGTTAACACCCACAGCTCTAACGACCGCTCCGGTGACGGTCGCGATGGTCAGAGACCATCGCGACCATCGGGCTTACAACGAGACCCTAGGGTAGGGTCTCCCTTGTCGTAAGCCCCGGAGAGCTTCTGGCTCTGTCTGAGCTGGAAGCTCTCCACTGACATCACTAGTGATGTCAGTGGGGCCTCCCCCAAACGGTAGGCGTTCCCATGGGAACGCCTCCGTTTGGGCTGCCACCCCCCCGGCCCGCCTTCCAAACGGGGCGAGCTGTCAATCAACATCGACAGCTCGCCCCCTTTGGATCGAGACCCGCTACGACCGGCGCTGTCGGTCGTAGCGGGTCTCACGCATGCGCACGATGGCGCCGTCGTGCGCATGCTCTGTGGGGGGCAATCGACCCGGTCCGAGCGCATCGGCGCTAACGACCGGGTCTGAATGACCCCCTATATGTAACTGTGAATATAACAGGAAGATCAGGTTTGCTATTTTATGTAAAGTAAAAAGTAGCCTATTCATATAACTAAAAAGAACGCTCACCACTCGGTCTTGCTGTGGTCGGAATATTATAAGCAGTTTACGCGCTATTCTGAAAATAGAGAGTGCATTGGCCTTGACGGATCCATTTTCTGTGCCCTCTAGAAACTCATCCACTTCTTGTCTGTAATCAGCAGAAGTAAAAAAGAAATCACACTCTACAGATGATGCAGCCATTAAACAGGACAGTCAATCCCAGTTTGCTCATCAGAACTGTTCATATGTTTTAGGAACACTACAGTAAATGGGCTGAAAGACTGTGATTTCTAGATGTTACCTGATTTCTCTCTGTAGTCGACATCTGCAAAGAAATCTCCTGACGAGACCTTGGATTTTTATTGCAGCTTTCTCTCGCTCCTTGAGACCTTTCCTTTCCTCACGTGCCTGTCTTGCCTTGTCCAAAAACTGGGCTTTTGATACCTGAGTTGCCCCAAACATTTTTAGCAACTCTGAAAGAAACAAATTTAGTTGTAACACCATTAGTAAGGCAACAACTTAAATCCAATATGTAAAACATAACAGAAGAATGCCAAGAACAATATTTTGTTGTAAACAATATTAAACATGATCATAAAAGTTGATTCTATATGAAATAGTGAATAACGGAAAATACTGTAAATGTCTGATTGCCTGCAGCAACTCCTACACAATATGAGATCATTCACTCATAAGTCACCTAGGCTTGGGGGTAAATTTACAAAGCTGCGGTTTTTGAATGCTACTGCTTTTTGGTGGGTTCGAACACAAAATTTAAAGAGGCACTACTAGTTTTACATGAAACATGCTAGTTTTGCACTTAATATTAGTGCCACTTTACAGATAATAAGAGATAACCTTTGTTATCTCTATTTCTAGGAAGTCAAAAGGGATCCACAGGGGACCTTTGGGTATAGGTTGATGACGTCAGTCGTCGAGCACCTCAATAGTTAAATTTGTGCTCCCAGGATGCACCGGGCTCCTCTCCTATACCCCGCCCCCATGCCAAGGCACCTCAGTTTCGTAACAAACCAATGGCCGGAGGAGGAGAAGAGAGAAGGAAGAAATTCTGGAACACTCAAGTATCACATTCTCACATAAGAAGACGGAAAACCAGTGACCAGAACACAGCCCATTTGCAGCACAGGTGCGACAGGGCGGGAGTCCTGTGGATCCCTATGCACTTCGTAGAAATAGAGATGACAAAGGTAAGGTCTTACCATATCTCTGATTTTCTACTGCAGGGTCCATAGGGCTCCACAGGAGACCTTGGGGATGAAAAAAGCAGTTTCCTTAAGGGTGGGGACGCTCCTGTGCAGACAGGAGAATCCGCCGCCCAAAGGAAGCATCCTGAGAGGCAAAGGTATCAAATGCATAATACCTTAAGAATGTATGGACAGTAATCCACGTGGCCGCCTTGCACAGCTGAACAGAGGTGCCACGACAAGCTGCCCACGAAGGACCCATAGATAGAGTAGAATGAGCCTTAACAGAGGACGATACAGGAAGGCCCTCATGAAGGTAAGCCTCTGAAATTGCCAGGCGAATCCAGCCTGCCAAAGTCTGCTTCGTGGCAGGCCATCCTGTTTTTCGGAAACCAAAAAGGACAAACGACGAGTCTGACTTCCGAAATGAGTTGGTACGGTCCACATAAGTTTGTAGAGCACGTACCACATCCAAAGAGGCCTCACCAGCTGAAAGGTCTGGGGAGTTAAAAGCTGATACTACAATTTCCTCATTAAAGTGAAAGCTGGATAGCACCTTAGGTAGGAAACCAGGGCGAGTACAAAGAACCGCCCTGTCCCTATGAAAAATCAGAAAGAGAGGGCGACATGAAAGAGCCCCCAAATCTGACACCCTTCTGGCCGAAGCAATGGCTAGAAGAAACAGTTTTAATTGTGAGCCATTTTAAATCCACTGAGCCCAGTGGTTCAAATGGTGGTCCCTGTAGAGCCCTAAGGACCAGAGTCAAAGGAGCCACTGGTGGGATAAAGAGAGGTTGGATGCGAAGCACACCTTGCATAAAGGTGTGTACATCCGGAAGAGTAGCAATCCTACAGTGAAACAGTACTGACAGGGCAGAAACCTGCACCTTCAGAGAAGCAAGGCGAAGACTGTGATCTAAGCCCGTCTGTAGGAATGCCAAAATCCTGGATAATCCAAATGTCTGAGGATTATAACCTCTGGGGCGACACCATTCAAAGAAGGTGTGCCACACTCTGTGATAAAACAGGATTTTGGTACTTACCGTTAAATCCATTTCTCCGATTCCACAGGGGACACTGGAGCTTCATGACAGTGGGGTATAGACGGTGGGTTGAGTTGGCACTTTAAAAATCTACAAGTGTGACTGGCTCCTCCCCCTCTATGCCCCATCAGCCCCAGTTTTAAAGAACTGAGCCCGAGAGGAGACGGAGAACAGACTGAAGAACAGAGAAGGAGAACAGGAAAAGAAACAATCCAACATACTGACACACTGCAAGAACACAGCAGGCTGCAGTGATAAACAGTCACACAACGAAAACAGACCAAACTGCAACAGAACTGAAGCAGAACAAGCAACTGAGAACAGGCAAGAAGCACTGGGTGGGCGTCCAGTGTCCCCTGTGGAATCGGAGAAATGGATTTAACGGTAAGTACCAAAATCCTGTTTTCTCCTTCATCCACTAGGGGACACTGGAGCTTCATGACAGTGGAGACGTCCCAAAGCTACCCTCCTGGGGGGGAGAGTGCTGAACGCCCTGCAAGAAACTACGACCAAAATTTGAAGCAGAAGCCGCCAAAGTGTCAAATCTGTAGAAACGTACAAAAGTATGAACCGAAGACCACGTCGCTGCCCTACAAAGCTGTGAAGCCGAGACACCTCTACGTGCCGCCCAAGAAGTACCCACAGAGCGCGTAGAATGCGCAGAAATGGATACCGGCGGTGGTCGAGCAGAAGCAACATATGCCTGACGAATAGTCAGACGAATCCACCTGGCCAAAGTTTGTTTAGACGCAGGCCAGCCACGCCGATTAGCATCATAAAGGACGAACAGAGCCTCTGATTTACATAGCCCCTCAGTACGGGACACATAAATGCGAAGTGCCCGAACCACATCCAAGGAGTGAGAATCCCCAGAAGAGTCCGACAACGCTGGCACTACAATCGGCTGATTCAGATGAAAACCCGAGACCACCTTGGGCAAAATGGAAGGCCGGGTACGAAGTTCCGCCCGATCTTCGTGAAAAATCAAGTAAGGGGAACGGCAGGACAAGGCTCCAAGTTCAGACACACGTCTGGCCGAAGCCAGGTCCAATAAAAGGATCATCTTCCAAGTCAAATACTTCAATTCCACCTCCTGCAAAGGCTCAAAGGTGGATGACTGAAGAAAAGATAAAACAAGATTCAGGTCCCAAGGAGCCGTGGGTGGCACAAAGGGGGGCTGAATTCTAAGTACCCCTTGAAAAAAGGTCTGAACCTCCGGAATCAGAGCTAGGCGACGCTGGAAAAAAATAGAAAGAGCAGAAATCTGCACTTTAAGCGATCCCAAGCGTAACCCCGCATCGAGGCCTTTTTGAAGAAAAAGAAGAAGACGTGGTAAATGAAAAGAGGAAGTGGAGGATCCACGACCTTCACACCAGAAGATATAAGCCCTCCAAATGCGATGATAATGCGCTGATGTTACTGGTTTTCTAGCCCTAAGCATGGTAGGAATGACCGACCTAGGAACTCCATGGCTTCTTAGGATGGCGGTCTCAATAGCCACGCCGTTAAACGAAGCCGCCGTAAATCCGGGTACACACATGGACCCTGTTGTAGAAGGTCCGATCGTAGCGGAAGAGGCCAAGGTTCGTCTGCCAGAAGGAATAATAGATCGGAGTACCAAACCCGACGAGGCCAATCCGGAGCCACTAGGATGACGGTGGACGACTCTCGTTTGATCCGCATGAGAATCCGAGGGAGGAGCGGAAACGGTGGGAACAGGTACACAAGGCTGTACGGCCAAGGGATCAGTAAAGCATCCGCTCCCACCGCTGCTGGATCCATAGTCCTGGAGCAGTAAAGGGGTAGTTGATGATTTATCCGAGATGCCATCAGGTCTATCTGTGGTTTCCCCCATCTGCAAACCAGTTGATGAAAGATCTCGGGATGAAGGGACCACTCCCCGGGATGAAGATCCTGACGACTGAGGTAGTCCGCTTCCCAGTTGTCGACTCCCGGAATAAACACTGCGGAAATGACCTCTACGTGTCTTTCTGCCCACAGAAGGATGCGACTGGCTTCTCATTGCCATCCGACTGCGGGTTCCTCCTTGGCGATTTATGTATGCCACTGCCGTGGCGTTGTCGGATTGTATCCGAACCGGAAGTCCTCGTAACAGAGGAGCAGCCTGTATCAAAGCTCTGTAGACTGCCCGCAGTTCGAGAACATTGATTGGTAAGAGGGACTCCTGCTGCGACCAAAGCCCCTGGAAGTGATTGTCCAGAACCACCGCTCCCCATCCGCGGAGGCTGGCGTCCGTGGTGACCAAGGTCCAATTCCAAATTCCGAAGCGCCGACCCGCTAACAGATGCTCCGTCCGAAGCCACCAGAGCAAGGATATGCGGGTCCGGGGAGACAGACGCACCAGCCGATGCATCTGTAGGTGGGACCCGGACCACTGAGACAGAAGATCCAGTTGAAATATTCTGGAGTGAAATCTGCCGAATTGGATGGCCTCGAAGGAAGCCACCATTTTCCCCAGGAGACGGATGCAAAGATGCACAGATACTTTCCTGGGTCTGAGCACCAGACGAACCAGCTCCTGTATGGCTATGGCCTTGTCCCTTGGCAAGAATATACGAAGCAGAACAGTGTCTAGAATCATTCCTAGGAACTGAAGTCTCTGGGACGGCATCAACTGAGAGACTTCTGGAAGTTCACAATCCATCCATGTTGAATGAGAATCTGATGTGTAAGGGACACTTGGTGTAAAAGGACTTCTGCCGTCGGAGCCTTGATGAGTAAATCGTCTAGGTACGGAACTATCGTCACCCCCCGAGAGCGCAAGTGAGACACCATGACGGCCATCACTTTGGTGAATACCCTGGGAGCTGACGAGAGACCGAATGGCAGGGCCTGAAACTGGAAATGAGCTTCCCTGATGGCAAATCTGAGGAAAGCCTGGTGAGGAACCCAAATTGGGACATGCAGATAGGCGTCCTTGATATCTATCGACACCAGAAACTCTTCTGCCTCTAGTCCCGCAATGACAGAATGGAGAGAATCCATCTTGAACCTGTGAAATGAAAGATACTGGTTCAAGGATTTCAGATTCAGAATGGGTCTGACTGACCCATCTGGTTTCGGAACCACAAAAAGGTTTGAGTAAAACCCTTGTTGTCTTTGTGCAGTGGGAACCGCCACAAGGACCTCGGCCAGCAAAAGTTTCTCGATCGCTTGACGCAAAATTAGTTGCTTCAAGGGATTGATGGGCAAACCTGTTGTAAAATAACGCCCAGGAGGAGTGAAAGCGAACTCGATCTTGTATCCTTGAGATACCAGATTTCGAACCCAAGTGTCTGGAGAAGTCCGTCTCCAAACCTCCGAGAAACGCTGGAGGCGAGCCCCCACCTTCGGATTTCCGAGATGGGATGGGAGCCCGTCATGCCACAGGCTTGTCTGCTGGCTTGGGATCTGGACGGCGGGCAATATTTGCTTGACATCCTCTAGCACGGCCTCCTCGCCCCGCTGAAGACGAACCTCGCGATCGTCCCTGAAATCTTGCAGATGCTCGAAAGGAACGAAAGGAAGGTCCCCTAAACGAGCGACGCGGAGGAGGTGCTGATGAAGGTAGAAAAGTACTCTTACCTCCAGTGGCCAGCGAGATCCATTTGTCCAGCTCTGGACCAAATAAAATATCGCCTGTGAAAGGAAGAGCTTCCACTGCTCTTTTTGACTCCGCATCCGCTTGCCAGGTACGAAGCTAAAGTGCCCGGCGAGCAGAGACCGCCGAAGCAGAAATCCTAGCGCCTACCTGGCCGATATCTCTGGAGGCGTCTCCTAAGTATACAGCAGACTCCTGAATATGTTCTGCCAAGGTAATCAGATCTGCCCGCGGAGTGCTGGATCTAAGACCTTCAGTCAATTGTTCCGCCCACTTTTCCACAGCCTTGTTGACCCAAGATCCTACCAAGGCCGGCCGGAGAAGTGCACCCGCGGCCGTATAAATGGATTTCAAAGTGGTTTCTAATCTCCGCTCTGAGGTTTCCTTCAATGTAGTAGCTCCTGGAACAGGTAACGTGGTCTTCTTTGACAACCGAGAAACCGAAGAATCCACAGGTGGCGGGGTCTCCCACCTCTTCCTATTTTCCATAGGAAATGGGTAAAGAGAGAAAAAGCGCTTAGGAATCTGGAATTTACGGTCCGGATTCTGCCAGGCTGCCGTCATCTGTTCGTCCAACTGGAGAGAAACAGGGAATGTGACGGCCATCTTCTGTGACCTGGCAAATAAGGAGTCTTCTAACGATTCTGGAGCTTCCTGGCCAGAAATCTTAAGAACTTCCCTTACTGCTAGAATGAGTGCGTCAATACCTTGCAATGCCTCAGGTTCTTGTGAGTAAGGCTCTACGTCTGATTCGTCCAGCATCTCCCCTTCCTCCTGAGACGAGTGATCCGCTGCCGAATCCTCATCCGACTGGAGAACCGCCGGAAGAGCCCTCTTCTTAGATGAGCGACTTACCGTAGCTTCAGGAGCTTTAGACGCAGAACCCATCGCTTGAGCAAGGCTATTCACCGAGCGGACTAAATTCTGAGCCCACGCTGGTTCTGCTAGAAAAGAAGGGTGAGATGTGCCAGGTAGATCTCTGGCAGCCTCCCGTTCCCTACGGGAAGCGGCTAATTCAGAAGAAAGGTCCGCCATGACCCCTGCCAAACTATTTATGAAGGAGGGAGTGACAGACTGCGTGTTAGCACAGTCTGCTTCACACGTCTCGCACAGGGAAGACCCTTCGGAGCGAGCATGGGTAAATTTCTTCCTGCACTTAGTGCAGGCAAACAGCTTTTGTGATGCAGTTTTTTCTGTCCTGGATGTCATCATGTACTCACAGACAAGCACCACATACAACTCAGGAATGCAGAAGGAGTATAGGGAGAAGCAGAATTACAATAATAATGCTACTCAAGTATGGGAGCAGACAGAGCAATAAGGGAGGAGCAGAATTTCAATAATAATGCTACTCAAATTGCAGGCAGAGCAGTATAGGAGGAGCAGAATTTCAAGAATAATGCAACTCAGTAATAGGGGCAGACAGGCATATAAGGGAGGAGCAGTCAATAGGACCAGAAGGTAGTTAAAACCACCTTCTGTAATTACAGACCCCCTGTAGAAGCTGTCAGATTTCTCCTCTCCCCCTCCGCTCAGTGCCTTCAGGGAATGTAGAAGCTCCTCTCTCTGAGGCGCCACTCCCGTTCAGAGTGCGCCAAACTAGCCCAGGCAGTCAAGGAGGAAGAGGAGGAGGGACCTATAAGCTCCTCCTCCTAATGGCCGCCGCTATTGTATGCGCGCGGCTTATACAGTGGGGACGTTCTCATGTGTCCCCGCACTGACAGCGGGGGCCAGCGGCACGACCGCCGCCAGTGATAAATGTGCTGGTGCCTTTTACACAAGCACCGGCACGCAGAGGCAGGACCGCTGTGAGCGCGCCTACCTAACAGCCAGCTCCGGTGTTCTATCGCAACACCAGCGTGGCACTGACAGCCGCGCGCTGTATTCAGACCCAGCAGATTATTTACACCTCTCCTACTAGTCAGGAGAGGTGTGCTACTTACCGGGCTGCTGCGGCCAGAGCGCTGGGCAGTGAGGGGAGAGCGGGGACCCGGACACAAGCCAGTGTTAGCTGTGGCGGGCCCCGCTGAGTCTGATGACTCCTAACTGCCTAAAGCAGCCTCCCCTCCATAGGGTGACCGGACACAGGCTGCAGTAGCCGTGTGGTCCCCTCTCTGGCGGCTCCCACGATGCAGGCAGACTGTCACAGCCAACAGTCTGCCTGTCCTCTTGCTTGATTCTTTTACAAAAATCATATAAAAATTAATATAAGGGCTGGAGACAGCCCCCTGTGCACCGGCTCTACTCGGGCACATTCTAAAAACTGGGGCTTATGGGGCATAGAGGGGGTCACACTTTTTTAAAGTGCCAGGCTCAACTCAACCCACCGTCTATACCCCACTGTCATGAAGCTCCAGTGTCCCCTAGTGGATGAAGGAGAAATACTCACAGAAGAAGGCTTGCGAGCTCTGAGCATGGTGTTCACCACCGAGCTGGAAAAACCCCTGGAACGCAAGAGGGCAGTCTCAAGAGCTACGCCGTCAAAGACAGACGACTCAGGTCCGGGAAGAGGAAAGACCTTGGGACAACAGGTCCGGACGTTGAGGCAACAGCATCGGAGTGTCTCTGGATAGACTCATATGATCTGCGTACCAGTGACGTCTGGGCCACGCTGGAGCTACCAGCAGTAGCATACCTCCTTCTTGCTTGAACTTCCGAATCACCCGAGGCAGAAGGGAAAATGGAGGAAACAGGTACACGAACTGGAAGGTCCATTTGACCGACAGAGCGTCTACCAGCAGAGCGCCCATGTCTTTTGTTCTTGAGCCTACCTTGGCAACTTGTGGCTGTGCCGAGATGCCATTAGATCTACTTCGGGAAGTCCCCACTTGTTCACCAGAAGCTGAAATACTTCCTGGTGAAGTGACCATTCCCCTGGGTGTACAACGTGACGGCTTTTGAAGTCCGCTTCCCAGTTCAGGACTCCCGGGATAAACACCGCCGGTATGGCTGGGACATTTTCCTCCACCCAAGTCAGGATGCGGGACACTTCCATTAGTGCCGCCTGACTTCAAGTGCTTCCTTGGCGGTTTATGTAGGCCACTGGTGGCGTTGTCTGACTGGACTTGCACGGGTTTTCCGTGAAGTATGAACCTTGTTTGCTGAAGAGCCCTTAGAACTGCCCTTAGTTCCAATATGTTTATTGGAAGCACGGACTCCTCTATTGTCCACCTTGCCTGGAAGAGGTGTGAACCTGTCACCGGACCCCAACCTCTGGGACAGGCGTCCGTTGTCAGAAGGACCCACTCCAGGATCCAAAAGGGGCGGCCCTTGGTAAGGTGACTTGTGTGGAGCCACCAAGTCAGAGACAGACGTACCTCTGGAGACAGTACCAACATCTGGGTTCGTACCCGGCGTGGAGATCTGTCCCATATGGAAAGGATCAGTGTCTGTAGAGGCCGGGAATGGAACTGGCCATAGTCCACCATGTCGAAGGTCGACAACATGGAGCCCAGTAACTGCATTGCCGAGTGAATCGACACCCGGCGACTGTGCAGGCAGCTGCAAACCCGCTGCTGCAGCGTGGTTATCTTGTCCCTGGTCAAGAAAATCCTCTGTTGTTGAGAATCTAACAATGCCCCAAGATGTAGCATCCTCTGTGAGGTCGTCAGCGAGGACTTTCTACCAGTTGATCAACCAACCGTGGTTTTGTTGCACTGTTATTGTCAGCTGTAGATGCTGAAGAAGTAATTCTGGAGACCTGGCTAGCAATAGTAGGTCGTCCAGGTAGGGCAACAGACGGACCCCCTGCAGTTGGGCCGCCACCACTGCCATAAGTTTGGTGAACACCCTGGGTGCCGTGGACAATCCAAACGGCAGGGCCTGAAAATGGCAGTGTTGTTGCAACACTGCGAACCTGAGGTACCTCTGGTGAACCGAAGCTATCGGGACATGCAGGTAGGTATCCTTAATGTCCAGAGACACCATAAAATCCCCAGGTTCCATAGCCAGTATAATTGACTGCAGGGTTTCCATTTTGAACCGAGGCACTCGGAAAAACTTGTTTAGGGACTTGAGGTTTAGGATAGGCCTGTATGCACCATTCGGTTTTGGAACCAAAAAGAGAGTGGAATAATAGCCCATTCCCCTCTGGGGAGTAGGTACCGGAACTATAACTCCCTGTAGGAGCATAGATCTTATAACTTTCTGCAGTTCCAATGCCTTTTCCTGTTCCATCTGAATTCCCGTTGGGAAGAATTGAAGAGGTCTGTATTGGAAGACACTTCCCTTACCAAAGTGTCTGTTGTGGTATGCCACCAACACTGGGCGAACTGAAGAGGTCGGCCTCCCACCTTGGGGTCCCCCAAGGAGAGGCCCGCCCCGTCAGGCTGAGGGTTTAGTGCCGGGCTTGGCAGCTGGACGACTGGTACTCATAGTCCTGCTTCTTGGGCTTTGTGACCTTCTTAGCTCCTGAAGGTATGGGAAATGACTGAACCTTGGCCTTACCCTGAGGACGGAAAGTCTGAAAGGACTGAGTTCCAGATCCTGATGGCATTGGGGCCAAAGGTAAACAGGCAGACTTGGCAGCAGCCAAAGTGTCCACGATTTTGTCCAAATCTAGCCCAAATAAGACCTGGTCATTAAGGGTAAACCTTCTAACCCTTTCTTGGAATCAGCATCCGCTCTCCAAGATCGCAACCAAAGAGAGCGTCTAGCTGACACTGCAGCCAATGAAATGCGAGATGTTAGGAGACTAACATCCAAAGCAGCCTCATTCACATATGTAGCCGAGTCTCTGAGGTAACCTACCAGTGCAATTTGTTCACTGGTAGCCTCTACAGGCAAGGACGCTTCCAAGGCATTTGCTCAACGTTCCAGGGCCCTGGCCCCCCAGCATATAGCCATAGCTGGCGTAGCGACCCCCCACCCCCCGGGAGGGAATAAATGGACTTTAGGCACACCTCCACTTTTCTGTCCATAACATCCTTTAATGATGACATGGACGGCATAGGAAGTGTCGCACTTTTGACAAGGTGTGTAATATGAGAATCCACCTGAGGAGGAGTTTCCTATTTAGAGAAATACTTCTCCTCGAATGGATAAGTGGCTTCCAACCGTTTCTGCGGTTGAAACCTCCTGCCTGTAGTTTTCCAGGCTTCTTCCAGATGTTCAACTAGCTGATCTGACAGGGGAAAAGCCGTCGCTGAACTTTTCACTTCCTTAAAGAAAGCATGTTTGGATTTGGCTGCTGGGGTATCCTCATCCCCAATATCCATAGCCATACGGACTGCACGAATGAGGCAGTGTACATAAATTTTGGACTTAGGCTTCGCCTCCTTTTGAGGGAGCTCTGTATCAGATAAGTCCTGAATTTCCCCATCATCAGTCGACACATCATCTTGATAATACGTGGACTGGGAAGACAGTACCTCCTTCCTAGCAGGGCACTGGAAAGACTCCCCCCTGTAAAACCTACTTCAGGTTTTGCACCGTATTGGTATTAACCCAAACAGGTTCAGGGGTCTATTTACTAAGCAGTATTAGGAGAAGTGAAAAGTGAATAGTGAAAAGTGATAAGGTGCCAGCCAATCAGCTGTCATTTTTCAAACACAGCCTGTGAGATGGCAGTTAGGAGCTTATTGGCTGGCATCTTATCACTTTTCACTTCTCCTAACAGTGCTTAGTAAACAGACCCCTCAGTCTGGTAGGGAGTAGGTTGTAAGGGCATATTATGAGCCACAACCAACTGTCTGGGAATCCCCTGCGACGTAGGTAGCATAGCAGCCTGCGGAGCCCAATTGTGGGGCCACTGGAGGTGCAGCAAGCCGACCCATCAGGGTAGTTAGTGCTTGTGCAAAACAAGCCCAGGGCAGCTCTTGAGAAGACCTGGGCCCAGCGTTAATCCTGCATTTCTGGTACACAGGGTACACAATCTTCCCACAATAATCTCTCCCTCCTTTTGTCCAGCAAAGCACCTGTTGCAGGACTGTAAGGGGGATATCAGCCTGAGCAGAATCACTGCCAGACATAATGAATGTATGTGTCAAACTCCTCAGCTCAACTTAAACTGGCCACACACTAGACCAGTGGTTCTCAAACTCGGTCCTCAGGACCCCACACAGTTCATGTTTTGCAGGTCACTCAGCAGGTGCACATGTGTAGACATTACTCACATTTTAAAAGGTCCTCAGGTGGAGCTAATTATTTCACTTGATTCAGTGTGGAGACCTGGAAAATATGCAGTGTTTGGGGTCCTGAGGACCGAGTTTGAGAACCTGTGCACTAGACCAACTTACATCCAACCAGCCAACTAGTTGATTGGTTGGAATGAAAATCTGGTAAGGTATGAAAGCAAATGACAATCAGCAATTTGCTCCCAAACGCCGGAAAATGGCCAAAAACTGTTGTTTGAACAAATTGTTTAGATCAAACATTTAACAAACTTTTCTGACGACCATTTTCATCTATTTTCTGGCATTTAGGAGCAAATTGCTGATCATCATTTACTCCCATACGTTACCAGATTTTCATTCCAACCAATCAACTAGTTGGCTGGTTGGACAGATAATCTTTAGATGTGTGGCCAACTTTAGGCTCTGCCTTCACCACTGAACTGTGAAGTCATTTGATCCCTCAGCAGCACTGTCACCACAAGGGCTAGTGAAAGAGAAAGTACAGGGATAGCTAAAATGGCTGACAGAGAAAAGGAGTTTTATGGTGCATACACGCGGTCAGATTTTTCTTCAGATCTGAACGATAACGATTTAGAAAATCGTTCAATTGTTCATATCTGAAGGAAAATCTGACATATCTGTCAGATGAACGATTTGAACGATGCGCGTTCCCGATGGTCAGATAACGATATCTGACATCTGATGTGTTTGCAGTCAGACTTGGACGATTCCATTCACTTTAATGCAGTCAAAAATCGTTCAATCGTTCAAATCTTTGGTAGAATCGTTCAATCGTTCATCTGACAAATCTGACCATATGTATGCTCCATTACAGTTAGACAGCGCTAGGAACAGACACATACAATGCCAGGAAAACCTGCACTATTATCAACTAACTAGACCTTTTGTCTAGTAGGAATAGTGCTATATACACCGACCTACTTGGAGGAGGGGTATGTAGGGGGACCCAGGCTCCACAGCTCCCTGTGAGACTAGCATTTTATGCACATTAAAATGGCTGCCGGAGGACTCACAGGGGGCGTGCCTGAGGGAGAACTGTCTGCAACCACCAAACCGCTATGGAGAGGCGCGCAGTGTAGCACGGGAGGGGCCGGCTGTGCCATACAGGGAAGGGCCGCTCCCCTGGCGTGCTATTAACCCTTGGGATGCCACAACAACGGCACGTTGTGGCCCCCTATCCCTGGTGATCTAGTGACAGCGCGGGCGCCGAGCCTGGTGCCACACGCAGCCTCTTGGCCAGGGACCCCACAGCCCTGGAAAGTAAATGAACTGTTATCAGTGGGCGCCCGCTGCTTACCTGAATGTCCCCCGTGACGTCCGGCCACAGTCCTGGGCGTCTGGGGGCTTTTGCTAGCCAAAACCCCCAGACACCCGCTGCGATCCCTAGCGCAGTGCCAGCGTCTCGGCACAAGTAGGGTGTCGGAGAGGCAGCATGGGCGTCCGCTGGACAGCCCATGCTGACCACTCTGCAGTGGGCTGTCAACACAGCCCCTCTTGAAGTGACCCGACTCAGTGCCGAGCACCTACGAAACTGAGGTGCCTTGGCCTGGGGGCGGGCTATAGGAGACGAGCCCGATGCATCCTGGGAGCACAAATTTAACTATTGATGCGCTGACGACATCAACCTATACCCAAAGGTCTCCTGTGGAGCCCTATGGACCCTGCAGTAGAAAAGATAAGATTCTAGCACAACAATATAGACACTTTGGCCGCCTTTGAGACAAAGATGTCTGCTTGGCTTGATTGATAAACATAATATTCTCTGTTCTAAAATGTATACGCTTTTGCATTCTGTTAGAAAGACTTCGTTCTGCATGGATGTCATTTGGGTCCACAGAAATTGTGAGTGGCATAGATTAGCTAATGGTGACAGTAATATAAATTCTATTCACGCTATGTGGCACACATAGCTTCACAGTGCCCAAACAGTGTCCCAGGAACAAAGTTATTTACACCCCTTTCAGACATACGACCCGGGAAATTTCCTGCTCAGACCCGGGAATTTCTCCTGTTGAAAATTCCGGGTATTTGGTCTACCCGGGAAATTCCCAGGTAGACCCCTTTCAAACATAAGCCGGGTTTTTCATATTACCTGCCTCTCCTCTGCCCCTCCTAGCCTATCCCCTCTCCGTCTGCCGCTCATGATGTAACCAAAGTGCAGCAGGCAGCAGGCAGCCGGCCAATCAAAATGCAGCATTTTTTTTTTTTTTTTATCTTATTATTAAATTATATGTTTTATTGCCCTGGTGGTCCAGCGGAAGTGCGGGTGGCCCGCTATGGCAGAGAACCGTCGGCGGTCTCCAGCATCCGGCTGGGGTCCTCTGTGTCGCTGACTCGATTTACAGCGACACAGCCACCGGCGCGGGGGGTGGTGAGTGGCAGCGCTGAACGTCCTATAGGACACTCTGCGCTGCCCATACAATGTAAAAGCTGCTTGGTGCAGCCCAGGAGTAAATTCCCGGGTAGCACCATTCAGATATGAGCTGGGTCATTTCCTGGGACTTAACTCCCGGGAAATTCCCTGGTCAATTGGAGGGTCGGCTACCCGGGAACGTGTTCCCAGGTAGGTACCTTTCAGACATACACGAGATCCAGGGAATTTGGCGAGGCAGGCCAAATTCCCGGGAATCTCAGTATGTCTGAAAGGGGTAGTGTATAATCTTCTAATGTAGCCAACTGGCACACACTGCAAGAAAGCTGGCACACTGATGGATAGTAAATTGCATGTATTGGAAAATATTTAAATGCATGCACCTGATTGTTCTTGATAGCTTGCATTTATGTATTAACAACACTTTTGAACACCTTCCAGGTTCCATGTATGTATGTATGTACAGTATAGTATCTGATACTATTAGGATACATCTTGTCATTTAATACATTACATTTTGTTGACATACTTCTGGATCATTTGTGTTAGAGCAGTGGTTCACAAACTTTTTTGAATCATGGCGCCCAAGAGTATCAGTATTGTTTTCACGGCACCCCTAAGCCAAATGTTTGTTATTGAGAAATTCCGAAAAAAAATTTGTGAAGTGGTAAAAGAGTAGTAAATTGTGCTCCCCTGTCATCCCTAGGCTCAGTTATGTGGTGGGGGACAGGTTTGCACTTCTGTTTGTTCACATATTTACATTACACTGACCATAAAAAAAATTGATTTTGGTGCTGGACCACCAACCTGAGGCACCCCTGCAAGTGTCCCAAGGCACCGCGGCGCAAAGTTTGGGAACCATTGTGTTAGAGTATAAATAAAACCACAATTGACAATTTCTAAACATACATATTTTTTTACAACAAAACAGAGCCACACTCTTATCACCTAAATAAAAACAAAACTCACCTTAGTGTCTTAATAGCAAATGAACTGGGCTGTACACAACATGATGCTGTCTTGCGATGGACAACTCCAAAGCTCTAGAATATATAACAGGACTTATTGTTGGAAGCAAATACAATAGAACATATTTAATTCAATTATGTTGCATGAATGAGAAAGGCTTTATTGTAGCAGTTACTTTTTAAAGATTCACATAATTTATCTCTATTCATAACCATTAGGTACAGAGTATAATAAAATGTATTATTAGGAGCAACAAATCAATTATACTGATGTGTAGCTTTCATATTTATATCAGTTTTTAAAATCTCCTTTTGCCACCCACTCAGTTTCCTCTGTTCTGTTTACCCCAGCTAATGACAAGCACATTCTGCATCATTGTTCTTCTAGTAACCAGATGTAACGTATTACACACACTGGGGGCAGTGAATACTGTCATAGCGTCTGTAATGTATCTCACAATAATGTTAATGTTTAACACATCTCTCGTAAAGACATGATCGTTGCAAAATAGATCAGTTACTGGGTAGGATAAGGCTATGGCTCTGTGCTGACAGGTCACTGAGCAGCATTGTACTGCAGATACTGAGGGGTGAGCAGCTATTATTATAGAGAGTTAGAGAGGGTGTCTGACCTTACAGGGAAATTAGCTCCCAAATTCCCCAAAACAAAGCCACTCCCGGCTGCAACCAAGAAGAGCAGACGTCTCTGTCGGTGTGTGTTTATTTGTGCACCAAGTAAGGGCGGCAGTGCGTCCCCCAGCGTGCACCAAGTAAGGGCGGAAGTAGGTACCGTACACAAGCAGGAAGTTGATAAGAAACCATAACAGTAGTGGGCACTTGTCAGTCAGTTTATTATTACAGCTAAATAATAGTTGCGTATTACATGAGGACATTGTCCATGGGTCAGGCTGCTACAACAACATATAGATGCATGCACTGGCACTGTGTGCGACACATGTATGACACGGGCATGTAATCCTGCTGCTGCCAGAGGAAGCGACATGGCCGCTCGGAGTGCCAGTATCAGCGTCATCCGGCAGAGGGGAAATACGTCAGCGGGGGCGGAAGTGTCCGGTGTGTTTGGGTGGTTCCCTTTCTGGCCTGAGGGAAGTATATCGGGGTTGATGGTAAGTTTACTAGTGACTAAGTTATTACGTTACATACGGGCTGTGGGTGGGCAACGCTTACTACCCGGGTTTGGTTTATGATGCGTTATAGGAACGGACGCTCACATACATCAGTACCCGCCTATCATGCGTGTATCTTGTTTAGTTACTTCGGGGGTCCCAACCAGAGCGCCCCAAACATTTTCTTGTCTATTATGCACTTTGCTATACAGTATAGTGGCAGCTTGGGATCTGATATTTATTACAGATACATACCTCCCAACATGACCCTCTCCAGGAGGGACGATGCTTTGTCCCTGGACTTCCCTGGTCATTTATGATTGCTATCACCTGTGGTGAAACACCTTTCTCATCAATGAGCTAGTTCAACACAGGTGATAGCAATCATAAATAAACAGGGAAGTCCAGGAAAAGAGCATTGTGTCCCTCCTGTAGAGGGTCATGTTGGGAGATATATATATATAATGCAGTTGGTGTATCTGATAAACCTACAGGCATGATGCATATACACCATAACTGGTCTTGTGCTGAGTGATGCACACGTACTACATTACTAGCATATTGGTCCCCCCACCCCACTTACCTTTGCCGTTCTCCACACCTCATCCCGACTGTGGGAGCCAGGGGGAGGGGGGGGCGCCGGCGTCAACATTAATCTGGGCACACACTTATACATTAATCGGGCTATTCTTTCAATTTCCATCTTTTCTTCCAATATCAGAAGTGTGTGTGCACCTTCCATCGTGTTTTGTCAGATGAAAACTGGTCAAATTAAAGGATTGCATCTTATGTGCAGTTTAATATTCATCCTATTCGGCCGGATCGCACAAAAAGTGCAGTGTGTATGCACCTTCCACCATACTTGTTATTCTACACCAGCTGCAGCACCGCCTCTGTGGGTGGTACAATCGTTTCCTTTCGATATTTTGGCACTTACGGTTCAAAGTTTGCCAGTATGATTGTATAGGTGTGTTCATGCGTATCGGTGCTGTGGTCAGGACTTCTGATCAGGAGTGAAGTTGATCAAAGTATCGCATCGAAAGAGTAATCGCAAAGTTGTGTACCCAGCTTTAGCTCCCGCTACACATGTCTAATGTTCACTCTAGCTCCAGCAGCAAGCAGGGCGCCGGAGCTAGAGAGGGCACTTCTGTGCGTGTCCGAAAGGGGGCGTGGTTATTGTAAAGGGGCGTGACTATAAGACGTGTCCCCTTTTGTCACTCTTGGGGGCGTGCCCGGCACTACGGACACGCTGGGCAGCCCCCAAGCGCTGCCAACAGGGAAAATAGATGCTGGGCGCATGCGACCGGAGTCTATTCTGTGGCGGTGACTGGGTCACCGCACACTTCCACACCCACGAGTGAAGACTGTACCGGCAGGCTCTGAGGGCAGGGAGCTTTTTGCCTTCCTTCTGGAGGGCAGGGTGCTTTTTGCCCTCCGGGAAGGAGGGCAGGGCACC
The DNA here is from genome assembly GCA_031769625.1 of Taudactylus pleione. NCBI lineage: Eukaryota > Metazoa > Chordata > Amphibia > Anura > Myobatrachidae > Taudactylus > Taudactylus pleione. The sequence goes on along the minus strand of JAUIMM010000748.1, from coordinate 2,147,728 downwards.
CCACCCCGCTAAAACAGCCTAGCGGGAACGCTACATGTCTGACTGTGGACAGCATTTGTAGAAGTGCTATATAGATGGTCATTGTAGCATTGTTTGGTACTTTACTGTTAAAGGGACGACCTGTTATTGGTTTTTTTTTTTTTAGTACAGATAATGATCTCTGTTGCTTTCCTGGGAGCAAGAAAATTACAGTTAACCCATTGTGCTACCTGACTCCGCTTCCCCCCACCCAGCTATTTAACTGTAACGTCTTCCTGGTTGAGGTGCAGGACAGAAGCCCCAAAACCCTGTTAGCTGTCATTGCTGACAAAATAGCAGAGGGCTCCATCATTTATTCAGATCCGTGGCATGGTTACAAGACCAAGGAGCTAGAAGAATCAGGCCTCAAGCACTTCCAGGTAAATCACAGGTACCATTTTATGGACCCAGACAGCGGCGCCCACACACAGTATGTAGAAAAGATGTTGGGGCTGAACAAAAAGCAGCGGTACAACAAGACACCACTTCAAAGTACATTTAAGTCAAGTTTTTGTGGCGGACAAAATTTGGGTAGAAAGATTTTTTAGAAACCCTTTTCACAATTCAAGTAAATTCAAGGATCCAAGATACACAGTACTAAGGACTACTAATTTAAATGCTACAAACCAAAATGTTAGTTTTGTTAGGAAGTTGTTATTGAATAGTGTAATCAAAATCATACAATCAAAGAAATGGCAATAAAAGGTTGTCCCTTTAATAGCAAAGTACTTTTTTTTATGTACCATAGGTATTATAAATCTGCGCCAATCCTACTGTTTTGTTTTCTGCAGGAAGAAATGTCGGGAGAGAGTGTGGTGAGTTCTGTGGTACCCGCAGCTACAACCCGGACCACTTCTTTTAAATGTGCCAGCACGAGTTCTAAGTATGTGAAGCTTAATGTCGGTGGTGCACTGTACTACACCACAATGCAAACTCTCACCAAGCAGGATACCATGCTCAAGGCAATGTTCAGTGGGAGAATGGAAGTGCTAACAGACAGCGAGGGTAAGTGTGGCCGCCATTAGATTCTGATAATATATACATCCGTGGCCAAAAGTTTTGAGACTGACACAAGTATTGGTTTTCACAAAGTTTTGCTGCTTCAGTGTTTTTAGACCTTTTTGTCAGATGTTACTATGGTATACTGAAGTAAAATTACAAACATTTCATAAGTGTCAAAGGCTTTTATTGACAATAACATTAAGTTTATGCAAAGAGTCAATATTTGTAGTGTTGACACTTCTTTTTCAAGACCTCTGCAATTCGCCCGGTATGCTGTCAATCACCTTCTGGGCCACATACTGACTGATATCCGCCCATTCTTGCCTAATCAATGCTTGGAGTTTGTCAGAATTTGTGGGTTTTTGTTTGTCCACCCGCCTCTTGAGGATTGACCACAAGTTCTCAATGGGATTAAGGTCTGGGGAGCTGGTTCTGTGAGGTGGCATTAGGTAACTATTTGCTCACCTACCTATTAATGATGACCTGCCAGGGTTTCTCCCAAGCCATTTACTTTGATTAGTTCTGCAGCATGTTTTCTTGTGTGTACACTATCTTCACCCTTCTTTCTGAAAGAAAGGGAAAAAGTGCACCTGTAATGGTGAAAGTAACTTAATGTATATGACTAACCAAGCAAAAAAGTTACACTTCAGAATACTAAGAAGTAGAAGTCTCAATGGTGGCGATGTAAGAAGTGGCAGGCAATGGGAGTTTGTCAGGACCGGCTTAGCTCATTTAGTGTGGAGAAGCAGGTCCCTTCATCGGCAGAATGTATTATCTTAGTTGCCGAAGAAAGAGAGTGATAATTCACCTGTTTGGCAAATTGCGCTCCCCCTCTTCCATTGACCAGCGTTTGCATGCATACTGCGCAGGCACCGATCAAATTCCTCCCACCCATGCCATTATTGTAAAATAAAAAAAACTTTATTGGTTCTTGAATGCATAATCCCTGGCTGACTGAAACGACGGCAACGACAGCTGCAGCTGTCGGAACGGCCAGTGCCACTGACTGTTCATACATCTGCCTGCACATCGGTACCTTATCTTGAACATAGGAGCGCCAATGATGACGGTGTCATCCTGCTCGCTTTCCTGCATTTCGACATGCAGGGAAGCAGTAACTGTACCACTTGATGTGCACAGTTACTGTCTTTCCCCTCTCGTCCCTTCATACATCTCCCCCAATATTCTCACTAGTCCAGGCCTGGCCAACCTGTGGCTCTCCAGCTGTTGTGAAATAAGTCCCAGCATGCCTTGCAACAGTTTTAGCATTCCCTAATAGCATGCTGGGACTTGTAGTTTCACAACAGCTGGAGAGCCACAGGCTGGCCAATCCTGCACTAGTCACTGCAGTTCTAAGTGTATGGTGAAAGATGACTTGTTTGTTGATGCATTTTAGGCCTTTTATCAAAGCTAGTGATACTAACATTTCAAAGCTCCTACTGTGTGAGTTTAATCGCTAGTGTAATTATGTTGTAAAAAGGGGTAAGAGATGCTACAACACGCAGTAGACCTGCCATACTTTGCCTCACCAAGGGCCACATTTAACAGCGAGACATAACCCCTTTAACTAAAGGGACTATGTCCCCCTTTCAGTATTTAACAAACAACAATAAACTTAGTTTACCACTGTTTGCTACTGTAACACTTATGCCATCTATACATGGCAAGAGCGATACGGTTCCCCTTTCTGGCCATGGGGTCCTGCAACAGCCTTTCCGGCTTCAACTAAGCCTTCCAGGCATTGCCGAGTCCCTGCCGGGTGAAACTCTAATGCACATGGCTCATGATCAGATTGGTCATCGCGCATGACATAACAGCCCGTCGCTGGCAATGATAGGCTGCCAGCAACAGGGTGGAGGATGCTGCCAAGGAGGGGCCGTCACTGGATTTCGCCACAGGTGTAAGTAATATTAAATACCAACAGCATAATCGTTAGCACCACTGCAATACTAAACTAAATATACCACTGGTAATAAGGTGTGTTGCTAAATTGGGCCCTACATTTTTCACAGCAGTAACCAGTGTTAAGTACTGTTTGCTGCCTTGTCTAACTTGCATCACTTTACAGAGAACTTTTCCCAAATAAAAATGTGAGTGCCTGGTCTCTAAATAGGTTTATTTTTGTTATGGGAGAAGAATTGAAAGCTTAACTTCTAGTCTACGTCTTTCCCTTAGTATCTACCTGGCCAACGGAGACTCTAAATGTAGGCGTTCTCTGGCAGCACATGGCACATATACACAGCCACAAACATCATGAGCATCTGCGTTATCTGCAGAAATTCTGACTCTTTTCTTACTCCCAGGTGACTGGGCAGAACTGTGCCCCTTCCAGTGGCTATACCTCCCCAGTATCTGGGCCCACCCTAATTCTCGGCCGCCGTATTTATTCCTCCTCTTGTCAGTGTGTAAAACGGTGCACATTGCACTGAGGGCCTGATTCAGAGATTTACACTAACACGATGGTTAGCGAACATCTCCGATGGTGAGTGGTGTGCAGGTTGTGTCCTGCCATCACGCCCGTAGACTTACTTGAGCCGCTGTCATGATTGATCCTTTTTATAAAGTTAATAATTACTTTAACATATAGAAACATAATTCAGTTACTTTTGTTAAACTGTAGGTTTAAAAATGAATCATACTGACTATAAAGTTTTTTAAAGCTAGATCTTTGGTTATGTATAAAGAATATAGATTCGTCACTAACGGCAATTGGAGACTTTTATGTCCTTGCAGCGCAGTCAATAATTGGTGTTATCTATAGCAACCAGCCATGTTTGCATTAATTTTCTAAACTGTACTATAAAAATACAGAAATGTTGCCTTTTTTGTTTGTGCAATCAATATATAAGTCCTTCAATGTGTAGTTAGTCATATAATCCTTAAATTGTGTAGGTTTACACATACAACCAAGAAGTCTCAAACAAAATAGCCTTCTGCAACTAGCCCAAAGCCTGACACTTCTTTATAAGTGTTTTCTCTTAGCTGTACTATAATAATTAAAAATACTACCCTAAAGCTGGGTACACATTAGCCCATATATTGGCTGATCAATTGATCGGCCAATATATCTTGCCCCCGTCGGCCAGTGTGTACAGACGGTATGTCAGTGAACGACATCGTTCACAGACATATCGCATTGGCTGTGCTGCTCAGCCGATGAACAGATATGTCTGCAAACATATCTGTCCATCGGCAAGTGTGTACGGGTGATCAGCCGATCGCCTGTACACAGGGGCGCTGAGAGGGGGGGATGACGCGAGCGGGTACTAATTACCCAGGTCCGGCACCGCAACCCTTGCAGACTGTCCGAGGCTGCTAAAGCAGCAGCCAGAGAGTCTCCTATGCCAAAGGGGGGGAGCGATCACTCTGATCGCCCCCCCCCATTGGCTGTGCGCCGTGCTGAGGTGCACAAAGCGCCCCTCTCCCCAGCGCGCAGCGCCGTAAATGTTTTTTTTTCTTGTTTTTCTGTTTTCCAAAGGGGGCGTGGCCACGAGTCCGCGATGGCCACGAGTCCCAGGCCGGCCTGACCCGCTGCAGCTTGGAGATGATGGTCGTTCAATGTGTATGAACGACCGTCATCTGAAGATGTATTGCTATAGTGTGTACCCAGCTTTAGTGACATTAAGCTGCCCATCCACTAGGGCATCGTTATCGCTCAATCGCTTGGTAATCACCCGCAAATCGGGCAGTTTAATGTCCAAAACTACCTGCGATGCTCGTGCCCACTGGTCGTTTTTGACATCCATCATCGCCCGTACATGCTGGTCAACTTGACGATCACTCCAGTCCCAGCATGTACGGGGTTGATGGATGTGACTACACTGAACGACTGAACGTTCAGTGTAGGCACATCACGGACATAGAAACGACAGCACGATTACATTGTTGTATTTGTGCTGTCGTTTCTATGTCGTTTAGGGCAGCATTATACACACAGATTGCTAGATTTCCATTTAGCTCTTTCTGTAAAAGCTGTTTCTTCTGAGTAACTGCAAACAAGTGTGACTGAGAATAGCCATTGTTCTGAAATGCTTCTTCCGTTGGCTTTTCCTTTTCCTAAAGAGTCCTATATACCAAACACCTACCCGGTGTGATTACATTTGTGGCTCAAAGACTGTTCAATGTTTCTATTAAAAGTGTATAGAAAGGAACATTTTAGCACTATTTTCTTTACAAATATCGGATTGCAATGTGTGTGACCAGCATAACATTGCTCATTATATATTGACATCATTGCTGTATTTTTATAAACCCTTTATTATGTTTATCTGAGGAGCTTACTTTTGCCACTGTGAATTGTTTGTGTTTGAAGTACAGTCCATTATTTATTTATTCTCTTTATATTTAATGATGGAGATACAGTTAAAATAGAGTATAAAAAAAATTAAATGAATAATGATTTGAATGGGATGTAGTCATTAGGTCGACATTTAAAATGTCAATACCACAGTGGTGTTGGTGTCAGATTGTCGATATTGAGGTTAGTCTGTGGGACGAGAGGCTTAGGCTACGGGAGTGGGAGGTTAAGGGTAAGCACTAGACGGAGGGTTAGGTATAGGTGGACTGTATCAATGCTGGAGCACCAGATGACTCGGCTGGAAGTGACCGTCACATGATTGCTGGGACCCAGAAGCTGCGCTTCAGGAGCAGGTAAGTCACTACTGGGCAACCAGGGAACAATATCCGCTTCTACATTATGAATGCCGACACAGTCAACATCGACATTATTACTGTCGACATATCATACCACACCTAGCTGAAAGGTGCAATGACAGGAATTTATGGATGCAAAGAATGCAGGTTGAGCCTTTAGGATACTTCTTTACTTTCTGAAAACAAACCTAAAAATGTGCTTTTAAACAAGTGATTACCTTCACATCTAACTTGCTTTCTACTTGTACATCTTACATTTTAGAGCCCTGTATATGGGAAAAAACATCAGTGCAGATATTTCATTGCAAACCAGTTGTCATTTCTAATATATGCTACTTGTTTCAATGGGGGCGATTCAAATGTTTCTTTGGTAGTGCCCAATTTGATATTCAATTGTTCTGGGCGCTCATTAATTATCGCCCTCTTCGCCGCCTAAAAAACGAGGTTTAGCCATCTAAAACTGCTAAACCTGTCTTAATTTCTAGTTAGGGCGCGCTATCTGCGGTTAGCGCGCCCTACCTGCGGCCCTCCAGCTGCTGTGGAAGTACATATGCCAGCATGCCCTGACACAGTTTTAGCATGCCCTAATATTAAAACTGTGGATATTCCAGCATGCCCTGCCACAGTTTTAGCTTGCCCTAAAGGCAAAACTGTGGCAGGGCATGCTGGAATGTGTAGTTCCACAGCAGCTGGAGTGCCGCATGTATGACACCCCTGTCTTAGACCATTTTATATGGCAATTTCTGAATTGTGGGCCCAATTCAGAACCGCTCACTAGGCTGCATACGCACGTAGCCTGCCGATGTTTGCAATATGCAAAGTCGCAATGCACGTGTGCAAACTAGTTCATGCGATCGGGAAGCGTTTGCTGCGCATAGCCACCTCGCTAGAATGAGTGACAGGACGAGCCGTTTATGGGTGGTGATGGGATTGTCGATGGAAACGGGGGTGTGGTGGTGCAAACGCTGGCGTGTCTGAGCGTCTTAACGCCGTTTCAGAGGCGTGCATAATTATGACGCAGCGTCATAATAAACGTCACATGCCTGAATTACACACTGAAGCACTCGCAGTGCTTGCTGTAAGGTATGGTCAGCCACAAGTGCTGCGTACGCTTCCGATGGTACTCGATGTTACCGATTGTTGCATACACTTCCTGGAGATGACGTGTCTAAATGGGCATCTAAATACACACCACGATCGCACGCCATGACATAGTGGGCGTGCTAATGCCTTGCTGTGCAATCGCGGGATTTGTATACTTTGGCTGCATGAGATCGGGTCTGAATCGTGCCCTGTGGTCACCACAGTGTGACATGATATGAATTGTGGAAATTACCATGTGGCATAATGTGATTTGTTGGCACTGCTGTATGGCATAATGTGAATTGGGGGAATTATTTTGCAGTTCAAAATTTTGCCCTTAAAATTAAAATTGCCATTCTCAGAGATCAGCTCAAAAAAATCCTAGAGTGAGCACTAAATATACTTTGTTATATAGAATGTTTCTTGTGATATTGAGTTATAAGTGCAGTGGCTTGGTCAGCCAGTGATCAGCATATGTTTGTATTATCTATAGGTTGGATTTTGATAGATCGATGTGGGAAGCATTTTGGAACTATATTGAATTACCTGCGAGATGGAGCTGTTCCACTTCCAGAGACACGAAGAGAGATTGAGGAGCTCTTGGCAGAGGCAAAGTATTATTTGGTGCAAGGATTGGCAGATGAATGTCAGGCATCACTTCAGGTAATCTTTACACCAAGTAGCAATGCTATGTCATGCACTTTAATCCAGGAAATTATTCAGAGACCCATTACTACACTGCCTAATTATTTATGCTTGTTCAGGATGGAACAATTTGAAAACAAGTTACTTTCTTAGCGAGTCCTCTATGAATTGGGGAAAAATGTAAACGTGCCAAATTGTATTTATGTGCTGAGAATGAAGTGATATTATGCACAAAGTCCTAGCTACTTACACTTCTAGGCCAGTCATTAATTACATCTTTCTTGTGAAATGACTGCTTGTTGGGGCTTCCTTTGTGTTAGCTCCTGAGATTAAGGGGACATTGAGACTTTATTTCAGCTGTCACAATTGTAAGTTTATTATACAGACATAAACCAATGTAAGTAAAGATGCGTACACACTGGGCGATAAAGTGGACGACTGAACAATAACTATATTGTTCAGTCGTTCACTATATCGTCCATTTTTACACCAAAACGATGAACGATAACGAAGATGCGCGTTCCCGCAGGTCGTTCGTCTTTATCTTTCATCTGGCAAACATGCATGCCAATCTGACGATATCGTCAGGTTGCTGCATGTTGGGGAATGGGGGAGAGAGCCGTCGCTGAACGTTATCGTTAATGATATCGTTCAGCGGGTGAACGACATTTAGCACACCCTGCTAGGGACACACTAGACGATATCGCTCAGGGAGCATATCGTCTAGTGTGTAACGCATCTTAAGATGTACAAATGTGATACTGGTTATAGGTTAGGTGATATTTGGATTTTATTTCATGTGCCATTTTAATATATGTGCACATATAAATGCACTTTTCCATATAGAATGTGCCTATGTGCAGCAATAGAAATCCCATTGACAGTATTGACTAATGAGCAACATCCACAGCACCTAAGTGTGCTGTGCACCCCAAAAATGTGGCCATCGGGTAACACAGGAATGCATCCTTAAGCGCAGCTCATTGAAAAATTTAGCATGTTGCATTTAGCCATAGAACTATGCACAGTACAGGAATAACCTGCATATAGCGTCAATTATTGTGACTCTCCCAGATCCTTCCGGTGAAAAAAGCAACATGGTACCGTGTTGTATTTACCCGTTCTGATACAAATTGGCAATTGCACTTAGAAGGGCTCCTATATGTGTTGTTGTTTTTTTTTTTTCTTGTGTCTGGATGTTTTCATCTCCTTGTGCAAGGACCACTCTGTGCTTTTATATAAAAATAAGTTCATGGACACTCCATTGAGCCTAGGAATAAATGTGCCCAATTTCGGCTTTGGTAATTGCAAGCTGAGTTATGCTAAGAAGCCCTTGAGAAAGAAAACCTTTTGATGACTTCTTGATACCCTTATATAATACATGATGTTTTTGAATCCTGCAGAATAAAGATGTATACGAACCTTTCTGCAAAGTTCCAGTAATCACCTCTTCAAAAGAGGAGCAGAAGCTCATTGCCACATCCAACAAGGTGAGAAACCCAGGCTTGTTACAGTGTACTCCTACCCTACTTGCAGATAGGTCAGCCAGGCTTGTTACAGTGTACTCCTATCCTACTTGCAGATAGGTCAGCCAGGCTTGTTACAGTGTACTCCTATCCTACTTCCAGATAGGTCAGCCATTTTGAGAGTACAACCAGTTTTCTTGACACTGCAGCCTTGTAAATAGTTCCTTGTGACTTTTACTTAGTGAATTGTGGACTAAAGCTGGGTACACGCATAAAGATTTTCTGTCCAACCATCCAACTAGTTGATTGGTTGGAATGAAAATCTGGTAAGGTATGGGAGTAAATGATGATCAGCAATTTGCTCCTAAATGCCAGAAAACAGATGGTAAATGGTCGTCAGACAAGTTTGTTAAATGTTTGATCTAAACAATTTGTTCAAACAGTTTTTGTCCATTTTCCGGCGTTTGGGAGCAGATTGCTGATTGTCATTTTCTTTCATACCTTACCAGGTTTTCATTCCAACCAATCAACTAGTTGGATGGTTGGACAGATAATCTTTAGGTTTGTACCCAGCTTTGGCCAGCAACCTATCATAATTACCTCCACTATGTGTAGGTAGGTACATAATATTTTGCTCAGACCTAGTGGGGATGCACTACTGTACATAGAATACATAAGGTTAATTCCATGTTCATTTACTGCACATATTGCATGCTTAATTTTTAGCATTTATTGCTGCTTATTAATGAAGATTTATCTATATTTTTAAGAAACGGGAGAAGGCCAGAATAGTCAAAGTCCAGACATGAGAGGATAGCTGCAAGGTAGCCTTATGTATGTTGCTTTGGCCCAATACCAAAAAAAAGAATTGCTTTTGGTGGATGACAACGGCATCTGAAATATTAATAAGTTTCATGTACAGTTTATTTACTGCCAGATTCTTGTAATGGTGAGAGCAACCGATTAAAATATTTAGCATTGTAACCAAAACATTTGGAAATGTATTTCTATAGCAGGTTAATCTGTGGAATAATTAAACTTCCCACCAGGCATTTGCTAAACAGACTGAGAAAATCACTTACTCTCCTCTGTCTTCCCCTCACAGCCTGCAGTCAAGTTGCTTTACAACAGAAGTAATAATAAGTACTCTTACACCAGGTATGCTTTCTCTATTTATTATGTGTGTCATTCTGGACATGGTTTGACAAAGAATGTGGAAGCTGCATTGCTCAGTATTTGTCCCTAATATTTAGCAGAATGTTTTGTGTAGTCAGAACTATATGGAGACAAATCTACCCTAAAAATGACCAGAATGTTTGTTTTCCATGATTAATGCCGCTCACTTCACCCCCACAGTTGCAAAACTGTAAAGGTCCCATACCTGAACCCTGTAGTCAGAATAACTCAGTATGACACCAACCAGCACCCTGTAACTGTCCCTTCTCTAGGATACAACACCATGGAATCTTACCACTTTGAAAATGTTGGATCAAATAGGCATGCTGGACAATCCGGCATGACCGACCAATCAATATCTTTGGATTGGTTCCCTGCATACACTGGGCAATTATTTGGCCGATCTGCCGATATCTGGCAGATAATTGTATAGTGTATGCCCAGCATAAGAAAAAAATTGTGGTTCACAGATTAAAGTAACGTTTTACAATTAGTGGTTGTTCTTAATGCAGTTGTAATATGATGTGTCCAGGTTGGCGCTAGACAAAACCAGGCTTAAATTGAATTGACTTGTTGATCCTTATGCTCTTAGTAAATAAGCCCTTGCATTTGCTATTTGATCTCATTAGCTTTGAAAACATTCAGCAGTGAAATATGATTCAGAACATACCTATATATGAGGAGCACATACCTATGTTTGATGAGCACATCACGTAAATAGTTTGTACTTTTATAGTTTATATTTTATCAGCTGAAAAGGTTAGTAAATGTGCAGCTGGAGATACTGTACAGCCGAGGGACATACTTGGCTGAAGAGACCAACCCACGACTATCTGTCCTAGTTATGTGATTGGCTAAAAGCTGTCTTTTTGGTAACCTCTTTGGACATCAGGGGCACAACACTGACTAATCTCCTGGCTGCATTGCAATAAATGATTGAATGTACCTGGTGGTTTCCTCCCCTTTGAACATTGCCAGATGTGTTTCCCACATCTTCTCTGTAACGCAGATTTTTCTTTTGACTGCATTATTAATTATATATCATTTTTTTTGTTTGCAGTAACTCAGATGACAACATGCTGAAGAACATTGAGCTGTTTGACAAATTGTCTTTGAGGTTTAATGGAAGAGTCGTGTTTATTAAAGATGTGATTGGTGATGAGATCTGTTGTTGGTCGTTCTATGGCCAGGGTCGAAAAATTGCAGAGGTGTGCTGCACATCTATTGTATATGCAACAGAAAAGAAGCAAACCAAGGTAGGTAGACGACAGACAATAGACTTCCGAGTCTACATGTATCTGTACACTTCCTCCTTTCCCTGCTATCCCCCCCCAGTCACACATTACCAGATAAGGTTAGTGCAGTATTGGTCATGGAAGCATGCTAGTTTTAATTGATTTGGCTCCTGCCTAAAGAATTTAATTGGAAATTATTCAATATCTGTTGGTGCTTATTTGTGTCGCATACACCTTGCCCCAGGATACAGGCGGCAGCTGGCAGTGGATAAATTGTTTCATCAGTCAAAACTGTAATGAAATGTACAATTGTAATATATTGAACTAAAACAGTATATATATTTTTTATCATGTTATGTACAACAACTGTAAGTGTAACACTTCTAAAGGTGCCTATCCACTAGACTATTAAAATGAACGATTGAAAAATAACGATATCGTTTGAAAATTGTTTGCAGATTGTTTAAAAAATTGGTCGTTTAGACATCTATCATTGGGCAAACATGCTGGTCAACATGACAATAACGTCAGGTTCAGCATGTTTGCAGGTGATTGATGTGCCTACACTGAACGACTGCTCGTTCAGTGTAGGCACATCACAGACTGACAAACGACTGCACGATTACAATGTCATAATCGCGCAGTGTTTTGCCTGTTTTCTAGTGGATAGGCACCTTAAGGAGATATTTGAAAACATACACGGAATTGATACCTGTATATTCATCTACCTTTACAAACACACCAAATGTAAAATGATTATTCTGAATCACATTTTACCAAATATTACCTTAGGATATGTGTTATAAGTTAGCTATTTTTATTAACATTCATTTCTTCTTCAGGGTCCATAGGGCTCCACAGGGAGAAATTGGGTGTAGGTGGGGCCTGGAGGACCAGACACCAACCGCAAAGCTTTTCTATCCCAGGATACTCCAGTCCTTCCTCCTATACCCCGCCCACAGCCTGAGGGCACTTCAGTTTTGTTGGTGTCCGGCAAGGAGCTGGACCACCATTATAATAGGGGGCTGCCTTATGCATGCTTTTATTTTAATTTATTTAATTTCTATTCTACCAAAAGGGTGAGCAGCACCAGACTGTCCTCCGGACGTCTGTGTTGCTGCCCTATCACCCCTCCGTGGCGCCGTGACTCCAAGCCTGTGCTAGGTACTCCCGGCAAGGGGCTCCGAGTGGGATTAGCTAGCAAACTCCCCAGACTGCAGCCCAGAATCCATGGGACAGGTAAGGCGGAACCCCGCTTGCGAGGACCCGATAATAGTGCAGTCTTGCCTCCGGTCTCCGGAGACAGACCGGAGGTGCTGATGTGGACACTGGGGAGGGATATCCTATTTGGGCCAGAGCTAGATAAAATTGTAACTACCTTGGCGGCTAACAAGACGGCGTTCGTGCCCTCTGCATATAATACAAAGCCTTGGACTTTTTCCTTTCGCCTTCAAGGAAAAGCCAAAGGTCAGTCTTTTCCACGGCACCAGACGTCAGCCAAGGCCTCCAAACTTAGGGCCAAACAGGCCTGGGCTACTAGACCTCCACTAGCCAAGTCTACAGACAAGCCTGCAAGCTCTCCAGAGACTCTTCAGCGCCATCTGCAGGTAACCATTACCTTTCTACACATGCACGGTTGGCTGATCAACTGGAAGAAGTATCCCTGATACCCTCTCAAAGGATGGTAGATTTGGGAGCCCTTCTGGACGAGTTCAGAGAATCTTCCTGATGGCAGACAAGATTTCAGTGATACAGTACAGACTACTTCACAGTTGCAGTGTGTCGATTCACTCTGCACTGCAGGATCAATGGTATCCACCTTCGACATGGTGGAGTTTGCCCAGTTTCACTTCAGGCCCCTGGAACACCTGATCCTCTCCAGGTGGAACGGACTACCTCATCTGCTCAGTTCCCAGAAGATGAGCCTCCCCACAGAGGTTCGCCTGTTCCTAGCCTGGTGGCTACAGACTCCCCATTTGAACCAGGGTTGTCCCTTTTGGATCCCGGATTGGGCTCTCCTCACCACGGACGCAAGCCTCCGAGGGTGGGGCGCAGTAAACGGCCAACACTCCCTCCAGGGCCGATGGTCCCCAATCGAAGCAATGTTACCAATCAACATCCTGGAACTTCGAGCCATATACAGAGCTCTCACTCTGGCTCAGATTATTTTGAAAAACATTCCAGTACAAGTACACTCCGACAACGCCACGGCTGTGGCCTACCTTAATCATCAAGGGGGCACTCGAAGCAATGAAAGAGGTGTCCCGCTTTCTCACATGGGCCGAACACAATCTCCCAGCCCTCTGCAGTGTTCATCCAAGGGATTCTCAATTGGGAAGCGGATTTCCTCAGCCGTCACGACGTGCATGCAAGAAAATGGTCTCTACACCCAGAAGTCTTTCAGCTTCTGGTGGACAAATGGGGTCTTACAGAAGTGGATCAAGACACAACAACAAACTTCCAGTTTACGGAGCAAGAACCAAGGACCCCGACGCGGCCTTCTTAAATGCCTTGTCGGTGACATGGACTTTCCAATTGGCATATCTCTTCCCTCCAATATCCCTACTTCCTCGAGTGCTTCGAAAATTCAGAAAGGAAGGAGGCACAGTCCTTTTAATAGCTCTGGCTTGGCCCAGACGTCATTGGTACTCGGATCTTCTAAGACACTCCATAGGCGTTCCTCTTCAACTTCCTCTACCAGTAGACCTGTTGTCTCAGGGTCCCTGTCTATATCCAGACCTAGCCCGTCTGTCTTTAACGGCTTGGCTCTTGAGACTTCCCTCCTAATGGCTAAGGGATTTTCTAGCTTTGTGGTCCAGACCATGCTTAGAGCACGTAAACCGGCCTCAGCTAGGATTTACCACAGAATTTGGCATTCATATTTCCAATGGTGTGCTACTCAAAACTGTTACCCTCAGGTCTTTAGAGTTTCTTGAATTCTTGCCTTTCATGAGGCTGGATTGGATCTAGGCCTCCGCCTAGCATCTCTCAAAGTGCAAGTTTCTGCTTTGTCTATCTGGTTTCAACGCTAGATTGCCTCTATGCCAGATGTCCACACCTTCATGCAAGGTGTTCTATGGATACAGCCTCCCTTTGTCCCTCCTGTGGCTCCATAGGATTTGTCAGTGGTGCTCAAAGCACTCCAGGAACCTCCATTCGAACCTCTGGAATCGGTGGATATCAAATGGCTCACTATGAAGACTGTTTCTTCTGGCTATAGCATCTGCCCAAAGGGTATCGGATTTAGGGGCACTTTCATGCCACTCTCACTTTTTGATATTTCATTAGGATAGGGCTGTTTTTCAAACTCACTCAGGCTTCCTTCCTAAGGTAGTTTCTCTCTTCCACCTGAATACAGAAATTGTGGTTCCGGCCTTTAATTCACCAGACCTCTCAGCAGATGAGGCCTCTTTGGATGTGGTCCGTGCTCTTCCATCAGAAAATCAGACTCCCTCTTTGTCGTATATGGATTCCACAAGAAGGGATGGCCAGCTAACAAACAGACTCTGGCCAGATGGATTTGCATGACTATCTCACAGGCTTACATGCAGACTGACCTTCCTGTGCCGACTACAGTCTCTGCTCATTCTACTCGCTCTGTGGGTCCCTCGTGGGCAGCCTGGCGTGGCGCCTCAGCTGAACAACTATGCAAGACGGCTACGTGGTCTTCTGTCCACACTTTTCTTAGGTTTTATGCCTTTAATTAATTTGCTTCTCAGGATGCTTCCTTCGAGCGTAGGGTTCTCCTATCAGCGCAAGAGCGTTCCCGCCCTTGAACAACTGCTTTGATACATCCCCAATGTCTCCCTGTGGAGCCCTATGGACCCTGAAGAAGAAAATTAGTGTTATGGTAATACTTACCTTTAGTTAACTCTTTCTTCGAAGTCCATAGGGTCCGCAGGGCACCCGTCCTGACGCATTTGCCTTGTATGGGTTTCTTCTCTTGGTCACTTGTTTCCTTCTCTGTGTGTGTGTGATTCTTCAGTGTACCAGTCTTCCTTCTCTCCTGTCCTTATCCTGCCTTGGGCTTGTTAACAAAACTGAGTTGCTGTGGGCGGGGTATAGGGGGAATGACCGGAGCATCCTGGGATTAAAAAGCTTTGCTGTTGGTGTCCGGTCCTCCAGATCCCACCTACACCACAATGTCTCCCTGTGGACCCTATGGACTTTTAAGAAAGAGAGTTAACAAAGGTAAGTTTTACCATAACTCTCAATTTTCCTATTAATATGCATCCTTGATTACATAATAGATACTGAGGGATTTTTCCCATATGTTGTCACCCATTATAAACTGTACTACTTTTTTTTACGCCATGATGTGCTATATATCTTATTTTCCTATAAGTATTAAGTCATTATCTGTGGTCGCTTAGGTCGAGTTCCCAGAGGCAAGAATATATGAAGAGACACTTAACATTCTACTGTATGAGGCACAGGATGGACGGGGGCCAGACAATGCTCTGCTGGAGGCCACGGGAGGAGCAGCTGGGCGCTCTCACCACCTAGAAGAGGATGATGAACGGGATCGCATTGAGAGAGTTAGACGGATCCATATCAAACGGCCAGATGACAGGGCTCATCACCAGTAGAACTTTTCCACATACATTGTCATTTCTCCGTCCACAAAGAGCTCTGTCTATCTCCTTCAGCACAACCTGCACGGGAGAAGGCTTGGCTTAACTGTTGAGGTTGTCATGTATTACTACGCACCTTTTGTGTTCCAATCCAGCCTCGCCTGTTATTCTTTATTTATTTAAATCACTTTGAAGGGACAGTGACCTAAGTTTGAGAGGCTTTTTTTTTCCTGTGTATGGATTTTCCCAGCCATAAGTTATTGTAAGCTACTTATTTGTACACTTGTCAGCGAATAAATAGCTGGCATAGGATATGATGGAAGTGGGAAAATGAAGATGAATCTGTGTCCGAATGGACCTAATATGTTGCCTTAATGCATTGCTTGATATTCTATGATACATATTGTCTGTACACCCAGAAACACATACTAATCTTCCGCTCATTGCAAAGGATTGCGGGAAAATTTGCAGAGCTAATTACCGATTTGCATTCAGCAACTCTAGCTGCATTACTGATCAGCTCTGTTACAAAATGATTAATGACATCAGATTACTGTACATGTAGTAACTGTTCCAACTATAAACTTTTGCGACTCTACAGGATACAACCTGGGAATTATCCTAATCACTCAAACCTGCAATAAACCTTCAAGTATTTAATTCCTATTTTTATGTCAGGGTTAATATTCTGTCTGTTTTTAAGTAGCCTTAGTCCCTTATGTGTATAAAAATAATTTATATTGCCGAAAACCCCAATAAACAAATATGGATTCCGTTTTAATATTTCACTTTTTTCTTGGGTATATATATATATTTTTTTTATTCAGTTTTATAAACTGAGTGAATCTTTGACCACTTAAAGACCAGTAAAATATTCCAAAGGGACTGAGAAACTCTACAGACTTCCAAAGATCTCTCCTTATGCAGGTATTGAAACAAAAGGCTGACTGCCACCTGGTATATGTAGAAATGAATATAAGAGTGGCGCCAAAGGGTGTCCAATCTCTGTGACCTAAGGAGAGCTGCTGGGTTTCACAACTTACCCAAAATGAAATAGAATTGAAAACAAGACCGTATTTCTGGTCCTTAAAAGGGTATAGATCAAGCTTCATTGGGACACTTCCACTATGTAAAACTAGTCCCTTCCTCTCCAAAAGTGGGTACCGAGCAATATAGGACGGTTAAAGGTAGTGTTAAGATATGTGGTCAAACAACCTTTTACTCTTAACTTGAAATTTGGGCTGCAGTTGGCAAATAAGGGATGACCCAACAAATATTGATAATCAATAGTCAAATAATTTTATTAAATAGATTAATGGCATCTTGATACAGCTCACTATTGCTCATGCAATTATTTTTGTTACATGACCGCTCCGACATCTCTGCTACTGGATGTAGCCCTTGGTTCTGTTTGTATTGCCAGTGAAGTAAGGGAGTCTAGTCATCAACTTTAAATGATAGCAGCAGCTTCTTGTCCCAACTTTCAGAGGAATTCCAGGCCTGGGCTGGCCAGTTTGATGCAGGTTTACGATATGGCAGCAGGGGGACCCCACGCTGTGTGTCTCATTTCTATAGCTCAAGCCACTCCGGCTGCTTCAGCCTGGTGCAGGTTATTGGAAAATATGGAGGACCCCACTCCGGTTTAGCCTCTATTTTTCTAGTACCAGATCAGGTTGAGAGGTCCAGGGCTGATTATTGTTTATTTTTTTTGGGGGGGGGGACCCCAAGCATGTTGTTTGTTTACATTAACCATTTATTTACTGCTTTACACACCAAATCCTGCACAGATTGGTCTATTTTTTTATTTTTTTTACTATTCTGCTGTGATATTTCTGCAGCTTCTTTTGGATTTAGTAACATGATGCTTAGTAAATCTGGGATTGTGTATTTCTGTCTATGGAAATGTATCTGTATTTGTTTAGATGGTCTATTGGGACTGATTCAGGGTTATATGTAAACCCAATGGTTTATGCACAAATCCAACATTTAATGATTGGTCCGTGCGCAGGCTCTGTGCTGTGCATGTGCCAATCACTGACATGCGGGGGCGGGACAGCGCTGTCTACGTTTCCAGAACACATTTACTGGAAGGAGAGAGGTCAGTGTCTGCGTCTTGTGGCGCTGATTTCCTGGCCTGGCAAGCGGGCAGGAGGTGGCCATTCTGAGTAAGCTTAGCTCCAAAGACGGAGCTGTTGTGCAAAAGCGTTCATCTCTGAATCGGGACCATTGCTGTCTAAAGTCGGAGTTTTCAGGCAATTTTCTGTCGGTTCTGTCTTTAGTAAATCTCCAACTTGCAAAATCAAAGGGATATTGCATAAAAACACCAAATCAACGCTTAGTAAATTTGCCCCCAATGAGGTAGCAAATAGTGTGAGTGAATTTAACCCATACCACAAACATTTGTTATCAGGCTAATCTATTAAACTTGAGAGATTCTTCCAAGCTACATTACGACAGATGGCACAGTTTCAAAACTAGATATCCTCATGTTCATAAATTAAATGGAAAAAAAATGGAACAACCATAACATGATATGTTTTTAACACATGTTAATATTAAAACCAGTTAATACACAAACATAGAAAAAATTTCAATGAGCATATCTGATAGAGTTTTTCCTATTAGGGTTCCATCATATTTACACCTAATGGTTAAACACATTGGGGGCATTTCTACAAAAATTGAGGTAAGTAGTCTTTAGTTGTCCAGGTTAATGGAATTTCTGAATATGAACTGAAGTAAATGACATATCTGAGGGCACCAGAAGCTTGACGCAGTTCAGGTTAAGTTATATGTGATAACCCTTTTACATAGGAACTTTCGGTTATATGAATTGTTATGTAAATTCCAAATATGGAAATCAATTATGTAATTGCCTATTACCTCTAAATTTGGGCATATGTGTTTCTCTGCTTGGACACTGGGCCCCATTTTGGTCTATTATGAATATCAAAATTGTATTGTACTTATTAGTCCTCAGCACTGTTTTATTAGTCTGCAATATTTCTGGTGCCAATGTTATCTCAGAATAAACCTATTACTGCTGCATGCACAAGGCCTGGGGGCAACTGTGCACCAGTGAACTAAAGGGCATAGACAGCAAGTGGAGATAAATTGCCTTTTAACTGGAGGCTAATTAACTTTATATACAGTAAGGGATAAATTTAATAAGATGTGAGTTCTATTTAAGAAGTGATGTTGCCCATAGCAACCAGTCAGATTACACTTCTCATGTATCTAGTACCTTCTAGAAGATACCTGGAATCTGATTGGTTGCTATGGGCAACATCACTTCTTAATAGAACTCCCATCTTAGTAAATTTACCCCTAAAAATAAAAAATCATTATTTTTTTTCCCCCAGCATAATCCTGATAAATTTATAGACTTGTCAGTTTAACACTATTTTAAGAACAGTTTATCTTCTGCTTACTTCACGTTTATAGATTTCTACCATACTGTATGAAAGAAATAAAAGCATTATATCCATTATTAAAATGATCACTGACTTTTTTTTTTTTGCAGGTTTAAGTGAAAACAAAATGTTATAATATGATGTAGCAAGGTACAGGGTGTAACCATTGCATTTCTGACAATTTAAGAGCTATGTGGCTATCCAGAAATCCAGGCCAGTCTACTTACCTTATGCCTATCTAACTCATAATGGGTTTTGTAATAGTTTCCGAGATTACGTAACCAGTGTGATTTTGGCGAGTTTGCCACTAAATGTAAATGTGCAATGTGCCAGTCATGCCTCCAGAGCGCATGATGATATACAGAGGGAACGGGGCCGGCAGCACCAGGAATTAAAGCACTGCCCGGAGTATCCTCAGGATGCTCCGGGGGACTGTAAGAGCTGCAGTGTACACGTCAGGAGTGTCCTTTGGGTGTTCCGGGCGGCACTGCAGCAGCGATTCTGGCTGCTAGATGCAGGGGCTGCGGGTGACAGGGCTCTGTGCAGCGACAAAGCTTACACACCACTAGTTACAGCTCTGATCAGTTATAAGACTGATTTTGCCTTATAACTGATTGCTGCTTTAAACTTACCAGCAAATTCGCAATAATCCTGTTGGTTCCATAATGAATTCAATCCACTCTCGAATCAACCAGCAGAGTGTTGAAGGAGTAATCTGCTTGTTAGCTCAGTGGGCCCAAGGATCACAGAGGTTGTTTCCAGCCGTGAGTCTTTCAGTAGCGTGGAAGACCTGATCTTTGTTCTATATATTAATTTTAGTCTTGTAATGTGACATCTCTGGATTACCATTATACAAGCATCTAATTACGTGCAGAGCTCTGCTTAAAGAGCATCTGTCACATACTGTCAGGAAAGGTAGCCATTTTATGGGCTGAATGAATTGAATCACATGGAATCAGTAACTCATACTGAATATTTGAACATAAAGTGTCTCATTGATGTCACTTGCGTCTAGTGAAAAGGCTGCAGTTTCGTGAATATTGAATCATTGCACAAAATGGCTGCATCCTTCATAGGTGATAGGTGCTCTAAGCATTTTACTATTTAGATTTTCTTTTACATATGGATTCTCTATTCCCATGTTTGCAAAATGACACTCCTTTTATTATTTTTGTTTTCGTGATGAAAAAATAAAACACAATGAGGGGCCTATTCATCAACCGATAAATGGCCCGGTAACCATTTGGAAACGCTAGTTTCCACATTTTTAAGTTACCGGGCCACTCATCATTAGAGGTCCGAAAGGAACCCCCCTGGTATTCAGCATACTCCGAAAACTGAAAATTTTCTGAGTTTGCTGCTGAGAACAAGCGACATCTTCAGACGGCGCTTGTTCTCGGATCCCTGCTCCTTCCTATGGGAAGGAGTTCTGGGGATGCGGAGAGGTATCCAAGCAGATCCCTCCACCGTCTCCTCCCTCCCGGCGGCTTTGCGCATGCGTGACCCGTGGTCACGTATGTGTTGCCAGGAAGACGGGGAGCAGGTAAGTAATGCAGCTACATCTGTAGCTGCAATACTTTCCATTGGACAACTGCTTTTCGGAGCAGTTGTCCCCTCACCGGAGCAATGATGAATTGCTTCGGTATCAGGCTTCCCCGGCTGCGAGTTGGATACTAAAGTATCCATCGCAGCGAGTTGAACACTTTATCATCGGAGGCCATATGGCCTTCGATGATGAATAGGCCCCTGAGTCATTAATTTTGTCCGGTATTCTGTAAAATATGCCAATGGACCCTATACCCCTGGATAGGACTGATGTCAGTAGTCAGTTATATGGTATTTATAGAGAGTCAGTGGTTCAGAGATGTCTGCAAAACATTATTCACATAATACAGTATGTTATTTTGGAAAGCTGCACCCTCAGCCGACAGAAAGAAAATACACAATATACGGGTGATGAAATAGGTGCCAGATTCTGTTGTAAAAGAAGAGTTTACAGCTCAAAAGAAACCAGGAGATCCTCAATGTCGAAAGCATAATAGTTGTTTCTGTGTGTTCTCAGGGGGGAGTTACTTCCGTCATTGTGGAAACTGGTGAACCTTAGTAATGCATTAGCGGCCTCTGCGCTTGTTGCCCAGTCCCAGTATTGTCTTTTTCTGAATTTCATGTACAGATTGGGCAGATTTGGTGGTTAGGATTTTAGTCTAGGAGATATCTGAAACAGAATAAGAAATGTCAGCATTAATTCAGTCTTAGTGTGATAACATTTCAGTGATCGCGCTGAACGAAAAAAAAATGTAGGGCCCAGGGACCCCTTACTTTGAAAAATTGGCATCCTACGCCACTGTTTTTGGGTCCTATCACATATTATGGGGAGTGAGGGCAGGCAGCAGTTGTGGTACAGGGGGTTAAGGGCAAACAGCAGTTGGGGTAGAGCTGGGGGTAAAGGCAGTGAGAAGTTGGTGTACAGCTGGGGCTAGAGGGAGGTACAGGCAGAGCGGGGGGTAGGGAGGGGTAAGTGCAAACAGCAGTTGCGACAGTGCTGGGGGCATGTAGGTTGCCAGGGTCAGATAGTGCTGGGGTCAGGAAGGGGTAAAGGGTGGATAGCTTGGGCAGTACTGGGGACAAGGACAAGATTACGGGCAGGCAGTACTAATGGTAGGGAGGGGGCAAGGGTAGATAGTTGAAGTAGTATTGGGGCAAAGGGGGAGGTTAGGGATAGGCAGTGCTGGGGGTAAGGTGTTTATGCTGTTGAACTGAAAAGTAATTTTCAGTATCAGTCCTGACATCTGCACACTACTACTGCTCTTAGCCCATAAGGTAACTCCAGTATCCCTGCCTATAGTGATGTGTATTTATTATGGAAGTAAACACAGTATGGGGTAACTTATGACCTGTGGGACGATTTCAAAGATTGGGGTTTTGCTTAGTATTAGAGGGCCACTATTGACCACGACAGCTGGGTAGTGAGCACTGACTAAGGACACTAAATGCAGGGCAGCTGGAGAATGGTAGCATCATGTTTATTGCTCTTAAAAAAAGATTCAACATTGAAAAAAGAAGCCCTATGGTGGGATTATTACCCTGTGATAAATCTACCCCATAGAATCTATAATCCTCTGCCCAGAATAAGTGCCAGGGGAACTATCTAATGCCCCCCCTACTGTAACCAGAAAGAACCCCCATGGGGTCAGCACTGCGCACACACAGCAATCACTGAGCGCTATCCCCTGCATACACACGTGGGGGGGGGGAGAAGTAGAACACTGGATGCACCCTCTCCTCTTACCCACCCTGCCCGGAGCCCCTATCACCCCTATCCCTTACCCTCAGGGGCACAAGTGCATGATAACCCGCCATGCACAGAGCCATTTCCTGCACACAGATACACAGGACATGTACATACTGCGCAGGCACTGATCACAACTCAGAGCTGGCAATTTACCTCCCTGTAACAGGGAGGTAAATTGCCAGCTCTTGTGATCAGTGCCTGCGCAGTATGTACGTGTCCTGTCCCCCAGCTCTCCTCACATGCACAGCAGCACTGTACTACCAGCATACACACTGTTACCACCATCATTACTCTGTATAGCATCATTACCTACAAGATGTGCTGCCAGTCTGCGGGGAGGAGGGAGAGGCTATATGGCGGTGTGCCAGGGTCTTTGTTATTTAATGTGTATGTGCCAGCATCATTTTTTCTGGGGGGATAGAGCCTAAAGAAATCTACACAGGGGCCCCCTTCTGTCCTAAAATGCCCCCAAAATATGTCTAATAGTAGTAGGGTTTCCTTCTCAAATGATGGGGCTTATGTAATAGGGTGCGACCCACAGCTGTTGCAGGAACTCCTGCGAGTCTTCCCAAATCTTTAAAGCGGCAATAATTTTAAGGGCAAAACCAGCTTAGTTTTGCCTTTAAAATGATTGCCGCTTATAGTATTGTTGTAGTGAGATGCAGCTACATTGTAAAAATTGAAGGAGAGTAGACGAGCACTAAACAAAAAACTGTGTTATTATCTGGATTACTGTACGAGGGGGCGGGTTTAGGAAGTATAAGCTGAAGAACCAATGCTCCTTCTACTGAAATGTTTATTCCCCTGTAGATGATGATTATTTATTACTTGAGTTGACAACACAGTAAAATACAGTTACTAGTCACACAGATTTACAAACAACGTAGTCTTTAATTCAGTTTTCTCCCCTTTTTTTTTAAACCCTGCGTACCCCTGCCTATCGAGACACACGTCACAAAGAAAAAGAAACCCTACGACTCTCAGCTGTGGATTACTCAGATTGCACGTCTATGAAGAATACAGCTAGCCATGAGAAGTAGTGTGACTTGCAGGACACATTGATCATCTACATGAATTGAATTGAAAATATTTAACATTACCATAAAGCATTGTCACCCACTGTAGCAGCACATACTCCTCTCCCCCATCCATAAAAACACTTTCTCCCTCTCACATGTAGCGAAACATTTAATTACCAGTGTCGCTCGCTGGCAGGGGCGACGAGAGGGGGGGTCTCCTATGCCTATGGAGGGAGTGATCACGCTGATCGCGCCTCCCATTGGCTGTGCACCAGGCTGAGGGGAACATAGTGCCCCCCTCCCCAGCGGGCAGCACCAAAATATTTTTTTTCCCAAAGGGGGAGTTGCCACGTGGCATGCCGGAGGTGGTGTATATGCGCAGAGAGGGACCATTGACCCGCTTACGAGTGGGTCTGAATCAGGCCCTGAATTAACTATATAATTGGGAGCAAGAAATCAATAAAATTATATAGTGGGAGGTCTCACTAAATCAATAGTTATATAGGGGGGAACCAGGGGCAATTTAAGAGAGGAGGGGGCCCATGTGCATTCCTCGCGCCGGGCCCAGAATCTACTGCGCATGCGCAGAACGCCGGAAAAATGGCTGCGGCGACCATTTTCCGGTGTTCTCTGCATCGCTGACACCCAACGCGGGACCACGTACAGGTGCGTTTTAGATAATATGGGTGTAGGTTGCGCGGTGCGGGGCCCCTCTGGACCCAGGGGCCTGTGTGCACCGCACACCTTACACCCATTATAGATACGCTCCTGGGGGGAACTAAGTAAAAAAAAACATATAGACAGGGGTACAAAATCAAAGTATATAGTAGGGAACATGAAATCAATAAAGTTATATGGGGGAGAAGTAAGGGCCTTATCCAGAGATGGACACAATGCCGATATTTACGCAGATTGAACAATTGTTAGCCATTGCGCATGCGTGTAAGCTGCACTGCGCATAGGCAACGACTGATTTGCCAATACGCTCACACAGGATTCGCTCACAAAGTGAGTGACAGGTAGTCAGAGTTTGGGGGAGATAACGGGGGTGGTGACAAAAACGCAGGCGTCCATAAATTAGCTAGTCTACGTGTCTGGAGATCCTCTATGTCTGTGACAGCTTAGACTTATTCAGAAGGCTAATGCTGTCAGTGGGCGTCTCTAAGCACTGGACGCTAGTGAGTCATTGCATATTTCGCAATTGCGATCTGTGAGAAATTGCAGCTGCGATGCCATTTGTGCCCATCTCTAAATCAGGCCCTAAGTCAATAAAGCTATATAGATGGGGGGCACAAATTCAATACACCTACGGTAAGGGGGAGTAGAGGCACAAAATCATTAGTAAAAATAGGTGGATGGTGGGGAGAATATAGCACAATGGCAGTATAAAAAAATATTAGTGAAACGTTTTATAGTGTTATAAATTACATCATTTAATATTACAAATAAAAAACTGATTTATATTTTACATTTTTTAATGTGTTTTTTAGTACCAAGGAGAGAAGCCTAAAATACCAGACTATTCCTCCCCCTTACAATACACAATATTTTAGGTTTGTCTTGGGCCTTGTTTTGGAATTCACAGTTGCTTGTTTTTCATTTCAGAGATGTCAAATCAGATTAGAGCCCCCGCAGCTGCCCGTTACTTGCCAATCTCTGCTATTCATTATCTCCAACCGTCTCCACTACCTGTGCTCCCCACTCCCCAGCATTTCTTTTCAGAGAGGCAGCCCTCTGGCATCCCAGAGATCATTACTTTCTCACACAGCATAGTCGGTCCCACTGTCTCCTCCTCTTCCAGGCATTTTCCTCACAGCATGCCCATACTACTATCCACTATTATTGTCCACCTTGTGCCTCTTTATAAACATGAATGGTAAACCGCTGCTACTGCTTTCAGTTTCACTCTGTTCCCAAAAACTTGTCTCAAGGCCACTCACTTTCTCCAGCTGTGACTCAGGCAGTTTGGGGCAGTCGCACATCACTTGACTGACATTGTTAAAACATCACAAGCCATCGATGGCCCATAGCTGTGTTTTGTCTTTTTCCTTTTTAGATTTCTTTTCACTTTTCTCCCTTGTGCAAACTTGCATATCCCAGTGTGTCTGCTCCATTTCATTACGTCATTTCTAGAAAGTTTCACACACACATAACAATAGACTTCCTCTTCCTACCTTGCGCCTGTGTCAGACTGGGGCATGAAGGGTCCACCAGGGAATGCAGTGGTAGGGGGCCAAGGTTAAGGGGTGAGGCCAGTCAGAGTAGCGTGGAACCATGGCGCCCGGAGAAAGTGCATGTCATAGTGTCCCCCTCCCTGTACTGAACTGTGCCAGTGGGGTATGGCAGCCTACGGGGGAATACTGAATTGAAGAGAAGAACAGCAAACAGTGGCAGTATCGCGCTGGATGTTGAGGTCCCATTGGGGGAATGGAATGTTTCGGTGATGCACTATCTGACATTAAGGGGTAGCTCCTTTGGCACTGCTTTATTTAGTATAGCACCTGGGATTTTACTTTTATCTACTTTGAATAATTGTTATTAGTCAATAGAGGAGATTATATTATATATTGTGATCATTTAACTTAAATTGACAGAATACATGTGCTAGAGTGAGATTCCATAGGATGCTTAGCTTATTACTGCAGTTACAGTCACAAGCAGCTTATACTGGAGTGGGAACACCTATGGGAAGCTCCCTTCTCAGCTATGCTTCTACTTATCAAATATACATTGTACCTATATTAACACTGTATTACTTTGAGAAAAAGAAAAGATAAGAAGAGTGGTCCAATGCACAAACACAGATTCAAAATTTATTCCCTCTTTATGTTCTCTGAAAAATTTGTAAAATATAACTTTTATTGATTATTTTAAAACATGATGTACAGGTATTTGGGCGAAATATTCAAATAATCTGTTGAGAACAGTAGTGAAAGAAAAAATAGAGTATGTGGTTAAAAACACTTCCTGCTGCTGCCGGTCATTACAATTCGTAATATACAGTCAATGGTTCTAATTATCAATATTATAGACTAGAGGATGTGTATTTATTGTCGGTACCACTAGTGTCTCAAAAATTAGACTCCTTGGAATATCTGTTTTCTATATCAGATACATTTTCTAATTAATAGTTTACTAATGTTTCAAAATGCTACAATGTCAATATTATTTGTAGCCATTGTATGTATCATATATAAATAACACAATTATAATCTACAAGACGTAATATCATGAAGGAGCTGTAGTTGTTAATACCAATATGTACTTGTCAGGATGTCACAATGTGTTTACATACAGTATGTATAAAAAATGAAGATTTCAATATATATGGCAAAGTACTATATTAGTTTCTGCAAAACAGTGTGGATTGTGTATCTCCACTAGTGTGCTTAAGTTTCTCACACTGTTGGTCTCTATGGATACCATCGCATGCACGAGGTGCGTAGATAGTTCAATGTGCACCTCTCTTATAGTAAATAGTTTACTGTTGTTGCTAAATGCCACAGTATCAATATTATTTGTAACTATTAACGTATCAAATACGAGTAGCAAAATTATGGTCTGCAGAACGGGATTCTATGACTGGGCTGCAGTTATTGAAACCAGTGTGTATTTATCACAATATCATGGCGATATGTAACATATATATATATATATATATATATATATATATACAGTCAGGTGCATAAATATTGGGACATTGACAGAATTTTCATATTTTGGCCTCTATTCACCACCACAATGGCTTTGAAATTAAACAAACAAGATGTGCTTTAACTGCAGACTTTCAGATTTAATTTGAGGGTAATTACATCCAAATCAGGTGAACGGTGTAGGAATTACAACGGTTTCTATATGTGCCTTCCACTTTTTATGGGGCCAAAAGTAATGGGACTATCACCGCAATGGTTATTTCATGGACAGGTGTGGGCTATTCCCTTGTTATTTCATTATCAATTAAGCAGGTAAAAGGTCTGGAGTTGATTCTAGGTGTGACATTTGCATTTGGAATCAGTTGCTGTCTACTCTCAATATGAGATCCAAAGAGCTGTCACTATCAGTGAAGCAAGCCATCATTAGGCTGAAAAATCTAAATAAACCCATCAGAGAGTTAGCAAAAAAATTAGGTGTGGCCAAATCAACTGTTTGGAACATTTTCAAAAAGAAATAACACACCAGAGAGCTCAGCAACTCCAAAAGACCTCGGAAGACCACGGAAAATAACTGTTGTGGATGACAGAAGAATTATTTCCCTGGTGAAGAAAAACCCCTTCACAACAGTTGGCCAAATCAAGAACACTCTCCAGGAGGTAGGTGTATATGTGTCAAAGTCAACAATCAAGTGAAGACTTCACAATAGTGAATATAGAGGGTTCACCACAAGATGTAAACCATTGGTGAGCCACAAAAACAGGAAGACCAGATTAGAGTTTGCCAAACAACATCTAAAAAAGCCATTACAGTTCTGGAACAACATCCTAGGGACAGATGAGACAAAGATCAACTTGTACCAGAGTGATGGGAAGAAAAGAGTATGGAGAAGGAAAGGAACTGCTCATGATCCAAAACATACCACCTCATCAGTGAAGCATGGTGGTGGTAGTGTCATGGCGTGGGCATGTATGGCTGCCAATTGAACTGGTTCCCTTGTATTTATTGATGATGTGACAAAAGCAGCAGAATGAATTCTAAAGTGTTTCGGGCAATATTATATGCTCATATTCAGTCAAATGCTTCAGAACTCATTTGACGGCGCTTCACAGTGCAGATGACAATGACCCGAAGCAAACTGCAAAAGCAACCAAAGAGTTTTTTAAGGCTAAAAAGTGGAATGTTATGCAATGGCCAAGTCAATCCCCTGACTTGAATCTGATTGAGCATGCATTTCACTTGATGAAGACAAAACTGAAGGGAAAATGCCCCAAGAACAAGCAGGAACTGAAGACATTTGCAGTAGAGGCCTGGCAGAGCACCACCAGGGATGAAACCCAACGTCTGCTGATGTCTATGCGTTCTAGACTTCAGGCTGTAATTGCCTGCAAAGGATTTGCAACAAAGTATTAAAAAGTGAAAGTTAGATTTAGGATTGTTTAGTTTGTCCCATTACTTTTGGCCCCTTAAAAAGTGGGAGGCACATATAGAAACCGTTGTAATTCCTACACCGTTCACCTGATTTGGATGTAATTACCCTCAAATTAAATCTGAAAGTCTGCAGTTAAAGCACATCTTGTTTGTTTCATTTCAAAGCCATTGTGGTGGTGAATAGAGGCCAAAATATCAAAATTCTGTCAATGTCCCAATATTTATGCACCTGACTGTATATATATATATATATATATATATATATATATATATATATATATAATGATTTAAACATATAGCCCTATGTAGATAAATCGAAAAATATCCTCTTTTAAACCCGCATATATAGGGCGATGACCAGCAGCACAGGTCATCGCCCTATATATGCGGGTTTAAAAGACCTTCAGTGCAATGCTGAAACAGCTGAGACTGTCAGCTTGATAATAATCTCCAGCATACGATCAGAGATACCTAATCCACACTGATTCACAGAAACCAATATAGCTTTAGGCTATATATGTTTAAAACAGTGTATATATATATATATGTTACATATCACCATGATATTCTGATAAATACACACTGGTTTCAATAACTGCAGCCCAGTCATAAAACCCCATTCTGCAGACCATAATTTTGCTACTCGTTTTTGATACATTAATAGTTACAAATAATATTGATACTGTGGCATTTAGCAACAACAGTAAACTATTTACTATAAGAGAGGTGCACATTGAACTATCTACGCACCTCGTGCATGCGATTGTATCCATAGAGACCAACAGTGTGAGAAACTTAAGCACACTAGTGGAGATACACAATCCACACTGTTTTGCAGAAACTAATATAGTACTTTGCCATATATATTGAAACCTTCATTTTTTATACATACTGTATGTAAAACACATTGTGACATCCTGACAAGTACATATTGGTATTAACAACTGCAGCCCCTTTATGATATCACGTCTTGTAGATTATAATTGTGTTATTTATATATGATACATACAATGGCTACAAATAATATTGACATTGTAGCATTTTGAAACATTAGCAAACTATTCATTAGAGAATGTATCTGATATAGAAAACAGATATTCCAAGGAGTCTAATTTTTGAGACACTAGTGGTACCGACAATAAATACACATCCTCTAGTCTATAATATTGATAATTAGATCCATTGACTGTATAATACGAATTGTGTTTTTAACCACATACTCTATTTTTTCTTTCACTACTGTTCTTGACAGATTATTTTAATATTTCGCCCAAATACCTGTACATCATGTTTTAAACTAATCAATAAAAGTTATATTTTACTAATTTTTCAGAGAACATAAAGAGGGAATACATTTTTATCTGTGTTTGTGCACCGGACCACTCTTCTTATCTTTTCTCTTTCTCAAAGTAATACAGTGTTAACTTTATAAGAAGGTCTAGTGGCACCTCCACCAACATACATCAATATATGTACTTGATGATCATATCGAGAGGAACCTCACAGTAAATTAATGATGAATAGATTCTTTCTCTGATAAGGCTTTAATAAATACAACAATACATAGTCGTAGCCTAAAGTTAGTGTGGTATCATTACAACTTTTTCTTGCACCTATAGTAATGTGAGTACTACTAACCATGTCATGTTCTGTCTACCACCATTATTATTATTTCAAGTCTCCTAATATTTTTTTAAAAGAACTTTCAAATAACACTGTGTGGTCATGCCTGGGAACACCTCCATTACTTTACATAGCAAAGCAGTGACTCTTTTTAAACTCATACCTTAGAATTGAAGTTTAGGATTTTACCTCAGATGTGTCACTTTTAAGTCCATTGAAGCACAATGAATGAATGAGGAGAAAAGGACAGAGGAGATCAAAGAGGGCAGGGGAGAGGAAAGTGCTGATCAGAGAGGGGAGGACAGAAGCCAATAAGAAAGGAGAGGGGAAGGGCAAAGCCATTCAGAGTGGGGCAGTGACAGAAGTCAATAAGAAAAGGAGGGGTTGGTGACAGAAGCCAATAAGAAAGGAGAGGGCAGGGGCAAAGAGCCAATCAGAGGGGTGGTGACAGAAACCAATAAGAAAGGAGAGGGGAAGGGTAAAGCCATTCAGAGTGGGGCAGTGACAGAAGTCAATAAGAAAAGGAGGGGGCTGGTGACAGAAGCCAATAAGAAAGGAGAGGGCAGGGGCAAAGAGCCAATCAGAGAGGGGTGGTGACAGAAGCCAATAAGAAAAGGAGAGGAAAGAGGTAGTGACAGAAGTCAATAAGAAAAGGAGGGGGCTGGTGACAGAAGCCAATAAGAAAGGAGAGGGCAGGGGCAAAGAGCCAATCAGAGAGGGGAGGTGACAGAAGCCAATAAGAAAAGGAGAGGAAAGAGGTAGTGACAGAAGCCAATAAGAAAAGGAAAGGGGTGGTGACACAAGCCAATAAGAAAGGAGTGGGCAGGGGCAAAGAGACAATCACAGGGTAGAGAGGGAAGGGAATTAAAAAGGTGATAAGTGAATGTAATCAATTTTGCAGGAAAGGGGAGGTGACAGAATATGATCACAGAGGAGGGAGGGCCGGAGGGGAGGCAATCTGGTCTGCTTGAGGAGCATGAAATGTAGAAACGGATCTCAGATCCGTAACTTATTTAGGATATAGAGCAAACAAATTGAGATAAAACTAACAGGCGGCTGTCATACTGTGTAGCACCCCATGAATTCCGGAAACCTGGATGGCGCCCTCTGTCCATTTTGGCGCCCGGAGCTCATGCTCCACTTTAACCACCCTCGCTACACCCCTGAGGCCAATCACCAAAGGGGGTGTGGTCAGCCCCACAGAGGGACTTGGGCCCTCATTCAGAGCCGTACGCTCTGAGCAGAGCGCACGCTCTGAATGAGGGCCGCCCTCCATAAAAATGGAGCGTCCTCCTGGACGCTCGTATAGCTGTGGGTCACCACCCACAGCCTATACGAGCGTGCAGTTTGATGGCCACGCTTGTCGTGACCATCGCGACCATCGAAACTGCGAGCCGGAGCCTGCGGTTGAGGTTTTCAACCGCAAGCTCCGGAGTGATTTTGGCTCTATCAGAGCCAAAATCACTCCCACTGACATCACTAGTGATGTCAGTGGGCCGGCTTCTGACGGGAGGCGTTCCCGTGGGAACGCCCCCGTCAGGGAGGCACGCCCCCGGCATGCCCACCAAAGGGGGCGTGCTGTCAATCAACATCGACAGCACGCCCCCTTTGATCAGACACAACGAGCGAAGGACTTTCCTTCGCTCGTCGCGTCTGGCGCATGCGCACGACGGAGCTCCCTCCGTCGTGCGCATGGTCAGTGCAGAACATCGACCCACTTGCGAGCGGACAGCCGCTCGCGAGTGGGTCTGAATCAGGGCCTTGGACAACCAATAGAGAGGACATGCAAAAACAGGGCCCTTTTTTATAAAGGAGGGAACAGGGCTGTGTCACAGCAGCCGAGATTTGAATTGAGACGCCCACCAGCAGCTTTGCAAGTACGCTGTTTAACATCAGTCAATCATCGGACCTCTGAGTAACCCCGTGGCCACGCAGAATGGGCGACGGAATTAAGATGTCGGAACCTTAACAAATGCGTATGGTTTTGCAGCCGCAGGCTGAAATATGCCTACATTTGAGCCACAAATGGTCCCTGCTTGTCAATCTCTGCTAATAAATCCTTTCTGCAACCGCCATCACAAGATCATTACGGCACATGTGCAGTGTGACTCCAATGCATGCGCAGTTGAATAACCATCTGCCATTTGGAAAAACATCGTCATTGCATTCATCTCTGAATCAGGCCCCAGTATACTTACTTGCAGATGGGCTTGGATTCTTCATAACTGTAGGATGGGTCTTAGGGCCTGATTCAGACCCGTTCGCAAGTCTGTGTTTGCACGCAGCCGTCAGCAGCCAAAGTATGCAAATCCCATGATCGCTAGCAAGACATTAGCATGCCCACTATGTCGTGCCAAGCGATCGTGGTATGTATTTGGATGCCCCCCAGCCTGACACAAGACGCCCACTTTCCCTTAGTAACATAAGTCATCTCCAGGAAGTATATTAAACAATCAGTAAAATCGACTGACATCGTACCCATACGCAGCACTTGTGGTTGACCATACCCTACCGCAAGCACTGCGAGTGCTGCTGTGTGTAATTCACCCATGTGACGTGTATGCTGACAATGCGTCTTAATTATGCATGCCCCTGAAACAGCGTTCAGACGCACAGACATGCTGGCATTCGCACCACCACACCCCCGTTACCATCGACCACCCCCTGTCACCACCCACAAATGGCACGTCCTGTCACTCATGCTTGCGGAGTGTCTGTGAACAGGGTGCGAACGCTTCCCGATCGCAAGGAATAGTTTGCGCATCTGCACTGCATCTTGTATGCATGCGCAGATTGCAAACATTGGCAGGCTATGTGCGAACGCAGCCTTGCGACCGGGTCTGAATCAGGCCCTTAGTTCTCCCTTGTCCTTCAGTTCCTTCTTCTCTTTGCCAGAGACTGTTCTGCCTGAACACTTACTCTTATTGACTGACTTTAGTGAAATGGATCTCTGTTCCTGCCTATCACACTGTCACCTCATAGACATGTCCTTCCCCAACTAGTGCAACCAACAGGCCAATTATTTACCTCTCTCAGGGCCTGGATAGTCAAAAGGTAACTCTCACTTCTGACTTTCTCAGTGTTGATCCTGGTGTCTCAAAAATACATGTAGAAACCCAGAATCAAGTAGTGATGGGCCTATGCACAATAAGTTTCCGATGGTTGTCATGTAGAGTGCAACTGACAACAAGCCGCTGATGCCAAGGAATAGGACAAAATGTACAGTTAGGAGCATGAATAATATCCACACCGCTACACAGTCTGTGATGGCAATAAAGTGTCGGCTACCAAGGGATACAATGTCTGAGGAGGTGACCCAGGTTTCTGTTAAGCACAGGAGGTGAAGCATTTGCCATGGATAGGACTTTCTGTTCACTGAATGATAATTGTAGATATTGTTTAGGAAAAATAAGATTTGTGCTCATGCGATTCTCTATACTGAATGATGATGTAGTAAGATATAGGCCCAAGCCAAGTAAAATGGAAAATCGCTGCAACCTTAAATTATTTTTATTTTATTGTTGTTAAATGACAGGAGATCCTGATTTTTGTGGATGATGTTAAATTCTGTACCTTAATTACAATTTCTACTGCTTGCAATGCCTCTGTATACAGTTGTAATTTGCTAAATTATTATTACAAACGAATGATTCCCAGTGTATAGCTTACCACAGTCAGATGTCCATTCTTGGCTTTGTACACCTGTGTCTCAGCCCCTGATGTGAAATCAATAACCCCTTCCTTGCCTTGGAAGTGAAAAGTGATGCTAGGGGGAAAGAATGCAATATTGTGTTATTGCTGAGGACCTGGGAGTCTAATGTGATCTGTCTGTACAGTGAGGATCAGTGTCAAATTAGTAGAAGCTATAATAGCCAGGGTTTGCCAAACTCGGTCCTCAAGGCAAGTCCAGATTGTAAGGATATCTATGCTTGTGCACAGATGATATAATCAAGCTGACTGAGGTACTAATAAAGTCACCTGTGCTTAGGCATGGACTATTAGGTTGCCTTGGGACCCGAGTTTTTGAACCACTGGTCTATATGAAGATAATAGTCTACATGTATTTATACCCTTAATACATTAGAGCAGTGGTCCTCAGGACCCCACCCAGCAGGTGCATAGGTGACTTCATTACTTATGCTGGGCATACACTATACAATTATCTGTCAGACATCTGTCCAATCTGGCTGGTTGGAATGAAAACATGGTAATGTATGGGAGCAAATGACAATCGTCCATATGTTCCCAAACACTGGAAAATGGTTAAAATCGATTGTTCAAATAGGTTAAATTCGTCTGATTTAACCAATTTGTCTAAAAAACAACCATTTTTGTTTGTTTACCAGTGTTTGTGAGCAAATGGTTGAATGTCATTTGCTTCTATACATTACAGGTTGAGTCTCCGATATCCAAAATGCTTGGGACCAGGGGTATTTTGGATAACGGAATATTCCGTATTTTGGAATATTTGCATATTATAATGAAATATCTTGGGAATGGGACCCAAATATACACACATAATGCATGTATGTGTTATATACACCTTATACACACAGCCTGCAGGTCATTTTATACAATATTTTCAATAATTTTGTGGCTCAAACAAAGTTTGTGTACAGAAATGAAATTTATTTATGTTTCATATACACCCTATACACACAGCCTGAAAGGTAATTTTAAACAAAATTTTTAATAGTTTGTGTACATTGAACCATCAAAAATCAAAGGTTTCATTATCTCAGTCATGCCAAAAAAAATCTGTATTTCGGAATATTCCGTATTTCTGAATATTTGGATATGGGAGACTCAACCTGTACCAGATTTTCATTCCAACCAGCCTGATTGGACAGATATCTGACAGATAATTGTATAGTGTATGCCCAGCATTACTGACACCATTTAAAAGATCCACAGGTGGAGCTTATTATTTCACTTGTGATTCTGTGAAGAGAACTGGAAAATATGCACTATTGGGGGTCCTGAGGACCAAGTTTGAGAACCTGTGCATTAGAGACATATAATTTATATTACCTTCCTTGTCCTATCTTGACTGCATCTTTCTTAGAAGCCATCATGCACAGCTTAGTGACCACTTCAAATATATGGTCACATTGTAATATGGCATCACCCTGTAATGAAGAGAATAAAGGCTGGTAACTCTGTCCATAACTCAAAGTCTCTTGGGCTATACCAGCAAAGGTAATGGGAACTGCCTCCTACCTTCTGCTTATTGTCCTCTGGAGACACATGGATGATTAGGAATCCATCACTCAAGTTACTAACAGAGATTTCTTAAAAAAAAAATAAAAGTGAATTATTTCACTCCAGTACTTTTAATATCACAATCCTTTTATTTTATTTTAAGATCTTTTTCATTGTTACATTCTGTTTGACAACTATCAGCATACCCTTTTGTTAGAATTCATAATTTTCAGTGGTGGAACTCCCAGAGGCAATGGTCACTGAGGTGGAGGAAGGAGGAACAGCCACACCTTTAAACGATGCAAAGTTTGTATATTCTCCCTGTGCTTGGGGGGTTTCCTCCAGGTACTCCGGTTTCCTCCCACACTCCAAAAATATACTAGTAAGTTAATTGACTACCAACAAAAATTAACCCTAGTGTGTATGTGTGTGAGCATGTGGTAGGGAATATAGATTGTAAGCTCCACTGGGACATGGACTGATGGGAATGGCCAGATAGTCTCTGTAAAGCGCTGCAGAATATGTGTGCACTATATAAACAACTGGTAATAAATAAATACATAAATAAATGCAACCGATGTAAATGACAGTGCCTATGAGCAGTACGCTACCATTTGTACAGTCTGCAAGCGGAAATGTCCCTGCCCACTCCTGGACTTCACCTATTAGCTACGGGTAGAGGATGAAAGAGGGTTGCTGGAGGGCGTTTCTGGGTTGCTAGGGAGCGGTACCTGGAGAACATGCAAGTTCCGCCACTGAGCATCATCATATGTTTATTATTATTATTATTATTATTATTATTATTATTATTGTGACCCTGGTTTAGGGTTAAAGAAAAACCATTTAAATGTATACTTTTGACATATACATTTCATAGCATTCTGAGGTAATTTAAGTCTGTAATTGCTTAAATAATTAAGGTATATACTGTATGTGTGGAGATATCAAGGTACATTAAATTCCTACTGTACATGTTTATGTGTATGTTTAAGTAGTGTGCACTATACAAGAAAGTGCCAGAACTGGCAGGCAGAAGCTGCTGTCAGGTGGCCCCTGTTTAACATAAGCGGAGTGATACATGTAGGAGTGAATTGGTTCCTGTCAGGAAAAGAGAGTCCGGGGAGAGGTGATAAAACAGCTGTTAGCAGCAGCTGACAGTCTGAAGTTCTCCTCGGGTGCCCACCTCTCTGTGGCCTGGCCAGCGGAGCCGTAGTAGGCTGCCGGGCGCAGGGGGGTGGAGCCGGACAGGAGGCATCAGCGGCGGCGGTCAAGCTTTCCGCTGACAGGAGGGTGAAGGTCCTGGCAGTGGAGCTGCAGGGTGGTCCCATCGGCAGAGCTGCGAAGAGGGACTGATGGCAGCCGGAGGCTGTAAGCGGGACAGAGTTGCGACACACCCCTACCGTTGAGAGGCTGTGGTCCCAAAGAGGGGCATGTCTGCAAGCATAGATGTGGAGCAGCAGCGGCTGCATCAAGAGGTCAGCTGCCGCCTCAGAACAGCTATGGAGCTGGGTTGGTGGAGAGGGGATACGCCGGGCTATGTGAGCAGACAGAGAACAGGAGAGAGGGAGAGTCCACTGGAGGTTCGTGGTAAGCTGACAGGGAGCAGCAGAGGGGCAGTACAGCATCAGTGGAGCCGTATGTAGCAGCAGAGTAGGGGCTTGGCAGCATGCCATAAGCATACAAACTGTTATATGGGCTAATCCCTGCAGTGGCTGCCTGGTTACAGACTACAATTCGGAAGTGATAGCAGCTGTAAGTACGATAGCCCCTTACACTGCATACAAGCAGAAGCCAGTCACAGCTGGGGAGTGGCAGTGTCAGCTGGTTACAGTTCAGGAGCAGCAGGTAGCCCACAAGTATTACAGCAGGACTGCTCATTGGCCAGCACAAAGAGGAAAGCTGTAGTGGTCATAGGGGAAGCCAGAATTTCTCAAGAGAGTACAGTAGTTGCTTAGGGTGCACCTATGTTG
Organism: Taudactylus pleione; assembly: GCA_031769625.1. NCBI lineage: Eukaryota > Metazoa > Chordata > Amphibia > Anura > Myobatrachidae > Taudactylus > Taudactylus pleione. The sequence continues at coordinate 2,110,275 of JAUIMM010000748.1, read as the reverse complement.
TGACACGTTGGTAGTGGCAGTAGCACCCTACCAGTGGTCAACTTGCACTGCATTCTGCCACAGCAGGATAACTAAGGGTTAAAACACTGCATATACAGCACTACTATTTACACTGATTTATGTGCAACATTTGTCCTTTGGGAACCTTTCCATTTAATGTCATCCTACAAATTGGAAATATAGAAGTCTAACACATTGAAGCTGGAAGCCAATAGTTAGCACTGAGAAAGGACAATAACTAGTGCATGTGGTGACAACATTTGTAACCAACATTTATTTAGTTTTCTCAGTGTATCACTTATTAAATAAAAGGATGTAGCTACTAGCTACAGCCAGGATTCTGCAGACTGAACTATACGTGGTGTTTGCAGCACCAGATTGATAAATCCAGCCAGGACTAATGATATATATATATTTGTATCTAATTTAGTCATTGTATTTTCAGTATTCAATAACATTTAATGTGATGCCAGTTGAAAGGATGTGTATGAAGATACATACAAGTATACACATAAGGTAGACTGCGTACAGTATGAGACTAGAGCGGTATTAATAGGTATAGGAGTTACCATTAAGCTAACATATAGAAATATACATGTAATTTACGGCAGACATAAGAAATACGTTTGACAGGAATGTGCCCACAATGTCTTTGAATAACAGATTTTCCAGAGATAGGTGAAGTAGTTATTTATACTGGTATGTTGTCTTATGTAATGACATGTAATGTTATGTTATGTACTATGTTATGTACTATGATATGTACTATGATATGTACTATGTTATATGAACCTATGTATTTTCTATAAATATAGCAGGTGATGTAATGTTATGTGCATGGTAAGTAATGTACTTAATACTTATCCTACAACTTCATAAACTTAAGGATTTACAACTGAACCATATCTTGTGGTGACATTATTATGGCGCTAAAATGTCGGTAAGCCTAACCTTCTGTAATTAGGAGAATAAAAATAACACAAGTATATAAACTAATCCCCAATTTGGGTTTTCCCAAGTAGGCCCGGACTACTATTGATACTTGGGTGGAGGCACTGAATTGATAGAGAAAAAGTACACCACTTAAAGAGAGATTAAGGGTGGGTACATTATACAACATGGGAGTTAGTAACCTGGTGTTCCCTTAGTGGAAAAAGGGGGGGTTACATTATTATTATTATTATTATTATTATATCAATATACTACCCAGTGTTTTACGGTTAAAGTTTAATCATTTACATCAGTACAGGCACCTGTGGAGCTTACAGTCTGACCTACAGTATCTACCACAAAACACTCTAATTTCTAAGCTTACCTATATATGAAAATGTTTGCTATGATCTGTAGTTTATTGAAAAAAATTAAATAAACAAAATTTTCTAAAAAAAACAACAACACAAAAACACTACCATTGACATTCCAGTACAATTTGGACTGTGAGAGAAAACCTTCCCAAATATGGGAATAACATACAATTATCGCATATACATTCGTTATCGCCGTCTTCACACTCTATTAGACCGGGTTAACTGTAAAATGGCTAAACCCCTCTAAAATCCTTGTTAGGATGCCCTAAGCACGGGTTTATCGCACATTTTTGCTCATACCCTCCTGAGGTTGCTAGCAGAAAGGCCGGCACCGGCAGCTATCGCCTAGCAAAGGTTGGTTGCCATGGCAACCAGCTTAAATTGCCTAGCAACGTTCGGTTGCCTATCAAGGTGCAGTTGCCTAGCACCAGTCGGTTGTCTAACAACGGTCAGTTGCCATGGTAACAGCTTAAATTGCAAAGCAACAGTCAGTTGCCATGGCAACCAACCTAGATGCCTATCAATGGTCAGTTGCCATGGCAACCAGCCTTGGTTGCCTAGCCATGGTCGGTTGCCATGGCAACTAGCTTAAATTGCATAGCACCCAGCCTCGGTTGCCTAGCAACAGTTGATTGCATAGCAATGGTCAGTTGCCATGGCAACCAGCTTAAATTGCCTTGCAATGGTCAGTTACCATGGCAACCAGCCTCGGTTTACTCAGCTTAATTTGGCTAATAATTCCGTAATTTTTTGGGTGAAAAAGTGCAAAATGCAGGAAAATGGGTTAATTGATGTGTGACAGGTATATGGGGGTTCTGTATGAATGGCACAGGTGTTTTTAAGACTGCAGGTAGTTGTTAGATGTGTGTTTTGAAGGTTGTCTTTAAATGACACAAATATATACTTATAGGCATTTTTATGCACCCCCAATTTAAAAAACACATTTATTTTGACAAAACACTTGCTTTCTATTATTATTTGACTGATTTAGAAATATGCATATAACAGCCATTTGACACAATTTAAGAACCCCAAGTCGCATCATGACTTTTGGAATTAAATTACGCAAAAAATGGGTGCACACTTAGATGCGATAAGCGGAATTCGCACGCAAAGGGTGTGAAAAATTAGCGCGCAAAAAATGACCGCATTTTCAGGGCTAATTGAATCCCCCCCCCAACAGGACAGTTTATCTGGAGTGTGTAGTGTACTGCCAGTCCGTCAGTAATGTTCCATCTCAGCAAGGCAAAACTCTGTTCCAAGTATTCCCCAATGTGTATGTTACATGTATCTATTATCAAGTAACCCTTCAATTATAAAAGAAAAAACTATTCTAATTTTTATTGAATAAAAAATGCATTTCATACAAAACATCATACTGGTTTATTGAGTTTCATTGAACAGGCCAAAGTAGCCCATGAACCTGTCAGATGTAACCCTGGTGTACACGTACCACAGGTTGAAAAACCCTGTGATAAATTTGATAAAATGCATAAAGAATTCAAATTGCTCACTAGAATGGCAATTAAACATAACAATTAAAGAAGATGGTAAATCCTTTCAGAATCTGGTGCCTGTATTGAGCATATATTCAATGGTATGATGGTATATTGTTATGTTTTTGTTACCTTTTAGACTTGAGTAGTCAATCTTCTGCTTGACCTTGGCTTGCTCAGTCACATATAGTGCCGACTGTGTCAAAAAGAGCTGGCGAGGTCGAGCTTTAAACCCATGTCTGTCGTACTTAATTGCTGCTATGCCATACTGATCATGTGGGGACAAGAACATTATACCTGTCATTAGACTACAGTTCAGCGACTTTTATAATGGAATATAAGATATTGTACAAAAATGTTGCCCCAAAGTCAGACATCAACATTCGCTTAGTATTCAGTTCTCCACGCTGTACACACAGACAACAGTTCTACACAGACACATAGATTTAAAATTATTATTATTATTATTACATTTTATTTATAGGGTGCCACAAGTGGTCCGCAGCGCCGTACATACAGTAAAGGGTACACAGAACATTACATTACAATACAGTAACCAACTTATAAACAGAGCACAAGTAACAATTAGCAACACAATTCTCCATACACAATACAGCTGGGAAGGTGAGGGCTGTCATAGAAGTGCTAGAGAAGAAGGCTGTGAGACAGTGGGGAGGAGGACCCTGCTCATAGGAGCTTACAATCCACTCACAACCTTACTATGTAGACATACTAAAAGTGGAATGTTATGCAATGACCAAGTCAATCCCCTGACCTGAATCCAATTGAGCATGCATTTCACTTGATGAAGACAAAACTGAAGGGAAAATGCCCCAAGAACAAGCAGGAACTGAAGACATTTGCAGTAGAGGTCTGGCAGAGCATCACCAGGGATGAATCCCAGCGTCTGGTGATGTCTATACGTTCCAGACTTCAGGCTGTAATTGCCTGCAAAGGATTTGCAACCAAGTATTAAAAAGTGAAAGTTAGATTTAGGATTGTTTAGTTTGTCCCATTACTTTTGGCCCCTTAAAAAGTGGGAGGCACATATAGAAACCATTGTAATTCCTACACCGCTCACCTGATTTGGATGTAATTACCCTCAAATTAAATGTGAAAGTCTGCAGTTAAAGCACATCTTGTTTGTTTCATTCCAAAGCCATTGTGGTGGTGAATAGAGGCCAAAATATGAAAATTCTGTCAATGTCCCAATATTTATGCACCTGACTGTATATATATATATATATATATATATATATATCCTTAATTAAGACAAATGAATGCTAATAGTAAAATCAATGTGGTTCTTTATTGAGCCAAATAATGACACACAATTAGTATATGTAAAAATAAGAAACATTAGATGCTTGCATTAATAGATAACTAATACAGTAGCTTAAAATGAGCCTTTGTTTAGAAGCCAAAAGCTATGCATACATAAAGTGTATGCATAAGTATAAAGAACAGTATAATAAGCCGTAAAAAGGGGCTACAGTAAAGAATTAAGCTCCAATAGAGCAAGAATAAAGGGGCACAAATAAATCAGGTTGAAAATATTCCTATAAAGTTGATAATGGGATGACGGAGAAAAGAAATGTAACAGGAAGTTTAGATTGTTTACGAGTAAAACTAAAGCTGGGTACACATCAGAACATGTGTACCCAGCCCGACGTCACGGGCAACAGGATTCGGCAAGAGGCAAGTGCATACACACTGCCGATGTCGAGTCCGACGGGTGGAAGGGCTGCACCATGCTGCATTATACAGCATAACATCGTTATCGACATCCATCGTCTTCCCTGCAGTAGGGCCGGCAGAGGATATTGTATGAGGTAGATTTGTATCACTCTGTTCAGTTTCCCTACCTTAATCTTGTCGTGGTTCATGACCTGCATTGTCTTTGGACTGATATCCTGTTCACCTAAGGAATAAAAATAAATTCAAAACAAAATATATATTCTGTCAGGAAAAAAAAATCACACATATTTCTCTTGCAATATTCTGTGCAATTATTGTATCAATCAGTCACTTATTGACTGATCGGGCTGATAATTGTACAGTGTATGGCCACGCCCGGTCAGCAACTATCACTCTGCCGGGCATGAAGAAGATGCAATAATTGCTGCTTGGATATGACAGCAGATATACTCACCATCATACACATTACACATAGGCCCAGGGGCAGAACTATGGGAGACAATGGAGGCGCCTGCCGCCGGGCTCCAGCTCAGAATTGGCACCTACTCCATTGTCCACAACATATTCACCCCGCTTAGGGCTGTAACTATGTACCCGGAGTGTACCGTCGCGGCTGCCCAATACATGGCACCTCTTCCCGGCACCTGAGAAGCCACCATACACTAGTGGAGAGCTCCATGTCAGACCATCAGCTGCTGCCTTCGGGGGAAGGGGGGGGGGCATCTGGGAAGAGCTTACGCCACTGCATAGGCCAATTATCTCACAGCATATTGCAATGTCAGATATTTGGTCTGTCTGCTTATCTCCCAACTATCCCGCTATAGCAGGAAGTTCTCACTTTTCAGGGGCTGTTCTGCCACCCCATTCTCAGGCCACAAGGGGGTCATTAATGTTAGGGGTTTTGCACTCTAACAGCTGCTCTGCATAGCATGCACGCGGCATCTGCACAGTGCGGTGAGAGCCTGGGGGCAGCCCAGCATCTCCAGGAGTGCTGGGGACGTCCCCAGAGTGAAGGGGCAACTCCATACCATTTCCCATGAGGCCACACCCCCTTTTTGGACGTGCAAGCCTTTCGCGAGCAGAGGGTCCCTATTTTTACCTCCCATATGTTGGGAGGTATGTGTCTGATGGGATGCTTCTAGGATGTGATTCTTAGTACATCTCGCTCCCTAAGAGTGCAAATAATATCTGTTTTTTATCCTAGACAATCTTGATGTATGGCAACAGGCAATTAGAGTCAGGAAGAAGCTGGCACCCATGTTAGGTTCCAGTGTTGCCTCCATGGTGGATGACCATTGAAACAATGGGTGACTCTTGGGGACTGGTCTGTATTACCACAGCTAGTAGATGCAGAATGTAGAAAACCTTTACAACTTTGAAAGCCTGTGCTATGGGCAGTGGCTTAGAGTATGACCTGAACGGCGATGTCCTAAGAATGAGTCTGCACACAAGGAGGAAGCATTGGGCTTGCTCCATCTTGCGGTATTACCTACAGCCTGCTGTATGGAGCTGTAATCTGCCTCCAAGAAGTCCAAGGACATCGGTTGTAGGTAAGCCACTTTCTAGGCATGTTTGATTGTAAGATAATAGTCAGATATTTTTTTTGTTTTCCATGTTTTGCTTTCATTTCATTTGTATTGAGAATGTAAAAGGAAAACCCAACAATCATTACATGTTTGTGAAGCTTGTGCTAAGAATTTGTCTAATTATGACAAAGAAGCATTTAGTATGGACTGAACCATTATGAAAATTAGGGCCTGATTCAGACCCGCTCGCAAGCGGGTTGATGGCCGGCCAGTGCGCACGCGCGAGCCCCGGAGCGAGCAAGAAATCACTCACTCCGGGGCTCGCAGCAAAACAGGGCGGCTGTTGATGTTGATCGACAGCTCGCCCCGGTTTGTAGGCGGGAACGGGCTTGTGGGAGACGAGACCCTACCACAAGGGTTTCGTCGCAAGACCCACAGCTTAGCGAGCGGCCAGGACGCCGGTTTAAAAAAAAAAATGGCCACCATGATTCAGAGCGAGCTCTCGCTTTTTGCGAGCAGCTCTGAATCAGGGCCTTAGTCAAGTGCTACCTCCAGAAAGATGTAAATATTTTGGGCCTGATTTAGAGATGGATGGATTTGCAGAGCCGGACAAAAGTGCCTGTGCAATTCCGTCCATCTCAGATGTAAATGCAGAAGGACGTGCCAGACACCTCCTTACTGAAATTGCGATCCCAGCATTGTGACCAACATCGCAGTCTGGGATCATCATCGCAACCATTGCGCCGTAACGCAGATTTTCAAACTGAGCTGGAGTGCCGGGTGGGTCACCTCTAAGGAGGAGTATGAGTATAGACAGCAACTGGGATTCAGGTGGTGATTTCACCCCTTCCTCACACCTGTGTGATTCAGGGCCTATTTAAGGCTTGTTGATTGAGTTTCATATGGTCTGCGATGGAGCAAGGACCTGTTCCTGTGATGATATGTGCTAGAGATTAAGGAGTGGTTTCCTAATTGCTGTGTTATTGTTGTGCTGCTGTGAACACCTAATTGAGGGCCTCATTTATCAAGGAGTGATGTTCTTGTTATCACACGTTTTTAATCTTAAATGGTGCTCCAACCAATCAGCTCCTAACTGTCACGTTACAAACTGTTTATGAAAAATGACAGTAGCTGATTGGTTGGAGCACCAGTTAAGATTAGTAACGAGTGATAACAAGAATATCACTCGTTGATAAATGAGGCTCAAAGTTCCATATTATTTTCACCCAAAACTGTGCTCCAGACTGTACTTGAAACTACCCATTACAGTATGGATGTACATATTATAATATCACAGTCACACTAACTTAGCCTGGTCTCATCAAAGGGTTGGCTGATACTTTGCTGGTAGCCCTCCTTCTTTCCCCGGAAAAGTTCACTGGTCAAGAGTTTTTGTTGCAGCTGCATAGTTAGAAAAATAAACATTCAAATGGAATAGTATTACAATATGTCAATAGTTGCATAACAGCACGGGGGAGGGGATTAGATTTTATTATCATAGAATGATTGGGTGTTTCATACCTGCTCTGTTCTTTGAGGGGTAATTGTCCTGCAATATTTCCTCACCAAGTTTCTTATACATATCTTATGTAGCAGATCTGAAGTCTGAAAAACAGAGACTTGATTTACAAAACTTCTACATATAGGGGGGTATTCAATAGCGTGCGAAAATAGCAAATATCCCACACCTGCTCGTTTTTTTCTGCAGTTGCGAGATTTTTGCTATTCAATTAGGTGCAGGGTTTTTAATTTTGTGAATGCTGGGAGGTTTTAATGCGCATATCCAGAGCACAACCAATTTTTCCTAAAATCCATATTTTTAGGAAAATGGTCAGGAATTGCTCTGGGACCGCTGTGCCACCCATAAAATGGCTAAATAAGCAATTGGAAGTTTCCATTAAGCTTAAATAGTCAGTAATTACTCACCTTCCGAATCGGTGTCTTCTTCCGCCAGGCTGTCGGGACCCTGTCTTCTGCAGGAGCATGTGTGGTAAGTAAGTGTGAGTGTGTGTCAGTATGTGTGAGTGTGTGTGTGATTGTGTTTGTGAGTGCCTGTGTGACTCCCTGTGTGTGTGTGAGCCCCCCCGGAGACAGCAGCAGGGTGAACTACATCTCCCAGAAGCCACCTATCCTGCCAGCAGCACCCTCGACTCCTCGCAGCCCCCTCCCCAGTGCAAAGATGGAGATAAGTCATTTTTTTTCTCTTGCACAGTAGGGTTTTCAGTGCTGAAAACTCTCCATACATTTCTTTTAAATTGAATACCGCGGGTATCGGGAGGGCACATACCCGCAGTAATCAAAAATTGGCCGCATGATCTGTGTGATTTTTTTCAGAGAAAACCTCGCTCCTATGAGCCATAGTTATACAACATGCAAGTTGCCAGTCACTGAGAGTAAGAATGTCAACATATTATTGCAGTTAATGAAATGGTTAGCCCTGCTGCTGGAAGATGCAATAGGTGAACTCACTGTTATAATTATGAAGAAGAAAAAAATACTGTGTCTGTGAATTAATTTAAAGACTGAATTTATTAATAGCAGTAATCTTAACATCAAATGAAGACTGTACTAAAATAGAAGTGAAATCTCTGTAAAAAGATATTTGATGAATAGCTGGAACATGATAGAGCCTGATACTGAATTTGACGTTTTGGCAGATACGGACAGATCTCCCAGATTTCAGCATAATGCAAATGAGCAAAAGAAAGAAATAGGCAATTGCAAATGGGGCAGATCCCCTCTCTCTGCAGGTGAACTCCCTGGCATCCCTGCCCCTGGATTTTGGGTCCTGTAGTGCCTGTGAATCCCCATAATCTGTGTGGTGCTGGAGGAAACAGGGCAGCCGCCATCTTGGAGGGAGTCTACTACAGCATCAGCTCCAATTGCGGATTAAGGTCTAATCTCGAAGACCGGTCACGGCGCAATAGTTTAATGATACGAGGTACTCCAGAAGCAAACACTTTCTGTGTCTTCAGGAATTTGTCACTGATATCTTTATGACACTCCTACCCACTACACCTATCACAGATTTCTTAACTGACCGCATTCATCGTTTGTCTCATGTGAAAAATGTCCCGACTGGGATACCTTGGGACAAACTGATGGGGCTACACTATTCTCATATCAAAGAAGCCATTCTTCGAGCTGCATGCACAACTGACTCCTCTACGGCAGTGTTGTGTGACATACAACTCTTCGGAGATATTTCTGTGGCTACCTTGGCTCAGCACAGGTCGTTCCACCAAGTTACTAGTGCTCTCTCGTAATGGATCCACCTTTACAGTCTCTATGCCTGACAATGATATTAAGTCGCCTAGCTCTTGGAATTTTATCAATAATGTTCCAGTACAGATTTCAACAAGTCCTAAACAAAATGAGTGGTCCTCTGTGGGGTCTAATGATTGCCCTTTGACCATTCTTCCTTCTTAGGGTGCTCTCCTATTAACATATGACTCTACTATATGTGTTTTTGCTGTTTCTTTTCTATTGTGCGCTGGACTTTCACCCTACTTTACTATGTGACCATGGGACTCTGGTAAGAAGCATATATAATGTCTATGACTTTTAAATATGTATTTTCCAGTGTTTCTATTGGACTCACAAGCGGTTATGTTTCTGGCTACCCTTAGATCTTTTTCAGGTAGATAGTGTCTTCACTGTTTAATGAAATGTGTATTATTAAATTATGTTAGGAGTGGTGGAACTGGGGCCTCTACCCACCCCCCTACCTTTCTACTTGTGTCACCTTGGTTGGTGACCCCCTCTAGCTCTTAATGGGTGTTACATCAGTTCATTTTATTTTGTATTAATGTTTCTTGCCAATGTACCTTTTTCCTATTTTCCCCGTCCTTCCTTTTGGTTACTCATATTGCATTTTCTAGAACATCATTATTTGTGTCAAACTTCTTACAGAAGTTTGCGCTCTTAATCACTGAACTGGTTGACAGGGTCAAATACAAAAATTAACAGAGCCATACTCATTGGTGTTGGGAAAACAAATAAAATCACATGCTTTGTCTTTACCCCATCCCAAATAATAAACTAATCATAAATGTAACCATCACAGAGGATCAGATTTCTGATATAGTCGCCACCCCAGAAGAACTTTGACTTAGTCTCCCATATAGAGGTCGGCATAACTTGCAGTAAATTAGGTCCCCATGACTATTCCTTTCACACTTTCAAATAAGTGCCCACTAGCAAAAAAATAATGTAAGTTAAAGGAAAAATCTCTAGTGCCTATGGGGTCTATTCATCATCACTTAAATTCTACAAGAGTAGGTGAAAATTAAGATTTTCACCTATTTTTGTAGAAATTATGTGCCAGGATGATTCATCATTTTTGTAACGCAGGAGATATCACTGATATTTCCTGGATGCAATTGTCCCCCCAATAATTTCTACAATCTCCATAATATAGTATGAAGATGTTGAAATTATGAATTTTATCAAGTAGCGAAAAAAAAAAAAAAAATCCAGAAACCTGACAGTGATACTGTACGCCACCCTGAGATGGCATACAGCATCCGATACAAAAGAGGGATCTGAAAAGATCCCTCCCTGTTGTGTTCTCTTACCTTATTGATGCTGCCTCCCGGCTCCCCGAACTCTCCTTCAGTGAGCCAGGAGCACGGGAGAGGGCACAGCAGCGGCGGCAGGGGACTGACACTACTGGGCTGCACTGTTTCAGACTCCCGCTGCAGCTCTGCGGCAGTGGGGGGATTAAGGGAAGACGGCGAGGTCGGCTGTGGACCAGCAGAAGGGGGGGCGAGCAGATGAGCAGGTGAGTGCACAGGGCAAGAGGGGGGCTGGACTCCTGCTGCTTCACTGTCTCTTCACAGCCTGTCTTCAAGCTGCACATGCGCAGCTTCAAGATAGGCTGCGAAGAGACAGTGAAGCAGTACAAATGTCTCCTTATTCTGAAAAGCTGTCTCCGCAAATGAAGCAGCTTTTCAGAAGTGATAATTAAGTATAGGCGGCATGATGAATACCTCCAATACTAGAATTGAACTCACAGTGAGTTCAATCCTTAATTATTATATGAGATCTCATCATCCTTAGACAGGTAATGTCTGTAATACCTTTGCATTGAGATGTTATTTTATGTCAAGAGTAACAAAACTTTCCTGCAAAAACATTTTGAACAGATTAAATGGTTGGAATTGTGGATGTAAAAAATATGTAAAAAAATATGTTCGAAGTGAGAGAGACCAACCCATAAATAATAGGATGCCCAGGAGGTGTACATAATATTGTGTGGGTCTTTGGCAAATAATAAATTATTTATCAACATTATATTGAAATGGACAAATAAAAGCCTTAACTCATCTTGAGAATGACCTTGTCAATCAAAGTATCATTTGATACCTGAACTCTGACATTTCTCAGTTGACTCTATGCTTCCATATTGTAACTGTTAAAACCCTGAACACCATCTCCCATGTTAGTTGAGTTGATGATGATGGATTTGTGCAATTTTAGATCCCTCAGAGCTTTTTTCTCTGTTTTGATTCTTTACTGGTGTATGGCATTTTCAAAAGAGACAAACACATTTTACAGATGTTCCAGCATGCTATAGTATAGAGAGACTGATTCTGAGTTGGGAGTAAAGCAAAGGAAAGCAAGTAATTTTGTACCTGTAACAAACCATAATGCAATATAAGTTGTGCATTTATAATTTCTGCACGCATGGTAAATACTGTCTGCTTTACATGTAGCCTACAAACGCTGTGCAGCTTAATTTTTACACTGCAATTTTGATTTCACTTTGGACACTCTCCTACCACATCCAAATCTCTCTGCACATTTTAAATTTACCCCCCCCCCTGCAGAGAACAACATGGTTTTACCAAGATGCAAAGTTACTTGTTCTTTTTTCCTTTGCTCCCTATAATGTCAGGTTTCATTGTACCATATTTCAACATTTCTCTGTTACTCTAGAAATAATTATACCTTTGTCATAGGTAATGGTGGGGTCAGCCAGCTCTTATCAAGAATGCTTTTAGGGACATGGTCCTTCAGCTTCCAGAGGTAGTTATAATGCATTATTCGAACAAAATTATTGTCTTTCTCAGTGGAAGATTTGTTCCGGTTAATAAAGTTAGCGATAAATCTAGACATGAGCAAAGAACAATGTTTACACATGCAAGTCTCCATTATCCACACAAACGTATGTACTGCAGGAGCTCAACAGCAACCAATGTAGTGGAGGCAGAGTGTACTTATTTAAACGCTTAAAATCATCTCTTTGCTTCCCATCCACTTAATTTGCCCTCATTTCTGGTTCGTGAGAAAAATACTGCATTGGTGACTGCTAATTGTAATTTGTAACCAAGTTGGATGTACAGTGTGAAGTTCAATTCATATAGTGGTATCATTATATATATCTTTTAGTTGATTTTATATGTGATAGTGAACAATGGGTATGGAAGATGTAAAAACAGAAAACAGACCATGTACAAGCAGCATTTTACTGAACCAACCTAGATTTCTCTTTGCTTCCATTGAACATACAGTAACTAGAATATAACTATGAACAAAGTGAATATAGTCTAATGTTCTAATGTTGCAGTAATGTAGCAGTAGTATGAAGGGCTTCAGGTTCAGAGCCTGGGTCTAGTATAAAGGCCTTACTGCATACCCAAAATCCTGCTTGGTACAAGGTGACTGTAGTCTTTCTTTACTACAGAAGAACAATTATGGCCTGTTTTCTATATATACCTATCAGTCCATGCAGGTATTTTTGAATGTTTGGGGGCATCCAGAACTAAAGAAATTTGATCTATGGCACCGTGTGCACCAGAATGGTCTAATTGTGTCTACTTCAATCTATCACACTCACGGCTGAAACATTAGTGCACATACAGCCATTACTGGGTGTAAGTAATTTTACATATAAGAAATATATTTACTGCATGCATTTTCCTAAATACATTTCCCCAGAAACAACTATCTTGTATTTGCAGAATCTGAGTCCCTGACTCAGATGTCAGATACCAGGAAACAGAAGGAGAGTGGCCAATAGGAATGTGCCCATGATGCTCAAGCTTTGTAACCTTTGCTTTTATTTGTAATTTTACTAAATAATTACACAGTGCCACTAAGTTCCTGAAACCAAGAGTAAGAGATTGTTTTTAGGCTATTTGAAAGGGTAAAAAAAAGAATTAAGTATTTAAATTAATCTAGTTCTTACTTCCTAATGGTTTGTGCAGCCCATGCTCGCTTCTTGACAGCCCTGCGGGCTAAAACCCCTCTCCAACATGATTCAAGTTTGATAGCTGTAAGACATAATAGCAGTGATTGGATGAGTGGTCAGATAAATGATTGATATACGGACAAACCATGTACCCTACAACAAGATGAGCAAAAATGGCACTAAAACAAATGGAAAAGTGGGACTTATAAATAATTGCAAATATTCCTAAGCATCAAACTGATTGGTATTAATGTTATATTACTCACATACAGTACCCATGGATTTAGTTACTGATAGTAACGTTAGAAGATCTAATGGCCATGAGAGAGTGATGCACATACAGCATAAACCATTACAATGTAATAGGAAGCTGGGAACATTTTCAATGTAAAAATGCAAAGCAATTAAGTGAGTTATAATGGTTGGCTGATATCGTCAGGGGTGGAGATGAACTAAATTTTCAACACAGTTCAGTGAAATATCTGACTCATCATGCAGTTGTCCTTATGTGTTCCCAACATACTTGCTGATATTTCTGACCTCTATTCCAGGTGATCCTGGAGGGATGTTTAGGGTTCAAGTGCACATGGCATGATGATGCAATTCACGTCATTATAGGCCCACTCACTTCACCAGGGAAGGGGACGGGATGTCTGGATGGTGTTCTGCTCTTCCAGAATCCAGTTAATTAGTGATATCACAGATATCTCTTGCTTACTTGACAGCACCGATACTGTCCGTAGTCCCCCATACAGTAGTATGCCTTTCAGAGCAGCTGTCCCCACACTGAAGCTATCTTGATTGCTCTGATAATGCAACTCGAGGTTTGTAAGATACCAAAGTATCTGGGGCAGATGTGACATACTAATGAATATGACCCCAAGTCTCTCTCTATCTCTCTCTCAGGGCAGGATGTACTAGGCATCACATCCGCAATACGGTACATCCTGCCTGTCTTTGGGTATATACCGCGGTTGATTATCACGGTATGTCAAAAAGGACAGCTCTCCCAATAAGAGCTGTCCTTTGTGATTCCCCTAGCTAGAGGGACATCCAGGTTAACACCCAAAAGCCCCCCTGGCGTCCTTCTGCGCATGGGCAGAAGGACGATGGCCGTGGGAGGTGATGGGAGAGATCCGATTGGATCCCTCCCAGGACAGGCATCCTGAAAAGAAACCCATAGGCTTCTATTGGGTAATGTCACCTGCACATGGCGTTACCCGTCAGGACGAAGGTAAAACAGCATTTTCGTGGGTTTTACCACATTTTCCCCTTTAGTACATCCTGTATTCATGCTGCATATATTTTTTTCACACCTTCTCTCAACACTCCCCTTATCCCCTACTCCTTCTTGAGTGATATTATATTATTTATTTGTCTCTTCTTTGCTTTTATTTTCTCTCTCGTATAGTGAAAATGCCAGCTGCTTTAATAGGTGTTTATGTTTGACTTCTGTCTCCTTTAATCTGTCTCTTTCTTCTGATTAAGATGTGTGGGTTTGGCTTTTTTATTCACCCATCTTTGCACCTAATGCCTCCACCTTATTGTTGTTGTTTTTTGGTTCTGCTTTTTTTCCTGTCTCTAGTACTCTAGCGTAGGGTGCATGGTGTGTGTAAGATGTGTGAAGACTGCACAAAGACAGGTAATGAATATCAGGGGGACTAAAGGAATATGGAAAAAAATTTAACATTAATATGGGAATAATTAGGGCGGGGGTGCAGGTCAGTTCCATCTAAAAAAGATCTTAGAGCATCTCTGTTAACATGAAAAACTTGGTCAGCGAGATTGAGAGGGATGATTGGGGCATACTTGCCTACCCTCCCTATTTGGCCGGCAGCCTCCCGGAAATCGGGTGCCACTCCCGACCTCCCGGGAAGGCAGGCAAACCTCCCGGCAGCCGCCCACCCCTCTTATCCCCCCCCGCATTTACCTTAGAAACCTCTACAGCAGGGGGGGGGGCGGTGACGCGATTCACGCTGAATCGCGTAATTTTGGGGCCAAAATGACGCAATCGCATGGCCCCACCCCCGCTCCACCCACAAACGCAGGTCGTCTGGCCAGCCCCGCCTCCTTGTGGTGGCTACGTCCCCTGTCATGCTGATCTGTCTGCTCCCTCCCGGAAGGGGCAGCCAGAAACTCGGCAAGCCTGGATTGGGGTCTCCAAATAGCTAAGACAAGGGGACCGCGTAGTGTGAAATTTGACAGGACAATCATGCAACATTCTAGAGATATTTTTTAAACCAATAGACATGTGTAGATTCTATTAATTACCACCGTTATAGGAGGGGGAGCATTTGCTGCATTGAGTATGTCTCTTATAAAGTGTTTGTAAGCTTGGAGTTGTCTCTGCGGGGATGATACAATAGTGTATGTAAGGGGGCAACTCCAATATATAAGAAGACAAGTGCTTACATGAGCACAGTATCTGAGGAGCCAGTGAATAGTATGTGTAGTCAGGAGGGAACTAAATTCCACCTGTGTAGTTCATTAGAGATGTGCGCCGACCCCCGTGATTTGGTTTTAGATTTCGATCTCCCCTGCTTTTGGATCTGGATCTAGTTTTGGATCTTTTTCCTTGGTGTTTTGTTTTTCGGTTTTGGATCTGTATTTTTTCCAAAAAATGATATAAACAGCTAAAACCATATAATTTGGACCTATTTTTGTTCCTACAGTATTATTAACCTTAATAACAAGAATTTTCAGGCATTTCCATGCATTTTTAACCATCTCACAATATTGATTTCACTATTTTTCACCAATATAGGCCGGAGGGCAAAATTTACTAAGCGGCAGTTTGACGGCGGTTTGGTGGCGGTGTCTATTCTATTCTAAACCCCGGGGGTTTGGTGGCGGTTTTGCAGCGGTTTCTAAATGACAGCCCTGTTCTATTCTTTTATAAAATGTGTTTTGATGGCAGTTTTGCAGCGGTTTTGGCCTTAGTAAATCTGCAGATAGCAAAACCGCCGCCAAACCACAGTCAAAACACATTTTAGAATAGAACAGGGCTGTAATTTAGATACTGCCGCAAAACTGCCACCAAACCCCCGGGGTTTAGAATAGAATAGAAACCGCCACCAAACCGCCGGGGTTTAGAATGGAATAGAAACCGCCGTCAAACCGCCGCTTAGTAAATTTTGCCCAAAGGCTGCAGCGAGCTAGCTGGCTAAAGTAAGCAACAGAGCAGCAGCACAAACGCACGGCAGTTTAAAGAAATATAGGACATCTATGAAACATTGCCACACAGCAGTGGCAGACAGGATGGCAGTTTAATAAACTACAATAATGTCAGTCGGCAATGCCCCAAATTGTGCCAAATGTAAAGGAAAGAGGTGTAAGATGGAATTGTCCCTCCCACCCACTCTTATGTGGGATATTAAAAAGGACATGTACAGTTTAACAAACCAAGCACTTTAGCCACTAGGACTGACACTTTCGTGGCTGAACTCCTTGGTTTGTTTGGGCCCCCACAAAACATTTTTGGAAGGACTACCATCAATTATTAAGGAGGAGGTTGATGATGAGGGTGTTGGTGGTGGAGATTGCATGTGCTGGTCCAAACTGCTGGCAGCTGATACTGGACTGCTTGTTATTAATTTATACAAGCATATACATACATATATAGAAATATTTCATGCTTAAAAACTTTTAGTATATCGGCATTCAGAAATTCCAATGACAAAATATGATTCTGCTTATTTAGGGACCTTAAACAGGAAATCTAATAATACCTGCTGCTCCTGCTACTGATTGAGACCCTATGGATTACAACACAGATGCTTCATATTCCAGCGTGAGTGTCTTTCTCCCTCCCCGTGATTTTGGCTTCACAAGTGTTGCTCCAACTAGAAGCTGTCTAGTACCACTACAGGCGTGTAGCCTGATTCCACCTAACGAGGAGCGTAA
Source organism: Taudactylus pleione (assembly GCA_031769625.1). Lineage (NCBI taxonomy): Eukaryota > Metazoa > Chordata > Amphibia > Anura > Myobatrachidae > Taudactylus > Taudactylus pleione. The sequence continues at coordinate 2,093,150 of JAUIMM010000748.1, read as the reverse complement.
TACGCTGTGGACTTCCTCTATTGCTGTTAATTTCAGCTAGACACTGTTCCAGCATTACCTTGTTGGATAAATTATTCTAACATATGGAGATCATAAAGCACTGAGGATCTCACCTACTGCTGATTTCCTAACGGAGGAGGTTGAGATTTATGCCTGTTTCCACATATATTGTTGCTTTCAAGTGACTACTACAAAAGGATTTCTCTTCAATAATCATCACACTGTGGTCCTCTTTAGCGGAGCTAAATAAGCAGAATAATATTTTGTCATTGGAATTTCTGATTGCAGATATACTAAAAGTTTTTAAGCATGAAATATTTCTATATATGTATGTATATGCTTGTATAAATTTTATGCGTTATTTAGAATACAAATGTTGAACTAAATTTATTACATAATTAGTTTTAAGCGCTCCCTATGTGCCTTTAGTTTTGTTCAATACTGAGTATCTCCAGAAATACTCTTGGGAGCTGCTAAGTAGGATAAATCTTCAGTTAATTTTTAATATTGTTGCGCCTGATTTAGATTTTTAGAATCTTTTGACTGAATCAATTGTTATTAATTTACAAATTATAATTTTAAACAAATTGCATGAACTCGCTGCAAATGACATAATAGCGAGGAGGTGCCTAGATAGTTAACGTCCCTTCCTCTCCTAACTTTGGCTTTACACATGGAACAGATGCCTTCACAACTGTTGTCAGAATTAAGATTAAAATAATTCCACATGCAAGACATGGCTTTTCTGGCTTTCTTTTTATCATGAGCAAGAACTGTTGCCACTGGTGGCTGATTTACGCAAATCGCATCCTCATCATCAACATCCACATTAGCGTCAGATAGGACACAAATTTCCCCCTCATCCTCCTTTTGCACTTCCTCCACACTATCATCCTCATTTTTTATTATTTCACCATCTAAAACTAGCACAGCTGTCATGGCGTCAGTGATCCACTGTGAAAGTGGGTGACAGCTGATATACTTACTTCCTCTATCAAAGGACTGTTTAATAGTCTATTGTTTTTTTTAATTACTTCCGATCACGAATGAGGATGTTGATGATGATGCAGGTGTTGGTGGTGGAGATTGCAGGTGCTTGGATCCAGATAGTAAGGAGCAGCTAGGTGACACTGGACTGATTGTTGTTAATTTTTTTGTCCCCAAAGTTTTAGAATTTGAAATACCCTTTCCAATTTCATGAATGAGCTGCAACAGGGAGGAGGTTCCAAGATGGTTAGGGTCCTTACCTCTACTCACTGTTACTTGGCAATGGTTACAAATGGCTTGGCAAAGGTTGTCCGGATTTGGGTGAAAATAATTCCACCCAATGAAGTGGATTTTTCAACATCCTCATCATCATCAACATCCTCATCATCCTTGTTGTTATCGCCAACTAGATAAATATTACTAGAAAGGTCAGGCTCACACATGGCAACAACAGACGCACTTGGACTCTCCCGTGGGATTTATGATTTTTCAGAGCACACAGTTGGTTCCGGTGTCTCACTCATTTTAACAGTTTTTTTTTCTTGTACCTCTCCTACAAGCAGAGGGGCTTAAATTATCATTAGAACCATCAGTCATCATAAATACAGGCCAATGCCCTATCCTTCCTTGCCACTTTGTGTAGTGAATGGCATATTGCCAATTTTTTGTTTATCTAAAGCTACTTTAGCTTTAAATTTTTTTTGCTTTAACAGGGTAAAAGTTTATTTTTTTAGCCTGACTTTTTGGCCTGACTTAAGGCCTGGTACATCGGCCTTCATAGATGATGTTGACGGCCTTGCATCGTCATCTTGACTGCTGCTGGCAGCTACAAGAATGGTATGTGCATCGTGCTCTCCGGTCATGTAACATAGGGCCTGATTCAGAGCCGAACGCTCTGACCAGAGCGCTCGCTCTGAATCAGGGCCCTCCTCCATGAAAATGGAGCGTCCAAATGGACGCTCGCATAGCTGTGGGTGACCATCCACAGCTTATGCGAGCGTCCATGATGATGGTCGCGATGATCAAGACCATCGCGACCATCGGGCTTGCAACGGAGACCCTGTGGTAGGGTCTCGCTGCCGCAAACACCCAGGAGTGATTTTGGCTCTATCAGAGCCAAAATCACTCCCACTAACATCACTAGTGATGTCAGTGGGGCCGGCTTCAGACGGTAGGCATTCCCATGGGGACGCCTCCCTCTGGCAGCCACGCCCCCGGCACGTCCACCAAAGGGGGCGTGCTGTCAATCAACATCGACAGCACGCCCCCTTTGGTGCGAGACCCGGAGCGACGGAGAGCCCGTCGCTATCCAGGTCTCGCGCATGCGCACGATGGAGCTCCCTCTGTCATGCGCATGCGCAGTGGGGCAACATCGACCCGCTTGCGAGCGTCCTGCACTCGCGAGCGGGTCTGAGTGACCCCCATACTCACTGCGCACACAATCACACACAAAAAAAATGTTTATTTATTTTTTGGGCAGCAGCCCTTTGACAGACAGGAGCACAGCACCCCTGCACAGCTACACCGATGATAGGTTTGGCTAACATGCACACAAAAAAATGGTTTATTTTTTTAGCAACAGCCCCTTGACAGACAGGAGCAGCACAGCACCACTGTGCAGCTACACCGATGACAGGTGTGGCTAACATCCACACAATAAAAATAGTTTATATATTTTTGGGGCAGCAGCCCCTTGACAGACAGGATCAGCTCAGCATCCCTGCGCAACTATGCCGATGACAGCTGGGTCCAGTTGCCTTGCCTTCTGCCCTTGTGTGGCCCCTGCTTCTGCATCCAATGCATTTCAAATCAATAGATTCTAAAGGGCAGAAGGCAAGGCAACTGGACCCAGATAACACAACACTCCCGGCATCTGATGTCATCAGTTCCCGCCGCGGCGAAAGCATTACTGCTTCCTTGCAAGACATCGCCCTACAGAGGAAAAAAGCTGTCCTAGCCCAGTATAGGGTAAGTTAGGGACAGCCCTTTCACAACAGAATTGATAATTGGTGCAGCCCCTGGCTGGCTGAAGAATTGATAGTTAATGCAGCCCCTGGCTGAATTGATAATTGGTGGTGCAGCCCGTAGCTGAAGAATTGATAATTGGTGCAGCCCCTGGCTGAAGAATTGATAGTTGATAGTTAATTGTTGATGCAGCCTCCGGGCTGAGTAGTAGTGGAATACAGAGCTATGATTAGTCCTGCAACAGCCTTGAGGTCTAGAACTCTTGGCAAATTGCGGCCATTACAGCCTTGAGGGCTGGTGAGGAGTAACGACAGCTGGCCTTTGGGCCGTGAAGCAGGATGTGGCCTTTGGACTGTGTAGCAGCCTTAAGGGCTGAGAACCCTTGGCTGAATGTCACTGTTGTGCGACTTGTGCCGTCGGGTTGGCACAACAAGCAGCAATTTCTACAAAATTTTCTATTAAAAAAATGAAAGGGGCATGAAGGAGATGCTGTCTGCGGCCATTACAATTTCTGGACATTCATAAACCATAACATTAAAAATGTCAGGCAGCAATGCCCCAACAAGCACATAATGGAAAGGAAAAAGGTGCAAGATGGAATTGTCCTTGGGCCCTCCAACCCACCCTTACGTTGTATATATGAAACAGAACATTCACAGTTTAACAAACCAATCACTTCACAGTTTAACAAACGAATCACTTCAGCGACAGCACTTCAGCACTTGTGGCTGAAATTATTGGTTTGTTTGGACCCCCACAAAACAAGTTGCCAATGCGCAGTGGACATTGGTGGCAATGATCCCATACACAAACTGGCTTTACAACATAGGTAAGATCAGATGTCGTCATGATCATCCCCATTAGTGAGTACATCCTCTTCTTCATACAATATTAATTCGTCCACGCTGGAATCCACCATTACAGGCACCTTTGTATTTTTTTTACTTAATTGCCGGTAAAGGTCTTCCTTGTGGAATTTGTAATTCATTTTGATGAACATCATCTTTTCCACATTTTGGGGAAGTAACATGCTGATCACTGACAAGGTTCCCAGCTGCGTTGAAAACTCTTTCAGAGTACACGATGGAGGGTGGGCAACTTAAATAAAGCAAAGCCAGTTTGTGTAAGGGACTCCAAATTGCCTCTTTTTCCGCCAGTAGTGAAACGGACTGTCGACATGCCTATTTGGATGCTATCCCTAAAATAATCATCTACCATTCTCTGAATGGTGACCGTATCAGACAAAGTCATGGTAGACTTGTCACTAATTGTAGGCAGTTCTATCAGACTGAACCAGATGTCATTAGGTATTGCTGACTGATCTGCATCACCACCAGCAGTGGGTCTCTTAGGAAAATGTAGTTTTTTTTTGGCAGCTGTAGAAACTGAAGGAGGAGAAGATGCCGTGTCACGTGCCACCTGAGCAGCTAATTTTTTCGCCAACAGCTCTTTGCATCTTTTCAGATTTATGTCCATCGGAAAGAAAGACACAAGGTATGACTTAAACCTAGGATCAAGTATGGTCGCCAAAATATAGTGATCTGATTTTAAGAGATTGACGACCCTTGGATCCTGGCGAAGCAAATGAAGGACTTGATCTACAAGTCCGACATACTTAGCGGAATCATTCCATTTCAGCTCCTCCTTCAGTGTCTCCAGCTGCTTTTGCAAAAGTCTGATTAGGTGAATGACCTGATTCAAGCCGGCAGTGTCTGAACTAACTTCACGTGTGGCAAGTTCAGAGGGTTTGAGAAGCTTGCAAAACACAGAAATTATTCTCCACTGCGCTTGACTATGGTGCATTCCCGCTCCTTTCCCTATGTCATAGGCTGTTGTGTAGCCTTGAATGGCCTTTTGCTGCTCCTCCATAGGCTGAAGCATATAGAGGGTAGAATTCCACCTAGTTACTACCATTTGCTTCAGCTGATGGCAAGGCAAATTCAACAGTACTTGCTGGTGCTGCAATCTTCGACACACAGTTGCTGAATGCCGAAAATGCCCTGAAATCTTTCGGGCCACCGAAAGCATCTCCTGCACGCCCCTGTAATTTAAAAAAAAAATGTTGCACCACCAAGTTAGGTGCAAGAATATGCTTTGGGCCCCCCTATGCAGTGCCACCAGTAGTAGTCCCCCCTATGCATTGCCCCCAGTAGTAGTCCCCACTATGCAGTGCCCACAGTAGTAGTCCCCACTATGCAGTGCCCACAGTAGTAGTCCCCCTATGCATTGCCCCCAGTAGTAGTCTCCCTATGCAGTGCCCCTAGTAGTAGTCTCCCCTATGCATTGCCCCCTTATACAGCACCCCCAGAAGTGGTCCCCCCTATGCAGTGCCCCCAATAGTATTTCCCCCTATGCAGTGCCCCCAGTAGTAGTCCCCCCCTATGTATTGCCCCAGCAGTAGTCTTCCCATGCAGTGCCCCCAGTAGTAGTCCCCCCTATGCATTGCCCCAGTAGTGCTCCTTATACAGTGCCCCCAGAAGTGGTCCCCCCTATGCAGTGCCCCCAGTAGTAGTCCCCCCTATGCATTGCCCCCAGTAGTAGTCCCCCCCAAGAAGTGCCCCCATTAGTAATCCCCCCTATGCATTGCCCCCAGTAATAATACCCCTATGGATTGCCCCCAGTAGTAATCCCCCAAAGCATTACCTCCAGTAGTAGTCCCCCCTATGCATTGCCCCTAGTAGTAGTCCCCCCCATACAGTGCCCCCAGTAGTGGCCACCCCCTCCATACAGTGCCCCCAGTAGCGGCCACCCTATACAATGCCCCTAGTAGTGGCCATCCCCCCTATACAGTGCCCCCAGTAGTGCCCCTCCTATGCTGTGCCAGTTCCCATGCCCCCTTACACACACAAAAAAAACCCACAACTTACTTGAATCCCCACTCCTGCAGCGACCGCTGCTGTCCGCTCCTCCCGGCCCGCTCTGCACCATGGGAAAGACGTCATGACGTCTCTCCCATCACCCGCGGTGGGGGGAGCCGGAAGGCGGAGCTCATAAGTGAGCTCCAGCAGGCTCCCTCCGTGGACACAGCAGCCAATGAGAGTCTGTCTGACTCTCATTGGCTGCTATAACAAACACACAGTCGCCGCTGGCGGCTATGTGTTTGTTACTGTGTAGTGCTGACCGTTCTTGCTGCGGTCTGCACTACACTTGTGGGGCCCGTGGGACACTAGCGGTGGGTGCAGTGGCGGCAATAGGCCCCTGCGCCACAGCAGGCCCCGGTGCAAGCTACCGGCTGCACTGCCGCTGATTTCACCACTGGCAGCTGCAAGACTGGTATGTGGTTTCTGCTCTCCTCTCATTTGATCGTCCTCCATATCAACACACTTACACTCCGGTCTGACCGGCAGTGTCACCGAACAATTTTTTTTACACTGGGTAGGAGCACCCCTGAACAACACAGCCCTGAACAACACAGCACCCCTTTATGTACTGCAGCCCTAGCCTGATGGACAGGACAACAACGCAGTGACAGCAGCAGCCACAGTTAATTGACAGGAGAAGTGACCCAGCAGCTGCAACACACACTGAAGGAAGCCCCCCTTTATATACTGCAGCCTAAGCCCCTTTATGGACAACACAGCAGCAGCCTTCAGGCCAAGCCCCCGACCGGACACACACACTGAGTGACTGACTACGTCTGCTAGCTTCTCTCTTTACAGCCAGAGTGAAAATGGCGCCGATCGAAGAGACCTTTATATAATCCGAAACTCGCGAGAATCCGACAGCGGGAGGATGACGCGTTTTGCCTCGTTTACGGATCTGAGTCAGGCGGGAAAACCCAAGCCTAGCTCGGTTCCCGCCTCGGATCAGGAAGTTCTAGTGGGTCTGGTTCTCAGAGAAACCAGACCCGCTCATCTCTAATGCATTTGTGTTTGCATGGTTGACATCTAAAGTTAAAATCTGTCAAAGGAACTGTTATGTCAAAGGTTAAGAGGAAGGATTTCAAACTTGTCTGTGTTAATTTTTGGTTAAACCAAGTTTCTTCCATTTGCTATTGATGACCCCTTGTCCTTTGTATGTGTTCCTCAGTTGCTGCTACCAGCAAGTAACAGATTTAGGCCCTCATTCAGAGCCGTACGCTCTGAGCAGAGCGCACGCTCTGAATGAGGGCCGCCCTCCATAAAAATGGAGCGTCCTCCTGGACGCTCGTATAGCTGTGGGTCACCACCCACAGCCTATACGAGAGTGCATTTTGATGGCCGCAATGGTCGTGACCATTGCGACCATCGAAACTGCGAGCCGGAGCCTGCGGTTGAGGTTTTCAACCGCAAGCTCCGGAGTGATTTTGGCTCTATCAGAGCCAAAATCACTCCCACTGACATCACTAGTGATGTCAGTGGGCCGGCTTCTGACGGGAGGCGTTCCCGTGGGAACGCCCCTGTCAGGGAGGCACGCCCACCAAAGGGGGCGTGCTGTCAATCAACATCGACAGCACGCCCCCTTTGATCAGACACAACGAGCGAAGGACTTTCCTTCGCTCGTCGCGTCTGGCGCATGCGCACGACGGAGCTCCCTCCGTCGTGCGCATGCTCAGTGCAGAACATCGACCCACTTGCGAGCGGACAGCCGCTCGCGAGTGGGTCTGAATCAGGGCCTTAGTTTTTACCCCTGCCCTTATCTGTAGGTTACAGTGGGCTCTATTTACTACAATCCGCATTGGGAATGCAGATTGTAGTGTGATAGGCAATATCACAGGGATTTACTAAAAATCCCTTGCAGGGACAGAGCTTGCGATAAAGCTCTGCCCTTGCGAATCCCCTCCGCAGCCTTATCACGTTATTTTCGCAAAAAATACTGTGACAAGTGCCCACGCATGCGCTGACCGGCCACAGCTGCTACCCCCCGGCGTTAAGCCCCGCCCCCGCGATCGTGCACACCCACCCTCGCGACCCCCCCTCCCTTAATTGCACTTACCTGCATGATCCGGGCTCCGGTGGTGTCCTCCATAACTCTGGCCAGCTGACATCCCATACTGCACTGGGACCCGGTCACCTGATGACCGGGCCGCAGTGCAGTATGGGAGACCAGCTGACCGGAGGGAGGACATCACCAGAGCCCCAAACTCCGGTCCCTGGACTCAGGTAAGTTCATTTTTTTTTTACTATTTTTTAAATTTTATTTGCAGTGTATCAGTGTGTGGTCTGTTTAGACCACACAGCTGATCACTGGGGCCGGCTCCAGGATCTGCTCTGCATGTTAGAGCGGAGCAGGAGTCCGCTAAGCGGGGGAGACCCTGGATAATGCCACCTCCAGATGGCGTTATTATCACAGGGCCTCTCCAGGTATTTTTTTCACAATTTATTTTTAGTAACTTGCACACAGATCGCATTTCCCATTACAATTACGGGAAATGAGATCTGATTACTAAAAATAAGTGATACTTAGTGGTTGGAGTAGAATGTGAAATGGGTGTGAAAACACCCCTTTTCACTTTATTTTAGTAAAAATAATGATAATAAATAGAGCCCAGTCTCACTTATCAGTTCACTTAATCACGTCTCTTTAGGCTGACATTTTACTGGAGAAAGGAAATAAGATCAGAAATCCATGGGTCACTGTACCTGCTTTCTTCTGTTTCACAAAAGCCCTCCGTCCTAAGCACCCTTTGTATTTGGCTTGGATTTTTGAAACTACAATTAGAGAAAATATAAACATTCTGTACACAATAAATGATAAACATTGTGGGGTGTATACAACATTGCATTACTGTATATATATATATATATATATATATATATATATATATATATATATGTCACTGCTACTAAAGATTTAGAGCTGTCTGTGAGAATTGTTGATGCCAGCACATCCTTCCATCTATTAATTATAATAATTGTACATGTACTGTACTTTGTGATTTGGGGTCTGACTCAGAGTTGGGTATAGAGTAATGCCGCATATCCACTATGCGACATTACTGAGCGATTGCACGATTACGACATCGTAATCGTGCAATCGCTCAGTAATCGGGCACAAATCGTGCAAATTAATGGCGGAAACGACCAGTGATGCGCGCTCCCGCCGGTCGTTTCCAACATCAATCATCGCCCGAACATGCTGGTCAATCTGCCGATAACGACAGATAGACCATGTACGGGGATGATTGATGTGCCTACACTGAACGACTGCATGATTACAATGTCGTACTCGTGCAGTCGTTTCACAGTCTGCTAGTGGATACGCACCTGTAAGAACAAGTAACTGTGCATATTGGTAAAACCATGCTGCACTGCAGGTGAGGAAGAAGTAACATGTGTAGAGAGAGTTAGATTTGGGAAAGGCATGTCCAAAACATGTGTCAGGACCGGCGCTGGAAGCCTAGTGCTGGTCCTGTGTAAATGTGTAGCGCTGACCGCACTCATTGCGGTCGGCGCTACACTGGGTAACTATGGCGGGCTGGCCGGTACCATGGCCGGCGGCGCCCCCCCGCGCCGCCGGTCCCACGGCGCCCAGGGCACGCACCCTGCTCGCCCTGCCCTAGTTACGCCACTGGACCTCTGTCACAATGCTGGGATCGTAAATGCAGCAGGGCAGGGGCGTAACTAAGTATTTGAAGGCCCCATAGCCACCCAATGGTGAAAAATGCATATAACACATGTAACTTTGGCAAGGAAGATGCTCCCCCAAAGCTCTGGGCCCCATAGCAGCTGCACCCCTTGCACCTATGGTAGTTACACCCATGAAGCAGAGGGTGTCATACACCTCCTGCTGCATTTGCATAATAGCAAAGATCGTAATTGCAAAGTTGCCTGCGTACAGCTTTGCAATTACGATCCTTGCTGAATCAGGCCCTCTATTCCTAAATCTGAATCAGGCCCTTAGTCACATCATCCAGGCATGTATTCTACCATTCAGATCTAACGTTACCTATTGACTATAAAACGATAGTCTTTACTTTAAGTGACAAATATTAATATTACCAAGCTGATGCTTCTTTTGTTCAAATGAATCCACAGTGGCAAATAAAGTACAAGGAAAACGTATAAAGAGCTTTGTTCTGTAAGAGAAAAAAAAGACAATCATTTAATTATGCAGAAATATGATGTTTCAAATCAACAGTGATAAGCACTGGGGAAAAATAGAAATATAATATATATGAAATGAAGGTTACAATTAGCATCATCGGATACAGGAATGTACCAGACGAGGCAGCCATATTGTGTGCACTATATAGGTTACAAAGGGTGGGATAACCAATACGTGGAAATTTAAGTCACCTTGGGGGAAACACAAAAGGGAAGGATGGGGAGAGGGCAGACATAATACATAGGGTAGGTATGGAGTAATACAGTGGCAGGACAGCAGTAGGGAAGGGCAAAGTAGTATAGAGTTAAATCAAGCATAAGAAGACTCTAATAGCAGTGTAAAATTCTATAAGACAGTGACAAATGCCAGAATACAATAAAAGCAAGGAAAACAAAATGAGAGTTATAAGTAATAGGGTTCTATTTACTAAGCAATGTTAGGAGACAGAGTGAAAAGTGCTAAGAAAGTGATGAGGGGCCAGCCAATCAGCTCCCAACTATCATTTTTCAAACACAACCTGTGAGATGACAGTTGGGAGCTGATTGGCTGGCACCTTATCACTTTCTTCTCACTTTTCACTCTGTCTCCTAACACTGCTTAGTAAATAAACCCCGTAGTGCAGTATCTTTCATTAGAAGCAGACTGTTTTCAGTAGCTCTACTAAAGCAGGAGACAGCTGTGGCCAGGGAGAACATGGGGTAAAAAAGCATACGTGGTTAACTCTATAAAATTGGTACGTGTTATGAGCTTTGGGTGCCCTATTTATGTAAGAAAATGTGTCTGTAAAACAGACTAATCACTACTAATTATTCACAGCATGAAATCAAACTTTCCCAGCCCTTAGTTCTGTACAAGCATGTTTAGTGACCTTCCAAGCTTGTATTCATTGGGTTGGTAACCAATGTGCTTCACCAGTCTCTCAACTCCTTCTCGTGCAGGTCCAGCCCAGTTGGGCCATGTCTCTGGACACAATGATTTGTACCTACAGCACAAGTGAAAGATCTCGTTACCTGTCATTTGTAAAGTAGGGATAGCAGACACAAAAGTCTGTGAGTGACAAATACAATTATTGAGCGGCACGATTAGTAATATAGACAACACTTTGCACTGAATATGTCATAGCAAAAACAGCAAGTTAATGTAAGCATTATGCAAAAACAGGATAAAAGTGCTAAGGATAGTTATCAAACTTGTGTAGCTCCCAAACCTGCTCCTGCCGAATTGTGCTAGCCGCTAAGATGGGCATATTTGTGCTTAACTGTACTGTTGTTTTATTAAACAATCCTGATTAATTATGAATCATCATCTGCAAAATGTTCATAATTTCCTGTAAACTATTCTCCAGAACCAACCAAAGAGAGATTTCTTTTACTTAAATTCTTTTTACCTTTTGAGATTTGAGATTGAGATTGGTGGGAGATTAACAGTTGACCCATGTTATGTATGGATGTGTTAAACGGTGTGAAATCTAGCAACGTATCCCCAGAATGAGCTGTGCAGCCATCCATGTTTTCTGCAGTATATAAATTTACCATTTACCTCTGCAGGAATGTCTCATATTTTCTGCGGTAGGCAAATCCTGCTCTTCTGACACGTAAATATTCCATTAAGCCCAGGTACTTCACTTGGTGGCGGACCAACATATCATCAAATTTCCCTGTGGTGAACATATGTTAAGTGATATAGCATTTACTATTAGCTATAATAATACAGGGGAAACTCCTAATATAACATTTGTTTCTGGAAGTTGTTGGGATAAAAGGATAAAAACACTGACTGCCCAAAGAGTAAGTAATTTAATGTTGGAATGCTAAATTCCCCTGTAACATTCCATGCTGCAAAAGAAGTTATGATAACTCAAATTCACAAACTAGCAATGAATTAAGGGCCTGATTCATTATGGACCGCTGTTGCGATTGCAGCTGCAATGACGCATGCAGTCCCACTGCGAAAATATGCTATTGAATGCTATCACAATGCTGTAGCAGCCTAATATAAGACGCCCACTTCACATTACACACATCTGTAATACTTAGCAAGTCTGCAAAACCATTGGTAACACTGAGTACAATCGCAGCCTCACGCACACACGCGCACAAGGTCAGACCTTACTCAGGAATTGCTAACCTCATCGCACGCAGTAAAAGCCCAAGCTGCGTATAGCATCGCAGTGCCTAATTTATGCACGACCCTGTAACGGCGTTCAAACACACTGGCACACCTGTGTTTCGCCGCCCACCCTCCCGTCACCACCCCAAACACTCACTTCCTGTCAATAACTCTGCAATGGGTCTGCGTAGTCACTACAATTTCAGGGCCTGATTCAGAGCCGGACGCTCTGACCAGAGCGCTCGCTCTGAATCAGGGCCCTCCTACATGAAAATGGAGCGGCCTCTTGGACGCTCGCATAGCTGTGGGTGACCACCCACAGCTATAGCGAGCGTCCATGATGATGGTCGCGATGGTCAAGACCATCGCGACCATCAGGCTTGCGACGGAGACCCTGTGGTAGGGTCTCGCTGCCGCAAGCCCTGGAGTGATTTTGGCTCTATCAGAGCCAAAATCACTCCCACTGACATCACTAGTGATGTCAGTGGGGCCGGCTTCAGACGGTAGGCGTTCCCATGGGAACGCCTCCGTCTGGCAGCCACGCCCCCGGCACGCCCACCAAAGGGGGCATGCTGTCAATCAACATCGACAGCACGCCCCCTTTGGTGCGAGACCCGGAGCAACGGCTACCCCGTCGCTAGCTGGGTTTCGCGCATGCGCACGATGGAGCTCCCTCCGTCGCGCGCATGCACAGTAGGGCACCATCGACCCGCTTGGCAGTGTCCTGCGCTCGCGAGCGGGTCTGAATCAGGCCCTCAGTCTGATCACTGTGGAGCCTTCACGCACTGTGATGCATACGCATGCGCAGCGTCCAACAATCAGCATAACGTAATAGTGATCCGTAATGAATCAGGCCCAAAGTTCATTGTTAAACATTTTCATCCATTGGAACCAGTGCTAGTTATTTAGTTTGAGTTGGGCAGAGTATGACAATGAAATGGTATTATGGATGCTGTGTAAAACTAATGTTCCTTTATATACTGTTCTTACCTGGCAGTTTATCATTGTTCGGCTTAATACATCTAATGTATGCTGGTTCCTTGGACATCAGGATTTCTATAAGGCTTGACAAGCTATTCTTGAACTGAGTGGTTACCTGGGAGGACAGGTAAGGGGAGAGTTATTTGTTACATTGTTAGATACTGTCATTTTGTATTTATTTTTATAATAAATATACATTGTGTCATCAACTATACAGTATATATAGTGCGTTACAGATGGAACATACAAAGCCAGTTAAGCATCTACGGTGATTTCCAGTCACAGGGATCCATACCATGATAGCACATGTTTGGCTTGTCTTTTGCTGTCACAAAAGGTTACTCCTATCAGTGTTATGGTGTTTTAGAAGAAGCTTTCTGAGCGTTCAGAAAATGAGACATATACTTACCTTTCCTCAGAGCACCTGAAACTCATAGTATGTTCAAGGGAGTTGTCAGGAAAAAATCATTGCAAATAGATACTCAACAGCATTAACTTGGAGAATAAACTCCTAACAAATACCTTGCAAGATTAAAACAATTACAAGAGCTAAGGGGTCTATTCATGTAGCAGTGAAAAGCTCTTTATCAGTGATACATGGTCTTTTCACTGCTGCGTCCTATTCACAGAAGGGGTCACCGTTGAGAAATCTCAGAGAAATCCCGGCGAGTGAAAAGCAGGTCCTATCTGCACATGCGCCAGTTTGCCTTACTGGTCCCGGCGGAGGGGAACACACAGGGAGCAGGAGAGTATTTCTCCCTCCCGGAAAGGTAAAGATGTATGAATTGCCACTTAACAAAGCTATATATCGCATCGAACAGGTCTTTTTGAATAGATCCCTAAAGGTGAAAACAAAGTAAGGGGCAAATCTAATGTTCCTATGTACATGAGGTTATTATAAACTTCTAGTCACCGTGGAAATTATTACTCCGTACTTAATAACTACAGTCATGTTTGCTTGTTGTGATGTGCTGTATACATACAGAATACTCTTTGGGCTTAGTTTACCAAAGATGATTTACATACTGTAAGGCTTTTTCTTGGGCACAACTTTGAATAACCATACTAGGCCAATTGTAATAGGGTGAGAGATTAGAAAATGTAAAGTTTAGTAGTAAAGTCTTACACAATCACATTGGTTGAGTTGTATTTTCAAAATGGGAAAACATCTGGATAAGAATTTAAATCGAGAGAGTTTTTCTAAGTCTAAAAAACATACGAGTTTGCTCTGTTGCTTTGTTCTCAGACTCTATTATATTGGCCGAGTTTAAAAAAATGTGAGAAAACTCTCACATTTTCTAAACTTACCCAGTGTCGGACTGGAGCATGAAGGGCTCACTGGGGGAATGCAGATATAGAGGCCCATACTTAGAGGTATGGCCAGCCCCCAGTGGGGGAGTGGCCAGCCTCCACAGAGGTTTGGCTAACCATTAGGGAGTGCATGGACTGGGCCCCTTTAAAAAGATATTTAAATACTGCTAGTGCATGCATGACAATGTACCAGATTAATAACAGAAATGCATTGTAGAAAATATACCATAGTTCTGTACAGTATAATGTAACTTATGTATAATGTATAGTTTAAGTGCACAGTCTTTATCCCTAGAGAAGGAGGAGGGTCTCTGGCAGTGGGGCCCACCGGAGGTTTCCCCTGTATCCCTGTGGGCCAGTCCAACCCTGCTCTTACCCTATTACATTTGGCCCACAGATATAAATACATAAGGTGTGATGCAGTTGTAGAGTGGAGAAAAAATTGTGCAGATTTTGTGTATCACATGTTTCGTGTTGGGAGATGTACAATGAATGTTTTATAATGGCAACATGTATAGGCTAGGGAAAGTGCATGTCACCATCAGTTTGCCATATTATTATTATCATTTATTTATAAGGCGCCACAAGTGTTCCGCAGCGCCTTACAAAGTACATAAACAAATAGGTGGAAAGTAAAGTAAGGAGAAGCCCAAGAGGGTAGAGGGCCCTGCTCGTAAGAGTTTACATTCTAAAGGGGAGGAGCAGACTAACAGGTGTGACACAGAAGGATTAGACAGGGAGGAAGGCACATGTTGCAGCAAGTTAGGATGAGAACTGGAAGGTTTTGATTAAGTAGTGTGTCTAGAGAGCCTGTTTGAAGGATTGTAGAGATGTGGAGAGTCTGATGGGAAGAGGGAGAGAGTTCCAAAGGTGGGGAGCAGCACATGCAATATCTTGGAGGTGGGAGTGGGAGGAAGTAATCAGTTGGCATGATAGACGACGTGCATTTGTTGAACAAAGAGTGTGGACAGGAGAGTGAGGTCTGACATGTACATGCGAGAGTAATGGGTGAGGGCTTTGTAAGAGAGTGTGAGAACCTTGAATTGGGTTCTGAAAGGGAAGGGGAGCCAGTGGAGGGCTTGTAGGAGAGGGGAGGCAGATGTAGAGTGTTTGAAGAGGAAGATGAGCTGAGCAGCAGCATTGAGGACCGACTGGAGAGGATAGAGATGGGAGTTGGGGAGACCAGATAGGAGAAGGTTACAGTAGTCCAATCTGGAGATGACCAGTGAGTGTATGAGGGTTTTAGTGGCATCCTGGGTGAGAAAGGGTCTAATCTTGGAGATATTTTTAAGATGGAAATGACAGGATTGCGCGAGGTTCTGGATATGTGGATTCAAGGAGAGGGAGGAGTCCAGGATAACTCCAAGATAGCACACTTTGGTGCTAGAGGAGATAGTTGTGCCATAAATTGAAAAATAAATAGTGGGAATTGAGGTTATGTTGTAGGATGGGAAAATGATCAGCTCAGTCTTAGACATGTTAAGTTTAAGAAAGCGCTGGGACATCCAGGAAGAGATAGCAGAGAGACAGTTGGAGATATGAGTGAGGAGAGAGGGGGAGAGGTCAGGGGAGGAAAGGTAGATCTGAGTATTCTCAGCATAGGGATGATAATGGAGGTCAAAAGAGCTGATGAGTTCACCTAGAGAGGACGTATAGAGGGAGAATAGGAGAGGTCCAAGAGCAGAACCTTAGGGACAACTACTGTAAGAGGCTGTGGGGGGGGGGGGGGGAGAGGAGTCATGAGAGGAGACAGAGAAGGACCGGTCTGAGAGGTAGGAGGACAGCCAGGAGAGGGCAGTGATAGACCAAGGGAGTGAAGGATTTGCAGCAGGAGAGGGTGGTCCACAGTGTCAAAAGCAACAGAGAGGACATTTGGGACAAACTAAGGAAGAAAGTAGAACATAATTCCATGATCCTACTTTCTCCCTGTGCTGTCCTGAATGTCCATGTTTATATCCCTAAGGATGAGAGGCATATTACAAGCCCCATCTGATGTGCACCTCTGCTCCACTCAACACCAGCAGAAAGGAATATTGCACTGCAGGGGCAACTTGGTAAAACTGCCTGTGATTCACCCAATATGTAATGGCATATGAAGAGCAATCCAGATTATTTATTTGTATTGAAAGGTGTTTGGGTCCACTTACAGTCTCAGGTCGCTTCCTGCTGTCCAGTTCTGATGCATGAAAACAATCCCTTAAGATATAATTTTTAGATTTTATAACCACCTGAAAAAAAAGATGATCCATGAAAATATACATTATACAAACAGTATAAAGGAAAACATACAGACGTATTAAGGTAAGATACTTTAGGATGTAACAAATTGTACTTTTTCAATGTAAACATAATATAATGCCTGAACCTTTGAAGAAACCGCCAACACACAAGGCAGAGAAACGCGTAAGGAGGGACCCGGTGGTTGTTTGATAAGATGCTAAACAAGCTGTTACCAATGCCGCTCCCTCACGGCTGTTGTACTTAATACTCACCGCGCCCCACCGCTATTGACAGAACGGGATGGAGACACGCTTACATCTACCTCCCCAAGCAGGACCCTCTCGTTGTAAATGCTAGCACCGTGACTAGTGCAGAGAGTGAGGAAGTGGTAAGCGAGGGGCTGCAGTAGGTTTGAGACCCACTACAGCCTATATTGGTATGCATACTTTACAGCTTTAATTTATAAGACATTAATTTACCAAAGAACAGTTGCCAAGTTCCATTCAACACCGGATCCTATAGCTTATTTTCCATGGCATATTTCAATATACTATGTATTAAAAGTCATTAACTGTGAGTGAATGAGAAGAATTATCACCAAAATACAATAGTGATCACTAACTACACTCTGCAAGTAACTTATCAATTGTTGGTTTCTTTACATGTATATCTAACTTTCTTTCTGCTTTATAAATAAATTGTTTCTTTTTATTTAAAACTGTTGTACTCCTTAAAGGTGTATATTCCTTATGTTTTTTCTTGTTGTATAATATATTAAACCTGTTCCATTACATACAGTACATCATAATGCAAGCAAGAAATAAAGCTACACAGAAACATAGAATTTGACGGCAGATAAGAACCACTTGGCCCATCTAGTCTGCCCCTTTTTTAACATTATGGTAGCCTCAAACCCTATTTGATCCTTAGCTTTTTGTAAGAATATTCTTATATCTATCCCAAGCATGTTTTAATTGTTCTACTGTCTTAGCCTCTACCACCTCTGATGGGAGGATATTCACTACTCTTTCTGTGAAGTAATTTTTCCTCAAATTTCCTTTGCACCTACCTCCCTCCAGTTTCAGTGCATGTCCTCCTGTTCTAATATTCTTCTTCCTTTGACGAATGTTTCACTCCTGTACCTTGTAAAAACACTTGATATATTTGAAAGTTTCTATCATTTTACCCCCTTTCCCTTCTCTGCTCCAGACTTTACATATTAAGATCTCTTAAACCTCGTACACACTAGACGATACGTTGGACAATTTGAACGTTATCGTTCATCGCGTCCAATATCGTCCAGTGTAAGCAGTGATGGCCAATGACGGCTGTTCCCACAGGTCATTGAAGATGTCTTTCATCACCTGAACATGCAGGCCAACCTGACGATATCGTCAGGTTGTGCATGTTCAGGGATGACGGAGGGTGCTGGCACTGAACGATATCGTTAATGATCTTATTCACTGTGTGTGCTCAATGTCATTAACCACATTGACCCGTGCACTACAGGGGATACACTAGACGATATCGCTTATGAAGCATATCATCTAGTGTGTACGTGGCAATAGTCTTTCCAGGAAGGTTTTGTGATGTAGGCCATTCACCATTTTAGTTGCCCTTCTTTGTACAGTCTCAAATGTACCTATATCCTTCTGGAGATATGGCCTCCAGAACTGAGCACAGTATTCTAGATGAGGCCGTACCAAAGACCTATACAGTGGCATTATTACTTCTTTCTTCCTACTACTGATTCCTCTCCCTATGCAACCAAGCATCTGACTTGCTTTCCTCATTGCTTTGTTACATTTCTTACCTACCTTTAAGTCACGTGAAATAGTGACTCCTAGATCCCTTTCCTCTTCTGTAATTACCATTATAGTGCCGTTAATACTTTGCGACCCAAGTGCTTGATTTAGCATTTTTTTTTGCTATTAAACTGTAGTTGCCACACTCTTGCCCATTCCTCTAGTCTACCTAGGTCCTCAATCATTTGTTTTACAATTCCTGATGTGTCTATCCTATTACATACCTTTGTGTCATCTGCAAAAAGGCATACTTTCCCTTCAATACTATTTGCAATGTCCCCAATAAAGATATTAAAAACACTAGTCCAAGTACAGTACATATCCCCGTGGACACCACTTGTCCACTTTCCTCCTGTGACTGCACTCTATTTACTACAACTCTTTGTTTTCTATCCTGCAACCAAGATTTTATCATTTCAGCCATCTTACAGGGGTATTCAATATGGGTGCGATATCAACGTTTATGCGTTAATATCGCAATTATGACGTCATCGCAGGTTTTACTTTTACACCCTATTCAATTTCAAAGACTTATCACAGTTTTGACAAGTCTTTGATAAAAAACGGTGATAAGTTTTCACCATTGAATAGGTGTCGAAAAAAAGTGCAGAATTGGGGTTTAGGGGTGCAGGCTTAAAAAAAATAGCCTGCACCCCTGAGAATGACATTTAAAAATTAACTGTGTCAAAAAAAGTTAAAAAAAAAAATAGGGACACCCCAAAAAATTAACTTAAAAATTGGGGTGCAAAAAAAAAAATTGGGAAAAATTGTTAAACAATAGGGAAATAGGTTCAGGGCTATTCTGCAAGTATGCGGCAGGTGCTTTTGAAGAATAGAATTATAGCGGCAGGTGCACAAATGCAGAATTTTTAAAAACTGACTTTAGGGACATCAAAATATGCTAGTACCCATTTTCATGTACCCCAAATTTGATGGGACCACTTAAAAAAATGAAAAAAATAACCTAAGTGCTCTTCTGCATCACTTCTTCAATGTCGGGAAAAAAACACCTGCTGCGGCTATTTAAATCCCCGACTTTCAATTAAAGGCTAAAACGGGGGTACCCATAGTGTTCCCCCATGTTTTTACAACTTTAGGGGGGTCTTACAATTATTTTAAGGAAAAATTCGTAACTTTACGCAAATCCAACTTCGGAGTTTCCCGTTTTCGTTAATTTTATATTGAAACGGGGATAAGCGGGAGCGCGCACCAGACTTAACGCAGAAAACACTCCGATATGAAACGTTAACTTCAACAGTGAAGTTAACGTTTCATATTGAATAGCCCTCTTAGACTCCAATGTTGGATAGTGTCAAAAGCTTCACTAAAATCTCGATAAGCTAAATCTACGCTCCCACCTTTATTTATCACTTTAGCCACCTGGTCAGAAAAGTTAATGAATGTGGCTTTAAATCCAGCTCTGTTTGCAGGCATGACATGAATGTTATACAGTTAACTCTAATGCTGAGCACACACTGACAGATATATTGTCCGATCAATTGATCGGCCAATATATCTGCTGCCCGTTGGACAGTGTGTACCCGTCGTTCACAGACATATCGCATTAACTGTGCTGCACAACCGATGGACAGATATATCTGTAGACATATTTGTCCATCAGCAAGTGTGTAAGGGCGGTCTGCAGACCACCCGTACACATACATCAGCAGCAGCGTGGATGGGTCCGCCCCCGTCCCATCACTCGGCCAGTGGGACAGGCCCCTTCCTACACACTGAACACAGATGATGTTCAGCGCGTACGAACAACCGTCATCTGCAGATATATCTGTTTAGTGTGTACCCAGCTTTAGTAGAACAGCACCACTGTACACATTCACTACAGTTTGCATAAAATTAAATGTTCAAATAGTGAGACAAATTTGCAATTACAAATATTTTGGGTTACCAGCAAACAGTTTTGTAAAGGAAAACATGCTTTAATGCAAACTTTTTTGAATCACGGCGCCCTATAGTATCAGCATTGTTTTCACAGCACCCGTAAGCTACAAGTTTGTTATTGAGAAATTCAGAAAATATTTTAGTAAAGTAGTAAAGTGAAGTAAATTGTGCTGACCTGTCATCCCTAGGGTCAGTTATGTGGTGGTAGTCAGGTTTGCGCTTCTGTTTGTCCACATATTTACATTACATTGACCATAAATAATTTGATTTGGCCACGGCACACAGTTTGGGAACCACTGCTTTAATGATTTCTTTGCAAATATGACACCCAACACCTCATTTCCGGGGGAATCACTAGAAACATGTCAGGCAACTGCAGGAGGCTGGCATGGGACTCCCCTTACTCAGGTTCCTGTGTGCACCATACTCCCAGCACACATCATACAGTACATATGCCATTCCACTAGTCACATTATGACACAGTAGTTGTGGAAGAGGTATATGACAATATACAATTACTGTATGCTTTGTTTTGTAGTTACAGGAAAGATTTGGGTTAATTATTTTTGGAACCAGAGTCACACATGTTTGTTTGACTACCATTAAGTTGGTACAAAAAGTTTTTTTCTAGTGTAGACTAAGGGCCTGATTCAGTTGTCAGCATGTGCTTTGGTCTCTGCATGTCATACTGCAATGCCCCCTTTTTTTCTTATTTTTTTGGTGATGAGAGACGAAGGATTTGTGTAACAATTTAAAGGCAGGTAACGTATGATCTATGACAATGCAACTCCCAGGGGGCTATTCAATTAGCTGCAGGGTTTCGCCCGCAACTAATTACCAGCAAAATCCCCACAGCACGGGGAAAATGGGGGTGTGGCCTAATTGCCATAGGTCATGCCCTCTATGTGACGTTATTTAGGGGCATGCCCGCATGGCATGCCTCCCGTGTAACATCAGACTGGGTGAGTCCAGCACTCCATCACTAGCTGGGCTTCCCCCAACCCTCTCCCGGCACTGAATGGATGCCACGGACATGCTACTCCGGGGTTCAGCTACTCCGGGGGTCCCAACCAGTGATGGTGCCAAACCTCCCGACTAGACCACCCGCTGAAATCGGGATGTTAGGAGGGGTGCGCCCTCTATAGGGTGGCGCCCCTGTTCGACCGCACTGGTCGAACACCCCAAGAACCGGTCCTGGGTTATAGTCAATATAATTTATTAAGGAAAGTTTATTTTTGCTCGAAAAACCACATTGCTTTGACTGATGATCCCAAATTATCAGAGGTAAGGACAAGAACTGACAACAACTGTCTTTTTGTTTTATATTCTTACAATGCATCTATATTGTCATGTACAGTATGGGATTAACCAAACATGGTCTCATTTCTTTTCTATATTGAATAAGGATATATCTGAATTCATTGGGTATATTTACTAAAGTGCAGGTTTTTAGAAGTGGAGATGTTGCCCATAGCAAAAAATCATATTCTACTTATCATTTATCTAGCTAGAATCTGATTGGTTGCTATGGGAAACAACTCCACTTTTAAAAACCCGCACTTTAGTAAACATACCCCCATGAGTTATTAATACAGAAAGTATCCTGATATGTAATGATCTATACACACAGGATGATTTTCCTGAACGATATGAATGATAACAATAGTGTTCAACGATAATTTGTTCGTATCATTTAATTTTATGCAGTGAACAATCGACCAACGATGCGCGTTCCCACATGAACGATAACGATATCTATGGTTGACCGTACATGCAGGCCAACTTGGACGATTTTGTCAAGATTTGCCTGTAAAGACATGGCACCCACTGATATATCTATCATAGATATCCATCAGTGTGTACACCCAAAATCGTTTGTCCTGCACTACAGAGAGTTGGAGGGAAATCGATCAGCAATATCTTTGGTTGTGCAGGTTGTACCTTGTGTATGTTGCATTACTAAGATCTGGAGGAAGCAGACTTTGTATCAGGGTTTGAGTTATTTACACCTGATTATTGAGTACAGACATTCCTCACTTAACAATCCACTTGTTTAACAACCGTTCGGACTTACGACCAGCACTCTGACCAGCTGGAAACCATAGTACAATGACTAAAATGTTATTCTGAAGATTTTTTTTTTTATAACTTTAATTGTACTGTACAGTATGTAAGAGTTATGCAAAGTAAAACAGTTACAGTATCAAGTTTGAGTTTCCTTTAGACCTTTTCTTTAGTCAGAATACATAAAAATAATTACCTCCTGGTTCCTCATTTAGTGACCAATTAATTTAATGACCTAGTCGTAGGAACAGAACTCGGTTGTTAAGTGAGGAATGTCTTTAGCCCTTCTTCTTGTGAAATTATAAGTAGTGAAATAAAATTAGACCAATATCCGGCACAATGTATCAGCCATTTATACTTCTTTAATTCTATGTGTGTTCTTTTAATTACAACATTTTAAAAATGAAATCACAAAATTTTACTGTGATGGTTACTATACAGTATCTTTAGTTTTTTCAATGTTTGTAATACTGTTTAAAACATTGGACATGTGCACACCAATGTGAAATCCCAACTGATGGAAGAGTTTTTAGATACTTATGTGCAAATAACATTAGCCATGTTTATATAACTGCATACACATAATGAAAATATAAGAAAAACATCCACCTAATGCAGCTTACCTCTTTTAGATTCCTGTACAGCAAGTCGTTATTTTTTTCTAAAAATCCTAAACAAGCAGAATTCAAAATGGTGTATTAAAGGATTTTGGATTAAAAAACAACAACAAATGAAGCCTCCTTTTACACTACCGTTACCACCCTTCATTTCAGGTTATAAAGATGAAGTTTAAATATTGTGTGGTTATACCTAGAGATAAACAAACATATTCTGCTGATCTCAAAATATAACTAAAGAGGAAGAAATATTGAATTGATTTCTATAATATGGCTGAAATTCAGAGATTTTCTGCTGAACGGTCTGATTTGCAAATTGGTTTCTGATCTCTAAAATTATTGGTCAATAACACACACAGGAAAATACGGCAAAACAGCAGTGGCCAGTCTACTGCCTACTCTAGTATAGATTCCTATAGAAGATGGTCCATCAGCAATAAGGAGGCCAACCCTAATATAGATACATGAATTGCAATAACTACTGGATTATTTTAAAATATAAATTAACTATTTCACTGCTATTTTATGCATACATTTTTTTTTTATCTTTTTTCAAAAAAGGTTGTTTTTTTTTTCAGAATTTTTCTTTGTACAGATGTATAACTTCTGTTAACACACATAAAGAAATAAAATGAGTTCCCTACTCACCCACAGCACAGTATGTAACCTCCCCTGCATAGTGGAGAAGCTGAAAGTCCACCCAGTCTATTGTTTTCCTAGTCCCTGGGCCGGCAAGTTTGCGGCTGTAAAAAACACACAGAGAGGAGCACAGTCTCGGTAATGCCAGAGAGAGAAGCTGGAAGAATGTACTGTAAAACTAGTCAACATCAATAATAGATAAATATAAATTGCATTTGTCTTGAATTAAATAATGAATCAGAATTTTTCCTGGAATGTGGCATGACCTTGAGATAAAACAGCAATGAGATTACATTGTAGTCATCAAGAAAAAATGTTTTATTGTGTAATTAAAAAATGTGCCTGAATCTGATCTACATTTTCCTGTATCTGTTCCTGTCCAGGTCTATTCCTCTCATGAGTCTAATGGGGCTCTTACATCTGCGACTGATTGCCACAATTCCCCAACGCTTGGGTCTGAGCATCAGAGAAATACAACATAGTGGATTTCCCTGGTTTGTCAAACCTGATCAAAAAATAATCGGAATCGACAATTCTGACAATTTTAAAAAACAGAATTTCCCAATTCACAGATGGATCACCGATCATCGGTTTTTAATGCTGATCGCTGAATCGGATTGGCGTCAGGGGATCAGGCAATTGTGGTGCTGATGTATGGGCCCCTTCAGGCAGCATCATCTTCACCCCCTGAACTCCAACATTGCTCTTCCCACCTCTTCAGGTGCTTTGATTGCAGACAGAGTACAGGGTGACATGTGACACCTAAACTTCCTTTTGCAATCACTGTGGTGTGGTGACTGACAGCATGAGTGTTGTCCATTGAAGCATCCACCATCGATGTTCATTGGTTTCAATCCATCAGCAGAAAACGGTTGAACGTTCAATGGATTGCCAGCACACATGCACGGTGGAAAAAAGAAACTGTTTAAAGAAGTAAAATACAATTTGAGAACCATCAGGGCCCCTGCATCGATGGTAAAACCATCTATTATTGGTAGGAAGTCATCATTAGTAGCTAACCAGTGATAGTCAATGGCTAAGCCTAGAGTGAAGTGGGGATGGTGATAGGAAATATTGTTGCTCTGCCACCCATATACTCTTGCAGTGTCAGTAAGTGTGCTCACTTCTCCTTTGAGGGGGTCGGTGGCTGCAGCAACAAGGAGTGTGTGGAAGGAGTGCAGTGGCAGTGTATAATGTTCCTGCTCACATCATGTCTTATATGCATTACTTTACTATAAAACACTACTATAATATGTGATACAAACTATTTTCCATATTGTACAATGCTGAGGAATAAGTTGGCACTTTATAAATGCTAACTAATAATATCAGTTTGGATAACAGGCTTCACAGACTTACGTTAGGAAGTGAGGGTGGTCTCTAACCTTCTCTTCCAGTTTTGCCAGAAAGCTGAGATCTGTGGCTTCCCCAGGCCGTAAGCATTCCTCATCCTATGACAGAAGGGAAAACAACATAATAAGGGAAAACAACATAATAATAATCAAACATGACTAAAATATAAGTCTAAATATGTGTCCAATCTGTAATACTGTATGTACTGTAATACTGTAACATAGTATATCTTAGCCCTTTTATTTGTATTTCAAACAGAACAGTGTGATAGGCTGAACGAGTTCTAACTCAAATTCAATATTATGTACAAAAACTTTAAGAAATCTGTATATACTCTATATATTGACGGTTATAGGGTAGATGGCACTATTTCCATCTGTATGCCTCATATTTTGGGATCCATCCAACCAAAATTAATAAGGTGTGTACCCACACTGATCTGAAGCTCAGGAGAGTGTTTTATAGTGTTATTTAAGATGCAGGAAATCTAAGAGAACTAGTAGTAGACAGACATGAAGATATCTGGACACCACCACGTTCAGTGTAGTGAGCTGAAAAAACAGGTTAGTAAAGTAGCTGTGATGTGTCCTGCAAGAGGCAGGGAAACAGCGACGGGACCAGTTGGAGACTGACAAGGGATCTACCTAACCCTTAGCCTTGTTAGCTTTAGTGCATACTGTAAATGAATAAAATTTAAAGACTGGGATTTTTGGACTTTCAAATATCTCTTTGCCATGTACTATATTAGTACTAACTGGAATGTTGATTCATTCATCTGCAAACTAGATGAGGGTGGGAAACAATGATACAAATAGAGTAAATAAAGGAAAGTTAGAGATATAAAAGAAAAGAAAAAAACTCATCCTTTAACTTGGTATAGTACTGATTTGAGGTTTCTGCCCCGACCAAGACAGTGTTGCCCCATGCAGTTCTGCGTAGGGTGTCATGAGCCCTGCTGCTCTGACCCTGGTGGAGGTGACAATGAATGGGTCTTTTAATGGAATGAGAGGGGTTGAAGGGGCTGCCTCATTTATTAGAATGGGTATGCAGGTACACAGAATGATGTAGCCACATCCCTAGTGTGTAATGGCTCTCCCTTCTTTATTTATCCAGAATTGATTATCCACAAAGTAGTTATGTGACGTTGGACTATTGTATATTATACCTTCTAGCATTACAGTAATATAATATATTCAGATGTTTTACCATGACAGCAATTATCCCCTTGTGCTTCTCTTCAATTAAATCACAGATGATTTTGTTGTCAAAGTACTGGATAGGCTCCCACTGTTCAGGGAAAAAAAGAAAGCAAGTGTATGCAGTGCTGTATGATATACTGTATTATTATATACAAGAAGCAAGGAGGTAAAGTTACAGTAGCTGCACCACAAGTCTAATCTCTTTTATTTGTATTCATCAAAAAGGTTGTACAGGTTGAGTCTCCCATATCTAAATATTCCGCAATATGGATTTTTTTTGGCTTGACTGAGATAATGAAACCTTTGATTTTTGATGGTTCAATGTACACAAACTTTATCTAAGGCACAAATTATTAAAAAATATTGTATAAAATTACCTTCAGGCTGTGTGTATAAGGTGTATATGAAACATAACTGAAATTTATGTATGTACACAAACTTTGTTTGAGCCACAAAATTATTGAAAATATTGTATAAAATGACCTGCAGGCTGTGTGTATAAGGTGTATATAACACATACATGCATTCTGTGTATATATTGGGGTCCCATTCCCAAGATATTTCATTATGATATGCAAATATTCCAAAATACGGAATATTCCATTATCCAAAATACCCCTGGTCCCAAGCATTTTGGATATCGGAGACTCAACCTGTAATGTAGAAAACTAGATTTACATCCTTAACAGCAAACTAAAGATCTCTTTACATTTTTTGTTGCCTTTAACACAAGTATCTTTCTACAATGGCTGCCCTCCATATGCAGCAGCATGGACACATTACACACAGTGGCGGATTTTACCTAGAGGCCGCAAGGCTGCAGCACTTCCAGACAAATATGTTGCCTGCAGTGAATCCTGGCAGCGGCTGTAGCTTCCCATGGGAAGCGATCCCTGCTAATCATAGCCCCCTGAGACTGCCAGTTACAGTCCTCCCCGGCAAGCCAAGGTAGGAGCCGCTACTGATTACACATCATATTATATAACCAACTCTCTTTATGGAGAGAAGGAATACCGCTATAACACTTAATGTGCATTTATATTATATTAGTTACTGTAATCTGCACTCATTAGCACTGGTATCAGGCATTACATTATCCCAATTAGGAGTCTATTCATCATCACTTAATTTATACAAAAGCAGGTGAAAATTAATATCTTCACATACTTTTGTATAAATTAAGTGCCAGGGCCATTCATCAAGTTCCAAAAATGCATTATTTTCGGAACTTGGCGGTATTACTATATGCCACCCTGAGAAGCCGTACAGACCCCGATAATCTTCGCAGGCTGCCGTTTACACAAAAGCCTGTCAAGATTTACATGGCAGCCACTACAGCCAGCAGTGGGATCTATTCAGATCCCTCCCTGCTGTATCTGCACTGCAGAGCTCCAGGAGCTGAGAGCTCATGGGCACGACAGCCCAGGAGACTCCCATCCAGGCTACATGGTGCCACTCCTGGTAGAGAAGACAGGTGGGGGGGAGAGGACACTGGGGATGGAGGGAGGGGGGGACACGGGGATGGCAGGGAGAGTACACCGGGAATGGGGGAAAACAGAGCGGACACAGCACCAGGGAAAGTATGCGGGGGGACAGGAGGCAGCAGCAGTAAGAGAGAAGACGTGGGAGGGGGAACAGAGCAGACACTGCACTGGGGTAAATATGCGGGGGACACTGTCAGGGTTCAGCCTAGGATCGGCCTCTCTCACCTCCTTGCCGGCTTCCCCTGACTTCCTTGCGGTCAGACGTCTGGTGCAGTGATGGATGTGGGGCTGAGTATTCTGCCTTAGGTGCTTTTTGCGAGCTTCCATGGTCGGCTGTGTGTGCTGGGGATCGGAGTTCCCATCATGGGCGGCGCCATGACAGTTCCTCTCATGTGACAGTACTCCTAACCTATGGTAGCATGATTTCAGTCAGCTGATGCTGTGCTCCAGTAATCTGCTACCCCTGGGTATAAATCCGCCTCCAGAACTCCAGGAAGATGCTGTTCAACTTCGTTATTCCAAGTGCCTGTGTTACTCCCACTGTTGCTTTGTGCTAAATCCTTCAGCGTGTTGCTTCAGCCTGCTCACAGTTTCCCAGTTTCCTGTATTAGCTTCCATGCTAAACCTTACTCTGAGACTTTAGCTTTCTCACAGTACTTCAGTGTTTCATGTCCCTTCCCTGTGTGTCTTTGTATATGTGCTGCTAATTCTATTGCAGCTTTCCTTTGGCTATTACCCTGTATCACTGAAGTGTCAGATTACCTACTGGTATTAATTAGCTCACAGCTGGACCCCCCCAGCACATGTCTGTGTCAATCTGCTCTGTGTCTTGTCAGTGCAAATCTGCACTTGCAGTTAGCACTCTCCCAGTGTATGCCTATCTTCTCTATATGTCTTGTCTGTGCAATCTGCACCTGCATATATAATTATTCCTAGTATTTTGCCTTTGCCCAGTACCAGCATTTCTAGCTCTCCCAGTATTTTGCCTTTGCCCAGTACCAGCATTTCTAGCTCTCCCAGTATTTGGCCTTTGTCCAGTACCACATTTCTAGCATTCCCAATATATTCCTTGAGTCCACTCTACTCTTGTATGTGCAATCCCTAGTATATGTTGTGTTTTCCTGCATATTTAGCAAACTCCAGTACCTGCCTGTGTCCACATCTCCCTGAGCTGCTGAGCTATTCAGCTCCTGGATTTCTTAGTGATTCTTAGTACTTTCTCAGTAATCTCATGCAAGGTGATCGGGATTTCTAATTGTGTTCCAGTGTATCTCCAGTGTTCTAGCAATAACTTAACGTAATATAGTTCCGGTCTTCTGCCATTCTCAGGTACCTGTCCAGAGGGCCGCGACCTGCTCACTTGATGCAGCGGAAAACCAAATCCCAACTGGAGGGGTCACTGGAGGAAACCACCAAGTGAGTTAGACTCCGTGCCTCTGGGCAGGTCTAGCCAAACCTGGGTTCGGCCGCAAATAGGAGACCTAGCCACAGTCACTCCGATAGTCACCTGAACCCCCCGGCTCACCGTCCTCCACAGAGGATCACTTTCACCGGATTGTGACAGTTTGAACAGCCTAATATGCAAGCCGCCGGGTTCCAGGTTGAAGCAGGTTTTCAGGATTTACTCTCTCGTGTGTCTGCACAGGAGACAGCTTTACAATCCGTCAGACAGCAGCTGCAAGAACTCTCTAGTCAAATGATGGTTATTCATTCAGTTCTAGCTGCTTTGTCCCCAGACACACCACAAGTTCCACCAGTGAATTCTCCACAGTTTCGTTCCGAAGTTTCAATTACCCCTACAGATGAAACATTTTCTGTGCAAGCTAGTGAACCTCTCAAGTGTCCTCTGGTTCCCCAATTTCCTGATATTCATGACCCTGAACCTTTCAAGAGTTTCTACTGGCTTCTAGAACAACTACAAAATCTCCGTCCCAAAATTTTTCAAGTTATTTCCAAGCTTTCTAGTGCTACTCCTGACTTGACTAACAGCTTTTCCAAGCAAACTAAAGTAAAGCATCAAAGTTACCTGCGCCCTAAACTTACTGAGGTTGAACGTCAGCGACGCCGGGAACTGCATCTGTGTTTATATTGCGGTTATGACGATCACTTTCTTAAGGACTGTACTCTGCGCCCACTGAGAAGTGGTGACAAGTGTGTGACTCCTAATGTCTGCATTTTCAGTTCTCCCCATCATCCATCAGTGATTCCCGTTTCTTCAGTTACAGATAAGGAGGTGATATCCACTAAGCAAAAGAAAGTTCAAGTTTTCGATTGGGGCCCTGCTACAAGATGCTTCAACCCTCGTCTAAGAAATATTGGGAGGATATTTCAACCTTCTAAAGTCAGGGACACTACTCATTCCACTTCTACTGGTCACGGCCCGGATTCCATTTCCATCAGTCCCAGCCCGGATTCTGCCTGTTCCGGTCCCAGTCCGGATTCTGCTTTTCCCAATACGGGACTACAGTCAGTAGCCGCAGGAGGGGTCTCAACTTCCTTACCCCAGCAAGGGGGTCCCAAGTCTTGCACCCCAGCAGGGGGTCTCAAGTCTCGCACCCCAAGAGGGGGTCTCAAGTTCCACGCCCCAGAAGGGGGCCTTCATTTCAAGTTTCATGCCCCAGGAGGGGGTTTCAAATCTCTCACCCCAGAAGGGGGTTACAAGTGTTGTACCCCAAGAGGGGGCTTTCATTTCAAGTTTCACGCCCCAGGGAGGGGTCTTCGTTTCGAGTTTCATGCCCCAGGAGGGGACCTTTGTTTCGAGTTACACGCATCAAGAGGAGGCTTTCGTTTCGAGTTTCACGCCCCAGGAGAGGGCCTTTGTTTCGAGTTTCATGCCTCAAGGGGAGGCCTTCATTTCGAGTGTTATGCCCCAGGAGCGGACCGTAATTTCAAGTGTTACTCCCCAAGAAAGGGTCTCAAGTTCCATACCTCAAGAGGGGGTTCTGAGCCACTCACCCCAGGAGGAAGTCTGTGTTCTTGCATCCCAAAAGGGGGTTTCATATTGCGTACCCCGAAAGGAAAAGCCAAGTCAGCTTCCCCAGAAGGGGGTTTTAGGTCCCATACTCCAACAGGGAGTGTCAAGTTCTGTACTCCAGGAGGGGGCCTTGAGTCTCTCACCCCAAAAGAAGGTTTCAAATCTTGTTTCCCAGGAAGGGGCCTCAAATGCTATCCCCCAGGAGGGTGTTTCTAGTGTTATACCCCAAGAAGGGACTTCAAGTGTCACGCCCCAAGAAGAAATCCTCATTTCAAGTTCTTTACCCCAGGAGGGGGTTTCAAGCCTCTTACCCAGAGAGAGGGTTCCTAGTGTCCTTCCCCTAGAGGGGACTTCAAGTGTCTCACCCCAGGATGGGGTTCCCAGTGTAATACCCCAGGAGGGGATTTCCAGTGTTACGTTTCAAGAGAAAGTTCTTGTTTCAAGTTCTTCACCCCAGGACAAGGGTCCAAGTATCCTACCCCAGGATGGGGTTTCCAGTGTTATACCCTAGGAGGGGATTTCAAGTGTTACGTTTCAAGAGAAAGTCCTTATTTCAAGTTCTTCACCCCAGGAGGGGGTTTCAAGCTTTGCACCCCAAGAGGGGGTTTCAGTTTCCTCACCCCAGGAGGGGATTTCAAGTGTCTCACCCCAGGATGGGGTTCCCAGTGTTGTGCCCCAAGGGGGAATTTCAAGTGTTATTCTCCAAGATGGGACCTCAAGTGTCTCACCCCAGGATGGGGTTCCCAGTGTTATACCCCAGGAGGGGAATTCAAGTGTCTTACCCCAGGATGGGGTTCCCAGTGTAATGCCCCAAGATGGGGTTCGCGGTGTTATTCCCCTGGAGGGGACTTCAAGTGTCTCACCCCAGGATGGGATTCCTAGTGCCATCCCCCAGGGGGGGATTTCAAGTATTACATTTCCGAAGAAGAGTTCAAGTGTCTTACCCCAGGAGGGGGTTTCAAGTCTTGTACCCCAAGAACAAGAGTTTCCAAGTGTTACTCCCCAAGATGGGGGTTCAAGCATCATACCTCCAGAGGAGGTTTCTAGTTATGTACCCTGGCAGGGGGTATCAAGTCTCATAGTCCAGGAGAAAGTCTCAAGTTTTACATCTCAAAAAGGGATTTCAAAATCTGTATCCCAAGGAAAGATCTCCGGTTCTTTACTCAAGGAAGAATCTTCTAGTGTTGTGTCAAAGTCAAATGCTTTAGAGCCCAATCTGTTAAGAGGTTCACAAGATGATGCTACCACTATATTTAAAGGTATACCTCAGGATCCATCTGATGTTTCTATGTCCATTTTTTTTTATGGAGATATAACGCCATATTATGCTTTGGTGGATCATTTCATCGCTATTATGAAATCCTCTCCATGGTCTGAAATCAAGCCTACTAATGTAGTAAAATTTATAATTTCATCTTTCCCAGGTAAAGCTTGGGACTGGGTTGAGCCTATTTATGATTCAAAGGATCCGATGCTGTCAGATTTAGTAGCCTTTTCTGCGGCAGTCATTAAAGAATTTGGTCCAACTTATCCTCACAGTTCTCTCGAGGATCCTCATCTCAACAAAGTCTCCAGTTCTGGGGTACCACCCTCTGCTATTAAGCTCAGATGCATTTCTTTGAGTCCTTCTCAAAAAGATCCAGTACAAAAACAACCTGTCCAGAAGGATAAGACTCAAGGAGACATAAGGATGATGAATTATAACACAGATTCTGACTATGATCCTGAGTACGATGAAAAAACAATTTCGGTAGTTCCCATGAAAGACACTTTGCAACTTAAGTCTTCTTCTTCTTCAAGTGGTTCGAAAAAGTCTCGGAAAAAGAAGAAGAATCGATGACTTCCTGGTGACCAACCTTTCTTGGACCAAGTTGACTATTTCTTCCAATTATTAGTCTCAGAATCCATCTGGTATTGGGAACCTTGTTCTTCTAAACTTTCCAGTTCTTATTGTATCTTCAATCAAGATTTTCGAGTTTCCTGTGTTTTTCAAATATATATATATATTTTTTTGTGTCTTTCTGAGGAGCTCCAGTTGAGCCTTTATGGGTGTTCGGTGTCCACCCTAAAAGGAGGGGGTACTGTCAGGGTTCAGCCTAGGATCGGCCTCTCTCACCTCCTTGCCGGCTTCCCCTGACTTCCTTGCGGTCAGACGTCTGGTGCAGTGATGGATGTGGGGCTGAGTATTCTGCCTTAGGTGCTTTTTGCGAGCTTCCATGGTCGGCTGTGTGTGCTGGGGATCAGAGTTCCCATCATGGGCGGCGCCATGACAGTTCCTCTCATGTGACAGTACTCCTAACCTATGGTAGCATGATTTCAGTCAGCTGATGCTGTGCTCCAGTAATCTGCTACCCCTGGGTATAAATCCGCCTCCAGAACTCCAGGAAGATGCTGTTCAACTTCGTTATTCCAAGTGCCTGTGTTACTCCCACTGTTGCTTTGTGCTAAATCCTTCAGCGTGTTGCTTCAGCCTGCTCACAGTTTCCCAGTTTCCTGTATTAGCTTCCATGCTAAACCTTACTCTGAGACTTTAGCTTTCTCACAGTACTTCAGTGTTTCATGTCCCTTCCCTGTGTGTCTTTGTATATGTGCTGCTAATTCTATTGCAGCTTTCCTGTGGCTATTACCCTGTATCACTGAAGTGTCAGATTACCTACTGGCGTTAATTAGCTCACAGCTGGACCCCCCCAGCACATGTCTGTGTCAATCTGCTCTGTGTCTTGTCAGTGCAAATCTGCACTTGCAGTTAGCACTCTCCCAGTGTATGCCTATCTTCTCTATATGTCTTGTCTGTGCAATCTGCACCTGCATATATAATTATTCCCAGTATTTTGCCTTTGCCCAGTACCAGCATTTCTAGCTCTCCCAGTATTTTGCCTTTACCCAGTACCAGCATTTCTAGCTCTCCCAGTATTTGGCCTTTGTCCAGTACCACATTTCTAGCATTCCCAATATATTCCTTGAGTCCACTCTACTCTTGTATGTGCAATCCCTAGTATATGTTGTATTTTCCTGCATATTTAGCAAACTCCAGTACCTGCCTGTGTCCACATCTCCTTGAGCTGCTGAGCTAGTCAGCTCCTGGAGTTCTTAGTGATTCTTAGTACTTTCTCAGTAATCTCATGCAAGGTGATCAGGATTTCTAATTGTGTTCCAGTGTATCTCCAGTGTTCTAGCAATAACTTAACGTAATATAGTTCCGGTCTTATGCCATTCACAGGTACCTGTCCAGAGGGCCGCGACCTGCTCACTTGGTGCAGCGGAAAACCAAATCCCAATTGGAGGGGTCACTGGAGGAAACCACCAAGTGAGTTAGACTCCGCGCCTCTGGGCAGGTCTAGCCAAACCTGGGTTCGGCCGCAAATAGGAGACCTAGCCACAGTCACTCCGATAGTCACCTGAACCCCCCGGCTCACCGTCCTCCACAGAGGATCACTTTCACCGGATTGTGACAGACAGGAGCCAGCAGTGAGGGGAGGAGAGAGGACACGGGGGGAGACAGAGTGGACACCGGGGAAAGGATGACAGGGGGGTTTTACACACAGCAGCAGGGTTAGTGGTGGTGCAGGCCAGGGCACTGGCAGGGAAATACATAGGAACACAGCAGGTGTGGGGGTACAAGTTTAAATTTTCCCAGAAGCTGACTCAGCAAAAAGTGCCGTTTTTTAGAAGTGATACTTTAGTTAATGAGGCATGATGAATGCCACCGAACAGTTCTTTAAACTCGCAACTGTGGGCAATGTATAGGGGACACCACTACAAGGGGACTACTACAATTGTGGGCAATGTATAGGGGGCACTACTACAAGGGGCACTACTACTATTGTGAGCAATGAATAGGGGGCACTACTGTGGGCAATGTATAGGGGGAAATACTAAAAGGTGCACTACAACTGTGGGCAATGTATAGGGACACTACTACTGTGGGCATTGTATAGGGGGCACTACTACAAGGGGCACTACTACTGTGGGCAATGTATAGAGGGCACTACTACAAGAGGCACTACTACTGTGGTTAAATTATAGGGGGCACTACTATAAAGTGCACTACTACTACGGGCATTGCATAGAAAACTCTCATACACTCACTGCTCATTTCCAGATTGGACTACTGTAACCTCCTCCTATCTGGCCTCCCCAACTCCCACCTCTCTCCTCTCCAGTCTGTCCTCAATGCTGCTGCTCGGCTCATCTTCCTCTCCAAACGCTCTACGTCTGCCTCCCCTTTACTTCAAGCCCTCCACTGGCTACCCTTCCCTTTCAGAACCCAATTCAAGGTTCTAACACTCGCTTACAAAGCCCTCACCCATTCCTCTCCCATTTACATCTCTGACCTCATCTCCCTTCACTCTCCTGTTCACCCTCTTCGTTCAACACATGCACGCTACCTCTCATTGCCAACTGTTTACGTGCTCCCACTCTCGCCTCCAAGATTTTTTGCCCGTGCTGCTCCCCACCTTTGGAACTCTCTCCCTCTCCCCATCAGACTCTCCACCTCTCTAAAATCCTACAAACGGGCTCTCAAGACCAACTACTTCATCAAAGCCTTCCAATTCTCATCCTAACTTGCTGCTATATGCGCCTTCCTCCCTGTCTACCCGATCTGTGTCACACCTGTTTGTCTGACCCTCCCCTTTAGAATGTAAGCTGTTATGAGCAGGGCCCTCTACCCTCTTGTGCTTCTCCTTACTTTACTTTCATCTACTTCTTACCCCCCACTAGAGCACCTAACATTTGGTTACCTATGCTCTGTGCGTCTCTGGGTGTTATAGTCACTAATGTAGCAATGTATATTATCCTTGTCCTCGTCCTCTATTGTGTTGTACTGTAAGTCCCTGGTCAACCTGTTTATGCACTTTGTAAGGTGCTGCGGAACACTTATGGCGCCATATAAATAAATTATAATAATGATAAAATAATAATAATACTTTGGGCATTGCATAAGGGGCACCACTACTGTGGGCATTGTATGGGGGCACTACTACTGTCAGCATTGTATAAGGGACACTACTACTGTATGCATTGCATGAGGGGCACTCCTACTGTAAGCATTGTATTGAGGGCACTACTACTCTGGGCACTGCATAAGGGGCACTACTACTGTGCGCATTGTATAGAGGGTACTACTATTGTGTGGAATAATGTTTATAAGGGGTACTATGGTGTGGTATACTACACTAATGAAAAAGGGGCATGTCTTAAGGGCACGCCCCCTTTTAAGTGACCACGCCCCATTTCCGGTGCACTATTAGTAATTAACACGCATTAGTAACCTTATGTTTTCCAAACCCCACTTCAAAATTCCCACTTCGTCCACTGTTTACAGGTGCAAAAACAGACAGGAAGCCACCCACACTAAATGGAACAATATTTATGTGACTCTAGACACAGGAATGGCACCTAATATCCCTTTTGTCACCTCATTACCCTAAGATGTGAGAATTGCACTTCCATGCACAAAAACAGGTCTTACATTAGACAACAAATAAAATGAAAAAAGAACCATGCAAAAGAAAGTAGATGCATGTCAGCCAGACAGCAAAAATGTTAGTTTAATGTCAGAGATACTTAAAGAAAAAGAAATACAGTACTGTACCTCAATTCCTTCTGTTTTATATTCCTCTTGTTCTGCCTTTAGTGTCATTGTAATAAAGAGCTGCTGTAGTTTTTCATTACAATAATTAATACAAAACTGTTCAAAGCTGCAAATAGCAGACAGAATTAAGGTTAAGGATATTAGAATTTGTCACACAATAATTCTTATTTATCAGCATATAATTTATATAGTAAATACATATTGCTTGAAGATATTAGGAGATTGTATATGTCTGCTTGTTTGTTAATGTGATGTAGAAAATATATACTATAATGTACCTCATTTATGAGATATACTTGATGAACTGCTCAAAACGCATTGGTTTGGCACCCCTGTATCTAAATGGCCCATACTGTTCGCATAACAGTGTACGCCTCCGCAAGCGCTCCTAGGCTTTCTGAAAGGCTAAACCATGGGGGGGGAACCTATTTTCTGCCGAGGGCCATTTTGATATATATAACATTATTTGTGGGCCCGGCACAGGCCACGCCCCCCTCCTTGTGACATCACATGGGGGCGGGTCCACAATCGCCGGTGATAACAGCAATGCCCGGAGCATCCTGTGGATGCTCCTGGAGCTGTAAGGGCAGCGGTGTGACCATCTGAAGCATCCTAAGGACGCTCCAGGCGGCACTGCTGTATAGATTCTGGCTGCAGTGTACCATTCTAGGCACCCTGCTAGCCAGATGAGGCTAGCAGAAAAAAGCTCAGAGGGCCTGACCAAATGATTCCACGGGCCTTATACGTCCCCCGAGCCTGAGGTTCCCCATCCCTGGGCTAAACACTTGAAGAGGCGTATTGTGCAAAACTGGAAATATCACATCTTATCACTTGCATCTTATTAATACAACTTTTCCACTTTTCTCCTACAGCAATTATGTCTTTAGCCTCATTTACGGTTTATATTAATCATGTAGAGAATAAATTATATCTGTCAATAGTACCTATCATTTTAATAGTATTAGACTCAGTCATGTTTATAAAGGAAAGACTAAGGTGAGGATTCAAAAAAATAATATCAGTAAGTTACCTGTTTGTTTCAAACACTTCAAAGCCATAAATGTCCAGAAGTCCTATAACAGTTTTCTTTGGTGGCTCCTGTTAATATCACATGCATTGTAAAGTTATTACACGTTTACTGAATGCAAGTCTTAACTATTGATCAATGCAAAAGATACATAGTGGAGTTTATTTACATATGTAGAAGAAAGCAAAGACACTTTGTCAATGGCTTGTGATGTTCTGCTGTGCTGTGCTAGCTACACAATGTAGTTATTGTAACTTTGTGCAAAATAGTCGGTGGACCTGAAGTGAAAGAACATTGAACAATGTAATTATACATATGTTTTGTGCACTACATCAAGCAGATTTTTTTGTTGTTGTTGTTGGATGAAAATACATATCAATATTTCCAAGAGCTGTAACAAGAACAATGACCAAAACTGGATGGGTTTTGTAATTGTAGGCATATGTTATGGGTGATGGGCACTAGTATATACATATGAACCAATGTAACATAGCTTAACATTTAAATTGTGGCATTTAATTTAGGTAGGTAGAGTTTTACAATAAAGAATAAGCAATATTTTAGGAGGAAAAAATCCAAATTGGTAAAGGCGGTAAGCCAGAGTTGGCATTTTCTGAAATAATTGGTGAAATTGCAGAACAGAGATAAGCAATGTGCTATGCAGCAATATACAGTATGAGCATTTGTGCAAATGTACTAAGTTTTGACCTTTAATATTTCCATTCTCTTCCACTGCATTGGAAAAAACAGAAAATATACAATTTTTCAGTTTTTCCAATTCCCATTAGAGGGTTCCATACCGTAATGGTTGAGCTTATTTCCCCTTCATCCTAAGGACCTGGAAGTGATGTGCAGTGAGTTTGGAAGTGCGATTACATGCCAATAAAGTTCACTTACAGAAGAAATTTGTTCCCTCGCAGGCTCGCTACGCTCGCCACAAGATTATATTCTCCCTCTGTGTCCACGTGGATGTTAAGAATGACGTTGGACAGTAGCTGATTATGTCAGGGTCCTCTCTGCAAAGAGCATCTAGACACTACCTTCCAGTAATCCCTGACATTGTAAACTGCAGTTTTTCCAGTTAATTGATTCATTACCAATCAAGGTCAGTGCTTCAGTGTATGTGTTTTTTAATTGGTCTACTACTGTATGACTATAGCACTGTACAAGAATGTAATGATATTGTCTAAGGGCCTGATTCAGCAAGGATCGCAATTGCAAAGCTGTACGCAGGCAGCTTTGCAATTCCGATCCTTGCTGTTATGCAAATACAGCAGGAGGTATATGACAGGCTGGGATCACCATCGTGACCATCAGTGGTCGATGGTCACGATGATGAATGTGCTGGGCCTCCGGCAAGCTGAGTGAGGACACTGCATCGATTAACACAGATCCTAGGCTGGCCACTCCCGGAAAATGGGGCAGACACCCCCCCCCCCCGTTTCCGGGAATGCCAGTCGCCCCCGCACTGCCCCTTAAATGCTTCTGCCGGTCAATCAGGCAGAGGCATTCAAGGGTTTGCGTGCAACTACGTAGGACCCATTCTGCGAGTATGCAGAATGGGTCCTACGTAGTTGCTAGCAGACCCTTGAATGCCTCTGCCTGATTGACAGGCAGATTTCCGGTAATCGCGCGAACTGCTGAATCAGAGACTAAGTGACGATTTGACAATTTTCAAGACAAACTTCATAAATTAATAATACCTATAGAATTATGAAGTGTATCACATTTTATTAATTTAATTATTATACAATTGATACACAATGTACTTTCACTCCACTTTGTACTATTCCCTTAATTATCACATTAGAATTTATATATTATATAATTCAATGGTGTAACAAGTGTAGTGCAAGTGGAACATGTGCTATGGACGCCAGTGCAGAGGGGGTGCTGGGCCAGAGGCTGGCTTGCAGGGTTGACACTGGCCCACAAAATCAAAATCCCCACAACAAAAGGTACTTCAGGAAGACTTGCCAGTGCTGAATCAGGGCAGAGACCTGGTGGGGCCATTGCCCTTGCATAGAAAGGGTGGTTTATGTATGGAAAAACAAGATTTTGTACCATTTAATTTCCTGCTTGCTGAGAACCAGTGAAATCAGAGTGGTAGGAGGAAAGAGACAGGCCATGTTGAAGGCTTACAAAGCAGACTGTGCGTTGATAAGATAAGCTCCTGGATTCTGAGTCCAAGAGCTACATCTGTCCATCTTGTAGTTCTGCCTGGAGGCCATCTAGTCTATCTCCGGTTGGCCCAACTTATCCACCAAAAGATTGAAAATGGCGTGGTGTAATGACCACTCCCCTCAATGTATGTCCTTGCATATGAGATAATCCACTTCCAAGTTGTTCACTCTGGGGATGTAGGCCGTCATTAAGGCCAGAAAATGTTTTTTCCTGCATAGTCTGAGCACTTTTTGTGCCCCCTTGAAGATTTATGATAACGACAGTCGTCATGGTGTATGATTGGACCTTGACTGGGAGGCCCTTTAAGAGGTTACAAGCCTGTACCAAGGCTAAGTAGACTGCCTGAAGTTTGAGAATATTGATGGGAACACGTATCTCCTGTATTGACAAGCGACTCTGAAGGGTCTTGTGTAGGGTTGCCACCCTTGACCCACAGAGGCTGGTGTCGAACATGAGAATAGTTCACGACTCTATCCGAAAGGGACAGCCATTGTCCAAGTGAGGTGTAAACAGCCACCACAGCAAGGACTGTCTTGGCAGTGGAGACAACTGGAACTCCTGCGAATGGGTCTGGAGCAGAGACCGGTTCCCTTTGGAATAAGAGTTCCCTCTGATGTATCTGAGAGTCAACTGAGCAAACTCCACCAATTAAAATTTGGACATTAGTTTGCCTAAGACTCTCATGCAAAGATGAATAGAGACTTTTCCCCGTGAGAGATACATGGAACGATGGACTGAACTGTTAAGGTTTTGACTGCTGCCAGGAAGACCCTCTGTGACTGTTTGTCCAGAAGATCTCCCAAGTGGAGCATCTGCTGAGTAAGAATGAGAGATGACGTCTGGAAGTTTAAGATAGGTTGATCGATAGTTGGAGGTGATCCTCCTGGAGTAAAGGTGTTCAAGCTGTGAGCAAAAAATCATCCAGGTAGGGAAAAACCTTGACACCCTGTTTTTGGGGGGCCGTGGCCATTACGGACATGACCTTGCTGACTACCCAAGGTGCCACTGAGAGTACAAATGGCAGAGCCTGGAACTGAAAATGAGTGACAACTCCCCCTGCTGAAAAACTGGTGCATACTTGCTTACTTTTGAAAAAGTATTTCAGGGAGATTGTAAAAAGCAACACCTATAAGCATGGTGGTAAAGTGGACATGTACTGCTACATCTGAGAGGCGTGTCATATAATTGACTTGCATCCAAATGTAAACGAGGTCCAAAGTAAGATCTAATTTTCAGGGCCAGCTGACAAGAGAAAACTTATATGAAAATGCATGTAGTCAAAGGGTTCTTTGTGCCTTATAATCAATGCAGGGAAATGGCACTGATTACACCATTTGAATGTATATATCTCTGTTTCTTCTTTTCCACCAAGTATATAACAGCTACATAATGGTGGTACGTTGCAATCTGGGATATTGCTAGACTCTTCAGTGAGTCAGGGACAGGGAGATTGCTGCTATTTCAGGTAGTCTCCCTGACAATCAGGTAGCGTTTGCAAGTATGGCAAGTATGAACTGGAGCCTATATAGTGTCCCTAGCACTGCAAACTGACTGGGGGCGCACTATGATTGCAGTTGCTGAACCGGGCATTATTCAAATAGGGCAGTTTAACTGCTAAGTGGTAAAAGCTTTAAAAATTATATTGATAATAACAAATTATGCAATTAAAATAGATTTTATGTACATGTTGATATTTGTAGTTTAGAACAACTGGGCCTGGGGTTACATACAGTATCACCAGATATGGATCCTTAGGTGCTAAATGGAAATTTCCTAGGCCTCATAGGGTGTCACAATATCCTTCACACTTGGTAATTTTCCTCTTAGGAGCCGCATATTATAAAGCTCCCAAAAAAGAAAACAAAAGAAAACAAAACACACATTCAGAGGTATTCAATATGGGTGCGATAACATCGTTTTTGCGTTAATATCGGAGGTATTACGTCATTATCGCAGGTTTTACTTTTACACCCTATTCAATTTCATAGACTTATCGCAGTTTTGAAAAGTCTTTGATAAAAAAATGGGGATAAGTTTTCACCATTGAATAGGTGTCGAAAAAAAGTGCAGGTTTAGGGTTTAGGGGTGCAGGCTTAAAAAAAATAGCCTGCACCCCTGGGAATGACATTTAAAAAAGAACTGTGTCAAAGAAAGTAAAAAAAAAAAGTAGGGACACCCCAAAAAATTAATAAAAAAATTGGGGTGAAAAAAACAAAAATGGGAAAAAATTGTTTAACAATACAGAAATAGGTTCAGGGCTATTCTGAAAGTATGCAGCAGATGTTTTCTAGAATAGATTTATAGCGGCAGGTGCACAAATGCAGAATTTTTAAAAACTTATTTTAGGGACATAAAAATATGCTAGTACCCATTTTCATGTACCCCAAATTTGATGGGACCACTTAAAAAAATGAAAATAATAACCTAAGTGCTCTTCTGCATCACTTCTTCAATGTCGGAAAAAAACACCTGCTGCGGCTATTTAAATCCCCGACTTTCAATTAAAGGCTAAAACGAGTTACCCATAGTGTTCCCCCATGTTTTTACTACTTTAGGGGGGTCTTACAATTTTTTTAAGGAAAAATTCGTAACTTTACGCAAATCCAACTTCGGAGTTCCCCGTTTTCGTTAATTTTATATTGAATACGGGTATAAGCGGGAGCCCGATACTTTAACGCAGGTAAAAACTCCGATATGAAACGTTAACTTC
The DNA here is from genome assembly GCA_031769625.1 of Taudactylus pleione. Classification (NCBI taxonomy): domain Eukaryota; kingdom Metazoa; phylum Chordata; class Amphibia; order Anura; family Myobatrachidae; genus Taudactylus; species Taudactylus pleione. The sequence continues at coordinate 2,051,000 of JAUIMM010000748.1, read as the reverse complement.
GACAGTGAAGTTAACGTTTCATATTGAATACCCCTCATAGAGTAGTACAGTCAAAATGTTAAGGATATCTGATGTTTAAAACTGTAACTTCCAACCAGATGGTATGGTCTACAAAAGTAGACACGGGAGCCTTTTGGGGGTAATTGAGCCTCCCAAGCTCAAGCAACCACTTCACAATTTTTTTCCACCTCCAATCACAGGTCCAGTACATACTGTATAAGTAAAATAGGAAATCCTGTATAGTGTAATTCTGTAAAAAAAAATTTCAAGCAACATTACATATAACTTTCAATGGGAAATAAGGTGGCCTCACACCGGATCTTAAAGTCCACTTCGCAAAAAGTTGACAAAACAGCACATATAGGGGAATCAATCAGGCGTCCCTGGATACCTCCAAAGTCTTTTTGGTGAAGAACCAGAAAATCCCCGTGTTCTCCTCTCAGCCTGAGAGGAGAACATGGGGATATTCTGGCTCTTCACCAGAATATCCGGACCGGTGATTGGAGGTGGAAAAAAATTGTGAAGTGGTGCTTGAGATTGGGAGGCTCAATTACCCCCAAAAGGCTCCTGTGTCTACTCCTTTTGTAGACCATACCATCTGGTAGGAACAGTTTTACACATCTAATATCCTTAAAATGTTGACTGTACTACTCTATGTGTGTTTTGTTTTCTTTTTTGGGAGCTTTATGATATCCGGCACCTAAGGAAATTGTGACACCCTATGATGCCTAGGAAATTTCCATTTAGCGCCTAAGCCTTAGGATCCATATCTGGTGATACTGTATATAATCTGTTTTCTACGAGTGTGTTTTGGTTACACCCTGACACCATAGGATCCGTGGACTGCTTGTATCATGCGTGCTAGTCCTTGTCCATATTGTTTTTATATTAATTTTCCCATCTTCATTACCCTCCTATCAATGTAATAGCCATGTTTCTTATATGTTTCACCTTCACCAACTTCCAGTGACCATTGCACCTTCCCTCCAGTAGCTGAGATCTTCTCTCAGCCATCTTTCTACAACACATACTCAACTTCTCCCACATTTATTTAATTCAGCTATTGTTCTACGCTAGTCACCATTTCCATACTACCTACTAACAACCTGTCAACAAGGACACACTATTGATAATTTATGAAATATGTAGCTAATTTGTTGTAGATATCCATGATCTCTGCTGTACCTTATTTGCTAGAGATCCATTAAGCTTGTTGATGAGCCAGTTGAAGGATCTTCCATACATGGCTTTGGCAAGTGCATCACGGGCATAATATGCTAATTCTAAATTCAGGGGGCTGAGGACCTGCAAATAAAAATAAAGGGCTAAAATAATAAATATTTATATTTTGATATAACCATATTTTAACCCATACTGACGCACCCCAAAACTAGAAAAGTCTGCTGAATTCAAACAACTTTTGTCCGCCCTGTCATTTATTAACACAAATTGGAGCTGTGTGCTTTTGTCACTCATTATCCCATATAATCTGCAAAACTATGCTCACTTTCACTATTGTTTTGGTGCTAAGCTTGACTGTATAGAGAGACTGGGCATGCCACAGGTGGATCATTTGTATATAACGGTGGAACTGGGCAACGCACATCAGTGTACTGGGATGTGGTCAATATCCCAATCGCGGGGACTCCGGCTGTCAAAATGCCGGCACTGGAATCCTGACACCTGTCAGAATAACCCTAGAAAGCGGCTAATAAAGTAAATGAAACACAGATCTACTAACTACAAAGTAATCTGACGCTGTCATTATATTTTATTAATTTTATATTCTTATTGGACTCCATGAGCAGCATCAGAATTCATAAGACAGCAGTGAATTCAACTACAATTAGGCAGCAACAATATTTCATGTCGCATAGAACCGCCATCCAATCAAAGCAATGTAGTTGTCTCAGGCGCCTATTGACACCAGCCTGCCCAACGGCTGTTTCGGTGCTAACTCGCACCTTCACCACAGGGCACAGATTGCTCAGGATGGTGATCATAAATTATTATTATTGCAAAGTGAAGCTAGGAGGACATGACACTTGGACATGGTGGCCCTCAGGAAACTTAATAAACCAAACACCTGAATTATTTCTTAGAATTAATGTGATTAAGTTGTGGCCATGAACTGGGAACACCCTGCAACACACTCACTGGGGACCATCCAATTAGGTGTGAGTAGGGTCTTGTAGGCCAATTTTATTTGCAATCCAATTTCAAATTTGCATTTATTTTTCAGAGGAAATTAATTTTTTTGTTATGGTAAAAATGTCAGGACACAGTGCCGACAACCCTCTGGTACAACCCTCCTAATGAATAATCAAATACTTGGAGGAGTTCAAAATAATATATATAAATTAAATGGAGAAACTTTATAACAAGTGCATAAGTATGGCAGGAGTAACTACAAACATGGCATGGTCTTTCCAGAATCTAATAATGCCCCGGTTTATGTTACCATCCTCCCATGCAGAGATGGAATTATACTACATGGGGCCCTAGTCAACATACTTGTTTGGGCCACATTAACTCTCTCTGTTTGTCCAAAAAAATAAATAAAAATAAAAATAGGTTAGTGTATTCTGGGCTCTTGTCGAAAGACTAGGGGGTAATTTACTAACCATCGGATATGAGCATTAATAGAAGTCCATCATATATTGTCTGTCTAAACACAGTCAGATTACCGATGGTAATCCGAGGTCAATCTGCGGCGGATTTAAAGCCCTGCACAGATCACTATGAATAAGGTTTAAAAGGGTTAAAATAATTTAAAAAAATTGCATGAGGTCCTACACCAAATCAATAACTGACCAATCAACGGATCCAAATGTATTCTTACGGAGAGTGTCCCAAGTGACCTCTCAGTTGTTGAAAATGAGGAGCTGTAGAGTTGTTTTCTTTTTGCCAAGATTCGGGGATGCTACAGGAAACAAATAAGATGTGGCTGTATTGGGGTGTTTTTAGATTTTAAATGCTCGGAGGAGCAGTAGAGTTATTTTTTGTTTTGCCAAGACTTGGGGATGCTACAGGAAACAAATAGGATGTGGCTGTATTGGGGAGTTTTTAGTTATTAAAATACTAAAATACCCGGTGTATGTGTACTGTCTTTTGTTTAATATATTTTTTTACATGTGGAGTACAGATGTCAGCGGGCCATTGATGTCAAGGCATGATGGCACTTGTGGTTTGACAAGTGCTATCATGCCCGGGCAGTCTTGCTGGGACCTGTAGTCTACCAGTAAAGAACAATATTGTTTAACTTTTTAATGACACTATTACCTCTTCCCCCAAAGCCCAGGAGGTGCAGAAAAGGCCCCATTTTTGAGGTCTTCCCACTTCCCTAAGGATTTCAGCCCTTTACTGACCAGTTTGGGGCTGGTTGTCATTATGACAGGGGACCCCACGCTGTGTGTCCTCCTGCTATAGCGTTAGCTGCCACGGCTGGTTCAGCCTAGTGCTGGTTATTGGAAAATAAGGGGGACCCCCAGTTTGTTAAACCCCTCCCCTTCCCATGTTAAAATACCAGCCTAAGATCAGAGAGGTGGTTATTGACTTGGGGGGACCCCATGCCGTTTTAATTTTTTTAAATTATTTTAAATGTTTTGCTCTTTTAAACCTTATTCAAAAAACAAAGCCTGCACAGATAATAGTACAGTACTTTGCATAAACTCACCAGCCAGAGGCTTGTCTATTAATTGGGTTTGGTTTGCTGTTGGCTTGCGGCAGATTCTAAACCCGATGCTTAGTAAATCTGGGGTTTCCTTTGTAAATAATAAGAAAAATAATCGACAGTTGGTCCAATTATCATTTGCTGTCTAATGTCAAATTTTTTTCTACGAATTTGCATTAGTTAATCTCTGGATTGTAAATTTGACGGAAAATTTTAGAAAAACCGAAGCTTAGTAAATATACCCCTAGGTCATAAAATGGATGACCTGGAAGTGCTACTGTAGCTTCACCTTGGAAGAAAAAATTATGCTACTTAACTATGGGCCTGATTCAGAGATGTATGCTATGCCGATGTTATCCTAAAACTGCATCTTAGATGCATTGCACATGCGTCAAGGTACATTACTGTAGTCACTTGCAGCGACCATTTACTCACAGCGTGATTGGTAGTCAGGGAACATTTGGGGAGGTAACGGAGAAGCGGCAAAGAAAGTAGGAGTGTCACATCTTGCATCTGCGATCCCATACGCAGGTAAAATGGCTCCCACGTCTCACTTCCCGTGGCTATTCTGCGCGACCATAAGGTTACTGAGAAGATCAATAGTTGAAGGATCTGCAACTGATACTGCGTCTTTGTATGCAGATGCTTGGACTTGCAAATTCGCATGTGGACATGTCAAAACATTCCTCAACGTCTGCGATATTTGCAAATTTTTGCACAGCAGTTGTGCAGCCGCAGTATTAGTGTACAATTCTGAATCAGGCCCTATGATGTAATAAAATAATAAAATTATACATGACTTACATACCTGTTCTGACCTTGCCTCAATCTTCCTGTGTGTTAATGCTTCTTGTAAAATGGATACTGGAACTCCAAGAAGCTGTGTAAAGAAAGAAAAACACCTATTGTGTGTGGCTGACCCAAACTGCTGTTAAAGGTAAAGGATGATTATACTAATGCCTTTATGAAACACCAAGTAGCTGAGTAAGTCATGCCTTTATCAATAGTCACTGCATTGACTAAATGGTAAGTACAAATTTCATGCTATTTCTTAAGGTGCCTACATACTTGGCGATGTGCTCACGATCCGACATTGTGTCCGATTTCCCCATGAACTCTCCCCAGCAGCTCCCCGGCAGTCGTGGGCACAATTTGGTGTTAAAAACTGTCCAATGTGACAACGATCTATCGTGCCACCTAACTATTCCAATGCATCGTGACTGAGATTGTCAGATCTGCCCTAAAGCACGGCAGATCTGAAGATGCGATGTACGACCTGCGGGGACGCGCATCGTGAACGTGAGTGGACACTCACGATTTGAACATATTTTACACGATTTGTCATCACGATGTGTTGGAATCGGGCAAATCGTGTAAAATATCGCTAAGTGTGTAGGCACCATTAGACACATACACCAGCCTGCTAATAGGTAAATTACTCTAGTACACCATACCATGTAAATTAACTGTACTCATAAACTTATTAGGAAGATGGTAGTTCAAAAACACCCATAATAAATCAGCGTACATACTGCTTATCTACAGTAGTTATTATATGTCTTTAGCTACAATGTGAGTCTGCAGCATGTCACCCTGGTTCAACAACTCTCCAACTCCTACTTTTAGTTAATTTCATAAAAAACTCTTCTGGAGAGCTAGATCCTCAGGTAGGTAGGTGGGTCACAGAAAAGTGCCAAGGAGGTAAGTCCTAATCAGTGGGTATAACTGAGACTTGGTTGGATGAAAGTAACAAAAGGCAGTATATGCTTAGGATCAATAGGAAACATCGGAAAGGGGAAGAGATTTTTCCATATAAAAAAACCTGTTTAAAACCTGCTAAATGATAGAATGTCTGTGTAAGGTATGAGCGAGTTTCAGACTAGTACCCACCCATTGGAAGCCGTCACCAATGTTATTGTTTGCAGCCAACAGGAAATAAGGGGGTCCTTGGATTCCTTCCAAAATGTTAGTGAAATATGATGTGATCCCCTGGCACAATCATGGCCTCAACACATAATTCCTCAATATATATTTCATCCCTCACTAATGTGATCACTTTAGTTACAGGTCCATATCCCTGCCATGCAACTGCACATACGCGGCATTCAGACTGTGCTAGCGGACAATACCGGGGAGGAATCCCTTGCATCACTGTCCCAGGAAACTTTGTTATGTGTCCTGTAGCCCTTAGGCTACAATGACTAACCTCATCTAAAGCACACTTGCCAACTCCCCCTCATTGTCAGGGAGACTCCCTGAAATAGTAGCAATCTCCTGTCTCCCTGAAGAGTCTAGTAACCTCCCTTATTGCACCTTACCCCCATTATGTAGCTGTTATATATATAAAAAAAGAGATCTATACATTCAAATGGGATCATTAGTATCATTTCCCGGCATTGGTTAGAAGGCACAATGATCCCTATGGCTACATTCATTTTCTGAAAAGTATCAGTGTGTTTTCACCAACAAGTAGATCTTACTAACTGCTTTGGGGCTCGTTTACATTTGGATGTAAGTCAGTATTATGACACGCCTCTCAGATGTAGCAGTACACGCCCACTGTACCGCACGCTCATAGGTGCTGCTTTCACAATCTCCCTGAAATGCTTTTTCAAAGGTAGGCAAGTATGATCTAAAGACCTACTGGGGCTAATTTCTGTAATGCTGTCTCAATCCGGAGATTGGTAAAATTTACAATTTAGCAGTCCTCATAGAAACCTATGGGGCTGTTTTTGAGACCCCCCCCTTTCATACATCCTAGGGATATTTATTTTTTGCTGGGTATCCCCTGAAAATGTCTGTTTTTTAGGGAATATCCAGTAAAATCTGTTTAGTAAATATGCTCCTTAGGGGAAGTAGTTTGCTTGTCAACAATAGGAATGCGGACAAGCATTATGGGGATCCCGTAAAGCAGACACCGAAATGTCAAATGTGTGAATTGCTTCTTACAGCATTTTACACCCATACTGTCAGCATGATGAATTACCACTACGTTTACAGTTCATTTCTGAAAAAAACTAATTCTTAAAAAAAAGATAAAGGTTAGAAAAACTAGGCGTGTTTGAACAACATCATCAGCACACGCCAAGCGCTCAGCTTCCTGGTTCCAGCTCCTCTTCCCCATACGTCATAACATCACAGGGGGAAGAGGGCTGGAGGGGCTGGTCCAGGGCGCCTTAATGCTCTGCTACAGCACTGCCTAATTATTATGTACAAATATATTTGACAATTCAAAAATTCCAGTATTTGACAATAGTCACATGAAAGGTTTTAATTTGGTTCCCTTTGTGTCTTTTTACAGCCTTATTAAGTCAAAAGAGATAGCTAGATTCATAATAAAAGGGATAAAAATTGAAAAGTGAGTGATATTTAATTCATACTTGCCTACCCTCCCGATTTGGTCGGGAGCCTCCCGAATATCGTGTGCCGCTCCCGACCTCCCGGCGAAGTGCCTGCACCCCCCCGCACTTTTAGGTAAAAACACCAGCAGCAGGGGGGCCGGTGACGCGATTCGCGCTGAATCGCGTCATCGTGGCTCCACCCACGGCTGCACAATGCCATTAATCACGGCATTGTGCAGAGGGGGCGGAGCCACGATGACACGATCGCGCTGTCATGCCCCATGCTCCGCCCCAACAACATGTCAGGTGCCGGGCCCCGCCCCCTTTGGCCGCGTCACGCCCCCAGCCCTGTAAGCCCGACAGCTCCCTCCCGGAAGGAGGGAGCTAAATGTCGGCAAGCCTGACTTAATTAACTATATATAAAAAAACTACAACTATTTTGTTCAGATCAGTCTTTGTTAATGCTATTATAATTACAAACCATTTGTTAGTTTCTAATGGTAGTGGAAGATATTACGTATTCTAACAGTGGGAGTAAATCAATTCAGTAGCTTCCAAAGCTATTCAATTCAACGCGATGTTTGGGTGGACAAAAGGATTTCTTCTCGCACACCCCGTGGATGCGAGGAGAAATCCGACAAAAGTGCCGGCCGCACGGCTGTTTGCCAGCTAAGCGCAGCACTAACAGGCTCGTGCCTTGCACTTTAGTCGGAGAATGCTGGTTCTCACCACTAAACACTCAGGTTAAGTCGCAAGAACTGGCATTCTCTGACTTAACCAATTTCTGACCAGGAAAACAGCACGGTGTATTGAATAGCTCCGGAAGCTCCCTCCCATGGCCATTGATCATCGCACTGAATTGTATTCCCCCCCAACATATTTAAAGAGCTTACTACACTGATACAGAACTTTGCTAAAGCCAAGCACCATTTTTTATTAGACTAAAAATGAACAAAAAAAATAATAATAAAAAAAGTTCGTAATATAACAAATAGTACTTATAACTTGCTAAATAAAGGCTTATAAAGAAATACAATTCTGAAAGACAGAAAAGGAGAGAAAACATGCATAAATAAAGTATATATAATACCCCTTTCAGACATGAGACGGGGCTTCGACACGGCTCCAACCCGAGTTTTGAACACAGCTTTAACCCATGTCTTGGCTTTCACACTACTCCTTGGACCTGGGAAATTCCCGGATCGACCCCGTTCACACTAAACCCATCTCTGCCCTGGCATTCAGTGTGAGTCATTGACATGATGGGGATAACCGTGGTACAATACAGGGTCGTGGACCCGGGATATCTGTCAGATCTGTTCACACATAGCCGGGACTTGGTTCGAGCCGCATGCACTGGCAATATCTCGGGTAAAAAGGCTATATTTCTGAAAGTAGTATTGTGATACCCCAAAACAGGACATCACTTCATCATTTATATTTATGTTTTAATATAAACTGCTTTCATGAAGGAACAGGGGCGTTACATACCAGACTAACCCATCCCCCCACACATATACAGACACCTGATGCAGCTGTGGGGGAGGAGCCTCAAGACTGCCATAAGAGAGAGAGGAAATGGAGGGAACTACCTAAGGCTTAAGCAAAGCCCTGAGAGGTGACAGCCAGAGAGCCCTGAACTGACAGAGGATGGAGATTCCCAGGAGTGGGAGCAGGACCTGACAGATTTAGGAGGATCAGGTCTGTGATGATAATACTGCCCTGCACCCCTCACAGAGAGTAACAGAGATTCAGGATGCCACTTGTGACAGAGGATAGACAGAGAAATTGATTAATCTTAATAAAATAAGTACTTCTGTGACAGTATTGAGGACAGACAGTAATGGCTGACAGGCTATGCACTCATACAGACAGCACATACAGCTGTAACCAGTAACTCCAGGAATACCCTCACCTGACAACTACAGTCACCTAATACTGAATTACTACCTACTGTAATGAGCTTACTGGATGCTACTATTCAATCAACTCCATAGTAATGAATAAGTGCACCATGGTAGCATGGCCATGCGCATAGAGAGACTCATAATGGGTAATTAGAATGTGTGAGAAGGTAAATGAAAATTGTTGCTTCATGTAAATTGCAATGTCCTATACCCCTATTTAGGGTCATGTAGTGTGAGCCATTAGGAGACGCTTTTGGTGATAGTAATAATGAGAATACATATAGAAGTATTTACTGCTTAACTTTGTGATATTAAATTATATTTACTGTAATTTTGTGTGCATAGTTTGGTATAATCTGGAATTTGTGTTTTAATGTTTAAAAACCTATTACATTGATGCTGGATTAGCTGTATTTAATGCAAACAGGTTTTATTATTTGGGAAGCGATCCAGTCAAATAAAACAGAATTTTCCTTTATTAACCTGTGTGATTCTTGGGTCTGGGGTCAGGTTACCTTCACCTCTCTGCCAAGGAAGAAAGAACCTGTTACGTTTGAAGGAACCTACCCGAAATCCTGGATAACGAAGGTGGGTGTCACAGTATTAGTAGTACTTTTTTCAGAATCGGTATGAATTACCGCTGGACCCCTGGGTGGCGGTTCAAATCCCGACAGCGCCTGCCTGACAGAGGAGGAAATCCCGATTGTCCCTAGGTAAGTATTCACTAACCTAATCTACCCCCTAACCCTCCTTTAGGGTGCCTAACCCTAACCTTCTCCCCCTGTGCCTAACCCTAATCCCCCCTCTAAGTGCCTAAACCTAACCCCCCCTTCCCCGCCACCTTAACCTCAGTCCCCCGGGGGGGTGCCTAACCTCCCCCCGGGGGTGCCTAACCCTCCCTCCCCCTAGCCTAACCTTAACCTCCCGGTGGGTCCCTAACCCGAAGTCCCCCCCGGGAGCCCTAAACCTAACCGTCCCCGTCCCCCCGTGCGTGGCTGTCCGCTGCGGCGCCCGGCATCCGCTCGATCGGGATGTCGGGCGCCGGTCTCCCGACGTCGGCTAAAATGACAGGCGTCTAGATTTAGACGCCTGTCATTCGTCCCTAGTCTGGGTAACAATGTCTGGAAGCTGGCGGTCAGCATTCCGTCTGCCGGCTTCCTGAACGTATACCCTTTTTTTCTTCAGTATGAGGTACTTTAATAACTTAAATGGAGTCTATTTGTTTATGGTATCTAGAAATGACTCACATCATTTATATATTACATTTATACCTTAGATATCCATTGGATCTGTGTGCCGTCTTTAATTATTGCATGACCATGGCTGTCCTCCTCATACTTTATGTTACCCAGGTGCAAGACACTGGCCACTAATCCAAAAAGATGCTGCATAATTAAACAAGAGAGGGAATAAAACAGTGAATAGTGATTAGTTTATCATTTTGAATGTGATATTACAGCTCTTGTCAAACTCCTTACTTTCAAGTTGTTTCAACATGTAATCATCATATTTGTGTTCTGATTACTGAAATGCAGTCAACATTTAAAAATAGAAGTGTTAATAGTTTATTTTTATCAATTAACAAAATGCAAAGTGAATGAACAGAAGAGAAATCTAAATCAAATTGGTGTGACCGTCCTTTACCTTAAAAACAGTTTCAATTCTTCTAGGTACACTTCCACACAGTTTTTGAAGGAACTCGGCAGGGAGGTTGTTTCGAATATCTTGGATAACTAACCACAGATCTTCTGTGGATGTAGGCTTGCTCAAATCCTACTGTCTCTTTATGTAATCCCAGATAGACTCGATGACTCTTCTATTCATTCACTTTGCATTTTGTTAATTGATAAAAATAAACTTCTATTTTTGAAAGCATTCTTACTTTGCAGCATTTTTTCCACACCTGCCTAAAACTTTTGCACAGTACTGTATGTAACGACAATCTAAATGAATTACATCACCAAATATATGCCCTTAGTTAACAAATATAAACAAACTATGTATCTTTACAATCTCAGTAATGGTATCCTTGAAGATATGACAGCAGTCTTTTATATAGGTTTCTCCTGATCCTCTGCTGACAATGTCAGATCAGGGTGTCGGCTAGTATACATCTTGAATGCATGGCGCAGGGGATAATGTGGGGAGGTAGAAGGGGAATGACTGAGCAAGTAACTGCATTGCCCAAGCAACTGTAAAGTGTCTAACATGACTCTGCTGATGAGTAAACACTGTTGGCGCCCAATGTGCGAGCACCAGTGTCAGCAACATAAACAGAAAATAAGAATGGACAAGAGTTAAAAAATGTGGGAGGAGAAGCATTTTAGGAGTAGTTGGTTACTGGTCATAATTATTACTGGTGGCTGAATAAGGGTCATTTCTATTACTGGTTCCTAGTCATTATTATTACTTGTGGTGGGTGACAAACAATATTTCTGGCTAATGCTACCATGGATGACATATTATTGGACATTACTCTTACAGGATCACAATACTGGGCAGAGGTAGTACTGCCAGTGGCGTAACTAGGGGGGGACGAGTGGGGCTCGCGCCCTGAACGCCATGACAAGCCCTGCAGAGGGGGGCACTTCCAGGCCATCGTACCCGCATGCACGCTCTCCCACCCCCTTCTCCGCCACCATTTTGTCCTGTCTCTCCTTTAACAAGCAGGCAAGTATGCCTGCTAGCCTGGTGCTGCCTGTAGGGGGAGCTGCAAAAGAAGTGCGCAGCCCCTACTAGGCAGTTTTCTTCCTGGACTAGAGCTACCTGCCTGCCGTCTGCGCCGGGTGAGGACTTTGAGTGAAATGTGCTTCCCTGGCGCTCTCCCACAGGTGAGTTATATGGGTGGGCAAGGGGGAGGTTCGGGTGGATGGCTAGGCTGCCGTGGGGGGGTGTCGGCGGGTGGATGGCTAAGCCGCCGTGGGGGTGTGTCGGCGGATGGATGGCTAAGCTGCTTGGGTGTCGGCGGGTGGATGGCTAAATTGCCGGGGGGTTGATTGTGGTGCCGGGGGACGGGGTATGGGGGGGCATTCCGGGTGCATTTGGGTTAAATAAGTGCGCGTGTCAGTGTGTGTATGTGTCAGTGTGTATGTGTCAATGTGTGTATATATGTGCCAGTGTGTGTGTGTCAGTGTATGTGTCAGTGTGTATATATGTGTCAGTGTGTGTGTATGTGTCAGTGTGTGTTTGTCAGTGTGTGTGTATGTGTCATTATCTGTGTTAGTGTGTGTGTATGGGTCAGTGTGTGTATATATGTTTCAGTGTGTGTGTGTATGTATATATATATATATATATATATATACATATGTGTCGGAGTGTGTATGTGTCAGTGTGTGTATGTGTATCTGTGTCAGTGTGTCTGTGTGCTGAGAGACAATGCGGGGGAGAGCTGATTGCATTACTAAAAGATGACGCAGGAGGTGGAGGTGACTGTGTGCTGAGAGATGATGCGGAGGGAGGTGATAGTGTATTGAGAGACGACGCAGTAGGGAGATGATGGTGTGCTGAGAGTTGACGCAGGGGGGGCGGTGATGGTGTGGCTGAGAGTCGACACAAGGGGGGAAGTGATGATGTCCCAAGAGACGACATAGCAGAGAGATGATGGTGTACTTAGAGTTGACGCAGGGGGGGGTGGTGATGGTGTGGCTGAGAGTTGACGCAGGTGGGAGGTGACAGTGTGCTTAGAGACGATGCAGGGGGTGATGGTGTGGCTGAGAGTTGATGCAGGGGAATGATGTTGTGGCTGTGAGACGATGCAGGGAGGTAGATGATGGTGTGCTGAGAGACGATGCAGGGGGAGATGATGGCGTGCTGAGAGATGAAGCAGGGGGGAAGTGATGGTGTGGCTGAGACGATGCAGGGGGGAGTTGATGGTGTGCTGAGAGACGATGCAAGGGGCAGATGATGGTATGCTAAGAGATGATGCAGGGGGTAGGTGATGGTGTGGCTGAGAGACGATGCGGGGGGGAGTTGTTGGTGTGGCTGAGAGACGACGCAGGGAGGGAGATGATGGTGTGGCTAAGAGACGATGCAGTGAGAAGATGGTGTGGCTGAAAGACGCAGGGAAAAGGAAGTTACACAGGGGGCAAGAGTCTGGTTGAACCGCTGTTGTATGATGATGACCTTATTAATATTCCTACACAAACAGGCATCTTCCGGATGATGTGACCTACATGAGTATTAAATACTGACTGATGATGTTGTCGTCCCAGGGAGGATGTATTTCTCCAGAGGTTCCACATTGTAAGAAACCACCATATAGGTAAGGTGCATATGGAATGGAAAGGAATGTACCCAGAGTGACAAGGAATGGGTGGCGTGTCATGTTGGCACGCCCCATTTTCAGTAGCCACGCCACTTCCGGTATGTGACTCGCCCATTTTTTTTGCGCGTAAACCATACTTTTCAATATGTGGGGGGGAGGCGCTAATCTTAAAATTGCCCTGGGCTCCGAAGACCCTAGTTACGCCACTGAGTATTGCTGACATTATGGGGCACTACTATTGGCATATTCCTAATAGGTGGCATATTATTGGGCATTATTCATATAAATTAAATTCAAATTAAAATTATTTATTGTTGTCACTACAACATAAAAAAAATACATAAGTGAAATTACAATGCAATACTCATTTATCGCTCACATAAAATTAAAAATACACAGTATTAAAGGTTTAGGCTAACAATTACAGACCCACTAGCAATACATGCATGCATTTATTAACATATTTACCTCTACTGCAATGATTGTAAATGGGACTGAAACCCCACGCAAGCACAGGGAGAATATACAAACTCCACACAGTTAGGGTTTTGGTGGGAATCAAACCCATGTCCTCAGTGCTGTGAGGCAGTGCTAACTTTCACAGCTTTCCTTCAGGTTCACAGGTTAACCAGTGTTACTTAAATGAGGTGGTCTTTTATCCATAAAAGCTTACCTTTTTTAATGATTCACAGGTAGAGGCTAAATAAAATCCAATTAATCTTTTATCACTGTGTTCGAGTATTTATGCAAGCATAATTTTTTAGTTGTTATTTATTTAAAAAAAATCTGCAGACCTGTATTGGGCTTTTGTTGCCCCTTTTTTTCTGTATTAATTTGCATTTTGGCTGACCATTTAAAATAAAGAATTGTAAATATATACTATGCTATACTATGAATAAAGTGTCTACTGCTTCACAATAAAAATACTGTATGAAACAATCTGTGTACGGGTCATTTGTAACACAGATAACTCTGGTCCGGATTCAGAGCCGGACGCTCTGACAGAGCGCTCGCTCTGAAACAGGGCCGTCCTCTTTTTTTTGAGCGGCCTCCTGGCCGCTTGCATAGCTGTGAGTGACCGCCCTCAGCTATAGCGAGCGGCCAAAAAGATGGTCGCGATGGTCAAGACCATCACGACCATCGGGCTTTCGACGAGACCCTTGTGGTAGGGTCTCGTTGCCGCAAGCCCGGGAGTGCTTTTGGCTCTATCAGAGCCAAAGGCACTCCCACTGACATCACTTGTGATATCAGTGGGGCCGGCCCCAGACGGTAGGCGTTCCCATAGGAACCCCTCCGTCTGGGCAGCCACGCCCCCAGCACGCCCACCATAGGGGGGGTGCTGTCACTCACCATCGACGCTATCGCCGTCGCTATCCGGGTCTCGCGCATGCGCACGACGGAGCCGGGTCCGTCGTGCGCATGCGCACTGGGCCAACATCGACTTGCTTGCGAGTGCTCAGCGCTCGCGAGCGGGTCTGAATCAGGCCCTCTGTTCTCTATTTAGGTTGTTGAAAACTTTTACAAGCCACTGTATTACTATATAAATTACTAGAACCTTTGAAGCATCAAACGCCAGTATGAATTTCTTGGAGGGTGCAGCACAGGAAGTACTTTATGTTGTACAGCACACAGAGGAAGGTACAGTAGACAAATAAAGAAGGACAAAGCATTAAGCACACAGCACATGTATCACACGTTGTAAAAACAAGAGAGAGCAGAGCAGGGGCATGAGCTATTGGAGTTGCATAGAGAGACCTTACTCCATATTTTGCTATAGGGCCAGGGAAATTAAAAGATCTGTCTTTGGTTACAACCACAGACAAAGCATCAGCAACGGACATGCGACTCGCTTGAAGATTGCAGACAATGAGAGTGACCCAGAGCAAACTGATAAATGTGCATATAAAGGAGCAGTTGAAAATTAGGTGGTAAACAGGTGAAGAAAATTGTATATTAAAAGTGGATGAAAATGCATTAATGGGTCTATTTACTAAGCAGTGTTAGGAGACAGAGTGAAAAGTGATAAGGTGCCAGCCAATCAGCTCCCAACTGTCGTTTGTCAAACACAGCCTGTGAGATGACAGTTGGGAGCTGGTTGGCTGGCACCTTATCACTTTCTTATCACTTTTCACTCTGTCTCCTAACACTGCTTAGTAAATAGACCCCTTAAAGTGAAGATTGGCACTGGCACACAAGTAACTTACATACTTCTGCACACTTAGAAATATGTTCAACAAAAAAGAATAAGCTCTTCATGGAACAGATAAAGTCTATATGGTAGTGACAGACTTATCGTAATAATAGAAAGCTTTGTATTAAAAGCCCCATCATTTCTATGTTTAGGAGGAGCATTAACAAATGTTTCCAATGGTTTGGGCAGGTACTGTAGTTTGGCAGCATTATATTGTATCAATTATGTGCACACCAAGAAGAGTTCCTATAGAAGCAATGCATCTGCATGTATGGGTAGTGAAGGGGTTTAGAGGAGAGGAGGGAGCGTGTAGGAGCAGTGCTCATATTTAATGTAATGATCTAACATCTGTGTCTTTTCTACACAAAGTCAATTTATTTTTGTTATTTTATAGTATATCTATTATTATGACAGTAGAACCTAAGAGAATACATTATCTATCTACACTAGTATTAAAGTAGAAGGATGATCTAGGAGTATTTTTGATGTCAACATTAGTGCCGTGACAACCCTCTAGTAGTGCAAGTGAAGATCACATACCTATTGTAGTGGGTGAGAACAAAGACAGTTGTGGAAAACAAATCCAATAATAGGCTGTGAATCTGCATAGACTACAGAGCCCTA